>JAQPZY010001591.1:287500-772500 GCA_029931535.1 Margaritifera margaritifera
GGTTCTTCCTCATTTGCTATTTCTTCTGCTTGTCTCGCCTTCTTGAATTTCTTTAGAATGGGTTTTTCTTCTTTATTTCTGCTTCTGAATGCCTCTTCTCCTTGTCTTTTATCTCTTGGGACACTCTGAAGACCAATGCCCTTTTCTTTGACATTGATAACTGGTATCTTTACTTTTGTTTCTCTTTTATCCTGTCCTAGTGGATCCTTTTCTTTGACGATGTGGACATTCTGGAGCCCAATGACTTTCTCTTGACAGACATAGTAAGTATCTTAACTTTTATCTCGAGTGGAGTAGTCAGTGGTCTCGCTGGAAGTGTACTTTCAAATGACCCTCTGTAAATCTCTGACCAGAAGCGTAATCTGTTGTGACTCTCCCATCTTCACAGAGTGAAAACTGAATGAGTGTATTCTCTTAGGTCGGGGGGTGCTGTAAATGTTACCATTTACCCTCAATGCTAAACCTATGGACAATTTTAACATAGGCTTTTCCGTAAGGAGCCATATTGTCGGCCACGTGTTAACCTGCGGCGTAATGTTAATTTCCATAAGAGGCCCAGTTCTCGCATATTACTAATAAGTTCTAAAAAAGTTCATCATCATCATCGTCCTCATCCTCTTCGTCCTACAGAGACAACAAATTCTTCGTATATGATCCACTTTTTATCATTAAAGAACTTTTGAATAAAACCTACTATACGACCTGTGTTCCGTTTTCACAACCACTACCACTGCAGATAAGCTTTTTCTCCCAGTTTTTTACCTTTGAGAAATCATAATGGATCTATTTTACTCTGTTTATCAGATAAAGTAACACAGTATTTAGAAGAAGTTGTTTTCAATTTAATTTGATCGCAAAAATACCAATAACAATTCATTTTACAAGAATTAGAGTTTCCACAGCGCAATCAGAAATCCGTATCGGCCGTGATCTTTCTTGGAATGATTAAGAAAACGATATATCTTAAGGATTTATTCTTAGTTACAGGAAGAAGAATGGATTGTTCACCGAATTCACACGGTTTTTGAATGAAAAAGAAATATGCATCTAATAAATATGCCGAAGTTCTTAAGTAGTTGTAACCTCGCACCGAAAATTGCTTTGAAAAACTAGTTCCAGACATAACAAAACCGTTTGCCCAGTTTTACTTCCGTATTCTATGCGTTATATTTCGGTCGTAGTGTATGCGGGTCTCAACAAAAGATGAACTGTGATTTACACTTTCCATGGATAGATGATGTACAAAACATTTTGAATAATTTACGCGAGAATGATATTTGAGTCCGGAAATGTTTTCCATCCTCATGTGGGTTATTTTTTTACTGTTAAAACATGGCTTCAGGATCAATTTCTACAGTCGTGAGTAGTATATGGGGGGTAAATAGGGTCGTGGGGGGGCACTACGGGGTCCTACGAGAAATTAACATAGCGGGAGCACTACGGGGTCCTACGAGAAATTAACATGGCGGGGGCACTACGGGGTCCTACGAGAAATTAAATTTGGGGGGCACTACGGGGTCCTACGGGAATTTTAACATTGGGGGTACTACGGGGTCGTACGGGAATTTTAACATGGTAGGCAAGAATGGAAAATTAATCTTTTCTTGAAAAATGGGTGGCCCTGAAAAGGGCCGTTGGAGATTTTTTTTACTTCCTCCAACATTTGGTTAGGAAGCCTTTGAGGTGGAACTTGTTGTTTTTCTTCTTCTGGGGTATCCAGTCGGGATGTCCCAATCGCCTGAACTTGTCCTGAATTTTCATCCAGTTCAAGTTCAGGCGATTGAATTCCTTTTCTTTTTTTTCCTTAGCCCACATAACCTTGATGTTTTGGACTTCCTGCTCCATAATCTTTTTTAGAATGGTCTGAACTCAAAGCAGGGCCGCTTCTTGTCGAGTGAGGATTGGACACTTTAAATTGTCTTCTATCTTTTTTAAACAATCCAGGGCTTCTTTAAGAAGCCCCGCTCGACAAGGTGAGGAGGAGTTCTTGATCTTCTTTATTTCCTCCTCCTTCACTTCTTGAATCAGGCCCATGGCCATGTTTATGTGGGCTAAGTATTGTATTTCCCAGTGTAGGTTCACTGGATACCACCACATCATTCGTTCTCTGTAATATTTGACTTCCACCATCCAGTCCCAGGCTTCCTGTAGATTTTCTACTATATTCATTCTTCAGTGTGAAGTATGAATGGCGCAACTTTTTACTTACTTAATTTAAATTATACTCGTGTGCGGCCATTTGGCCATGTACGAGTTGTTAGTTTGCACACCGTGCAATGTTTAATTTATCTCTTTATTGTGTGCACCGCACACTTATCAGTTACTTATGTCCAGAGGTGGAAAAGGCGGCAAAGAGCTGCAGAAGGCGCCTTGACGTCCCAGGATGGCTCCAACTGGTCCATGGTTAAGAATTTTGCTTTTATTTGCCAAATAAAGAAAGTTGTCGTCTTGCACCTTATCTATGAATTTTTAAATTTTGAATATGAACTCGGTATTTGTGGCTATAGGTTTTTGTTAGTTAGAGTGGGTTGAGACTTGTTAAGTTATAGATAGATAGATAGATGTCCGGTTCGATCCAAGGGGTTGATATATACTTATAGCAAGCACATGCACCGACCCTTAGTCTCTGTTAGCTGATGTGTGGGTGATTCCAGAAGTAGTTACCACCTTGTGCGGTAGGGCCCTGGTGGTCTGGACTTAATACCACCTTATGCACTTAATTGTTTGGGTCAGTTCGTTGGGTTTGGTAGGTTAATGCCACCTTGTGCGGCGGGGCCTGATGGTCTGGGTTTGGGACCACCTTATATATTCTAATTTTTAGTTGGATCTTATTGGTAATTTATTCCATTGTGGCGCATATGCTTACCATTTTCTACATCAGTTTTTTAAGATTTTTGTGGAGTTTGATTCATCAGTTCCCGCATTTGAGCGGTGGGGGCCTAGTGGTCTGGGTTTAGGCCACCTTCTACTTTTAATTTTATTGAGGACCAGTTTGCCGGGTCAGGTTTCATTATTTCTATGTTCTATAGTTGCCACCTTGTGGGGCTGGGCCTGATGGTCTGGGCTTAGGACCACCTTATATTGTGCTAATGTTTTGAGAGGTCAGGTTGTTCTATGTATGTTAAATTAGCTACCACCTTGTGTGGTTGGGCCTGATGGTCTGGGCTTAGGACCACCTTATATCGTGCTAAAGTTTTGAGAGATCAGATTATTCTATGTTGTCCATTGTGATTTCTACCGCACACCTTTACCATGTGTTAGTATCATCGTAAAAAATGAAAAAAAAAAAAAAAAAAAAAAAAAAGGGGATTCGTCTGTTATTATTGATAATATGTTCTCGAAAATGTTGATATTGAGTTGAGTTTTTGGTTTACGGTTTGGCTTGCATCTAAGTCATACCCATGGGAGTGGAGATTCTCCACCCCAAGGGGGCCGAGATTGGTTCGTCTTTGCGTACCTGCAGACCTAATGTCCCGGCATCCCAATTCCTTCCTCCCTGGGGAGGGCCCCTCCTCTCCCGCCTATGACTGTTCGGGTTTGCCATTGTTTTACATTCTAGTTGTTGTTGTTGCCTTTCTTTTAACCTCTTTCCCTTAGCATGGTTTTAGTTTTATATTTCCAACCGGGAATTAAATTTTTCCTCTTTTTCCTATGTCCGAAATGTAGCCCAGGATGTTTGCGTACACTAGTTTGATGTTTGCCTTGTTGATTCCTGTATTAAAGAAATTCGGATATTTGGTTGCGGATTTCAGTTTTTCTTGTTTTTCTTCGAGTTTTTTCCTTGCTTCGTTGTAATTTGGGCACTCATTGAATACATGGTTTAGCGTCTCTGGGGTGGGACAGTGAGGGCAGTTGATTCCTTTCTCTTTTATCCCTGGCACAAATCTTCCAAAACTACTGGCCAGGAGTGTTTTGCCAGTTTTTATTCTATTTATGATTTTGATGTCAATCGGATTTGCCAGGTTTGGGACGACGATATTTCTGCAAACCTGTTTGTGTATATTGTATAATTTGCGCCCTTTTTGTGTACTGTCCCATTCCTCCTGCCATTTTTTTTCCAATTTTTTGTGTTATTATGCTGTAGATCTCATATATGCTGTATGCCAGGTGGTGCACTTCTGGTTTGTTAAGTTTATATTTTGCTTCTTTATCTGCCCTCTCATTTCCAGGGATGTTTATATGGGAGGGCACCCACATGAATTCTACAATCTGGTTGTTTTGCTCAAGGGTTTTTAGTCTTAAGTAGACTTCCCTAACCATGTTTTCTCGACTGGTTGAGTTGCCCGATTCCAGAGTCCGCAGCACACTGAGGGAATCGCTAACTATGACTGCTTTCGGTGTTTGGCTAGTTTGTATCCATTGTATTGCTTGGATTATAGCCCAAAATTCGACCGTATAAATAGAGCAGCCATTTGGTAGCCTCGCCCCCAGGGTGATGTTTTTCTCAGGGATCACTGCTGTTGCTGCAGTCCGTCCTGGGTCTGGGGATTTAGAGCCATCTGTGTATATTTGGATGTATCCCTCATACCTACTTTCTATTTCAGCGAGAATTTTAGCCCTTATTTCTATGGGTTGCTCTTGTTTATTTCCATAAGATAGTGCATTTAGGTTTATTTTCGGAGTTTTACTGGTCCATGGTGCGGGATCAGGATATTTTATGACTTCCGCTTGTAAATTGGGGATGTCTAATTCCTTTTTAAGGTCATGGATTTTTTTTCCTCCTGGCAAACTCTTGCAAAGTTTGTGTCGGAAGGGCTTGTTGCATTTCTCTATTATAACTTTTGTAGGGTGCGACTTATCATGAATTGAAATCCTGGTCGCATACCTCAGGAGTAACTCCTCTCGTCTTAGGTTTAGTGGTGGTTCCCCAGTTAGAATCCTACATTCGTCCCTAGATGTGCTACTGAGAGCACCGGTGCAGATAACAAGAACTTTATGTTGTATGCTATCCAATTGTTTTAGTATGTATGGTCTGGCCGATGCGTACACCTGGCATCCATAATCAATTTTTGATCGGATAAGTGACCTGTACACTGTGAGAAGTGTGGACTGATCTGTCCCCCAATCAGTGCCCCTGAGGTTTCTTAAAAGGTTCAGATCCTATCCACACCGTCTCACTAGCTCTGTTATATGGTTGCTCCATGTCAGATGCTCATCGAATAGCATCCCTAGGAACCTAGCTACCTTTTCGAATTTAATCGTTCTACCATTTAGGTTTAGTTTCGGTGGTTGCTTCTTTAAGTTTGCTTTTGGTGTAAACATTACCCCCACTGTTTTACCTGGTGATAGTTTGAAGCCCCATCTATCGGCCCATCGACCAATCCCATCCAGCCCCCTCTGCAATCGTCCGACCACAGTTTCACTGGACGGGTTTCCCGCTTTCCAGATTCCACTATCGTCAGCAAATTGCGAGAGATCCAGATAAGCAGGGTCGACTGACCGATCTAGGTCATTAATCATGATGTTGAAGAGGGTAGGGCTTAGGACGCTACCTTGGGGTGTACCGTTTTCTAGTTCAATTATTTCGGAGTAGCTGTTGCCCACCCTGGTTTGGATTTTTCGGCCTGATAAGAAATTTGATATCCATTTATGCATGCGGCCTGTGATTCCATAATGATTCAGTTTTGCGATTAGACCCTTTGTCCAAATAAGATCGTATGCTTTTTCTAGGTCCAGGAATACTGCTATCAGATTTCGATCACTTTTCCTGTTGACATTAAAAGCTAGTCTTATGCTGCACTCCAACCGCACTAATTGGTCAATTGTTGATCTTTTATTACGGAAACCGCTTTGGTTTTGGGATATCAAATCTTTACTTTCCAGGTGGTGCTTCAATCTATTATTTATCATTGTTTCCATGATTTTACAGATGTTATTAGTGAGGGAGATTGGTCTGTACGAACCGATATCCGCTGGATCTTTTCCGGGTTTCGGGATTGGGATGACAACCGCTTGTTTCCAGCGTGTCGGTATTTCTCCCGATTGCCAAATCCGATTCAGTAGACCCAGTATCGACAGTTCAATATTTTCCGGGAGATTTTTATAGATTTCATAGCCTAATTGGTCCTCACCGGGAGACGTTGTTTTTTTTTTGCTGAGTGCTTTACGCCACTCATATACTGTGAAATCTATATTTAGGGGGCTTGAGTGGTTTCCTCTATCGGTGAACAATTGGGGTTGTTCCTTCTCTATTTTGTTTTTGTATTTCTGGAACTTTTCTGAGTGGTTAGAATTACTGCTCATTTCGGCAAAGTGGATGGCTAATTTTTCGGCTTTCTCCCCATCAGTGATGAACCCGGGGAGTTTTGGGGTCGAAAAGGTAGCTTTGCCCCTAATTCGTTTAATCTTTGCCCACACTTGCTTAGAGTTTGGTGCAACTGCGGAAGGCGCTGCTTTATATGCTAAAAGCGCGGACGTGAAGGAAAACATCCCCCCTTTTTTTTCCCAAAACATAAATTTTTTTATTAAACATACAAACAAAACACACACCACACCATCCTTTTTTTCTTTTTTTTATCAAACACACTCTATACAAACATTTTTTGAGAAAGGGAATTTTGTTTTTGGAGTGGGGAAAAAAACAAACACACTCTATACAAACACACAAACATACAAACACCTATGGCAATTATGAAAATTAATCTTTTCTTGAGTAATGGGTGGGTTTTTTAGAGTACAGCTAGTGGTGCGGGCACCTCCCTGGTTTTGCCCGACAAGCGGGACAGCTTCCCCTCCATGTGGCTACACTCATGCAGCGCTTGTTGTTTTTCAAAGCAAACGGAGGATGGTCCGCTTCAGGATCCCAATTTTCTTTTTCCTCCATCATCCAATGAGGCTTGATGGGGATATTCTTCTCCCTCTCCTCCTTCTCCCTCTTTTCCAGTTCATGGAGAAGGTACCATGCCACCTCTAGATGCACTCGGACCTGTCTCACTGTTTCAGTTTTGTTCATTCTGTTGAATAAATGGGTAGCTCGACTAGATGATGATGATGATGATGATGATGATGATTTTTGGATTTGAGTCGTATTTGCCCTTCGGGCATGTACGACTATTTACCCCCCATGCGTGCGAAGCACGCATAGGGGGATTAAATATGTGATTTAACACATTTCTAGTATGTCAGGTGTGTTAGCAGTTCGTAACACACCTGACACAGATGTACACCCCTCCAGCGCAGCATGATTCCGCACGAAGCGGTTAAAATGAATGCGCGCTATTGGAGAGGTAGTACATTTAACACACCCTACAGTCAATGCATGGTTACCCCCGAGAGGGATCATTGAGCGCACGAAATCGTAAGGTGTGTTGATATACCTGTACATAGGACTAGAACCACAATGTTTACAGGTATATGAGTGCGCGTTATAGCGCACGTTGTTGATTGAATTATTTGAAGTAGTCAGTCAGGAGCGGAAAAGGCGGCACGGACTAAGCAAGCGAAGGCGCGAAGAGTGACGGAAGCTGAAACGCCAGTAACGTACATACATGATCAAATTCTGCCCAGTTAAACTAAGTCGGGCTGTCCCTAATACCAATTGTGTGTTAGCCACATATTGTAATTACGGTCAATTTCCACAGTTTAAAAATTTTTTCCTAATATCCTATCAATTTTGAAATTTCGTGTACATAGTGTACATATATTTTCCAAGAAAGGTTAATAAATGAATTTGGGTTTAAGTAACCCACTCAATTTTGTGATCTTAATCAGATATTATTAAGTTGTCGTTGGATTCGGTGGATTATTGATCATATTTGTGTTGAGGTTTAGTTATATTTCGAAACGGTTTTCATGCCAAAGTGAAAACCATAGCTCGACTAGGGAAGGCGTTGTCTTAATATACTAGAAGCGCGGACGTGAAGGAAAATATCCCTTCCCAAACAAAAAAACATTACTCACACTACCCCGCGTCTGACGTCATCCCTAGGACGTCATTCTAGGCTTCGCGGATTTTCCACTCTATCACCCTTACCCCCCCCCCCAAAAAAAAAAAAAACACAAACCCAGTGCGCGAACCTAAAAGAAACTACTTTTGATAAAAAACACATACACACACCCTACATACAATTTTTTTTTTTTAAATTTTTTAATCAAACACAAACACACAATCCTTTTTTTATTTTTGATTTTATTTTTATCAATCACACACCACACTATCCTTATTTTATTTTTTATATTTTTTTTTTATCAAAGACACACCACACACTCTATACAAACATTATTTTTTTGGGGGGGAAAGGGTTTGTTTGGTGGGCAAAACACACAAACACACAAACACATATATATATGTGGCAATGATATGAAAATTAATCTTTTCTTGATTAATGGGTGGCCTTGAAAAGGACCGTTGGGATTAAGAAGTTATGTTGTTTAACTTCTAGTTGCGGTAGCAGCGGCAGCTGCAGCAGGGCGGCCACGTTAAGCCACGGGTCTCACGGCTTTAAGACAAGCTCTCTTTCTGGTAAAAGAGAAGGCAAACTCATCGCAGTCTATCTTACAGCTGACTTCTCTGTCGGGTAGTTTCATGGACTGCAAGAGTTGTTGTTGTTGTTGTTGTTGTTGTCTTTGCTGTTGCTGCTGTTGCTGCAGTCTTTGTCTCTCCTCCCATTCCGTTCTGTCCCTGATGATTTTTTCTCTTAGGACTTCTTCCACCAGATCATGAGCCATTTGTAGGAAGATCATTGTCTTTCTCTCAGGGTTGGTCTCCATCAAATGATGCTTCACCCTCTGCATGTTCACCATAGCTTCGTTCAGTTTACTAATCTTGCCTGCTGCCATCTTCTTGAAGTGTTGTTGTTGAGATCTTGACGAGTCAACGAGAGTGACTACACTGACCAACGCACCGCTTTATATGCTCGAAGCGCGGACGCGATGGAAAACATGGGGTTCAGATCGAGAGTGAGAAAATGGATAGAGGGGGTGACTTCAGATCGATAGAAAGAGATAGAACATAATAATTTTTTTTCAAATTCAATAAAAAAACCCACACAACACCATTTTTTCAAAAAATCAACATTTTTTAATGAACAAGAAGAAGCTTCTCTAACATAAAAATTTCAAAACTAACAACGAACAAGATATTAAACAGGAACGTATTTACAGGGTTGACAACGTTGGGAAGGTAAACTAAACTTCCACTTTTCTACATCTACATCATTCTGATGCACACTACGTTTCTGAGCTAAAGAGAAGAGATAACCATAACGTTCACAAAACCATCGTTCTACTTTAGCATCGTTTCGAGCATAGTCTCTATCAAAACAAGTCACTAAATGTTCTAAGGAATATCCGAGACTGCGTTGATGAAGAAAATGTACACAATATTGTCCACACACCATGGAATCCGATGCTTGTAATCGGGCATTATTGAATCGAGTAGAGATGGCATTTCTTCTTATAAAGTCGATGATGTCGTCTTCCAAAGGAGGTAATCCATAAGAATCAAAAAATTCCACACCACCATTGTAATCGTTGGGAAAGTACACAGCTATCCAATGGGTTCCTGGTAGATGACTGTCGTCGGTATTGATGACATAGGCATGAACGTCTTTAGGTTTGCGATGAGGTAGTTCATCTTTAGCACACACCACAGGATTCCAAGAAGAAGTGTAGGAACTGCGAGTCAACAGGTAATGAAGTTCCCTGGTATCCATTTTTTCTTCACAGGAAATAATGAGTCATCAATTCACACTTGACTTTATGCTTGAATATGTCTGTCAAGTAATTCCACGAATACTCACGGCGGATAGTTTCTGTACTCTGTTCAATGAGGCCTTCGATGCGTTTGATCTCCAGAGGAGTGAGTGAAGGTGAAGAAGAATCCTGCAAGTCTTTATACCATTGTCTCAACACCTTTTCTTCCGAGATCTGAGACCAAACCTCTTCCAAATAGTCGTCCAATTTTTCTTCGCCTGTCATCATCAAACATTTGTCGTGTTGTTTCTGACTGGGATGATCGATTTGACATCCATGACAATGTTCTCGGGTCAAGCTGTTAATTCTTTCAGTCAATTCCTTAGCATAACAGGTGACTAAATGTTTTTCTTGTTTAGGCCATCGACAAGCCATAAATCCAGCAAACTCGGGAACAGGATTGTTTTCTTCTTCTTTTTTAGGTTCTGAATGAATGACTTCGTCATCATCATCATCATCCGTGGTAGTTTGTGACTGCTGAACTTCACAAAATCCCTCGTCTATCTCCATAGGTTCTTCTTCTACGTGTTGCATCTTTTTTTTTTCCTTCTAATAGTCTAGAATCACTTCTCTCAAGCTGTTGATCTCTAGAGTATTATCAAATTCTGCATACAAGACGACGTTCACCGTGTCGGGTGGAGGATCTTTAAACTGAAGTTCCACACGAAGTGGGCCTGATTTTATAGGGTGGAAATGTCCATCGTAGCTGCCTTGGTCAGGAGTGAAATCAAATCCCCACAACGCATACCCTCCTGCATAATCGTCGTACGAAATGCCGTGGCTGGTGTTGGTGCCTAACTGTCCTGTGGCTTCAAACAGGCTCAGGTAAGATCGCAAGTAATTTTTCTGGGCGTCGCCAAAGTTAGGTTCAAAAGGTCTGGTACACAACGTTTTGCCATCTCGACTGACTTCTATCTTGGAGACGTTGTAGTGTTTAAACTCGAACGGATTCTGATTGTGGACTCCGTTGAGGGCTGCATTACTGACGATGCCAATCAGCAATCGTTTGGGAAGCTGTCCTTGGAAGACGTGATCTTCGACTTTGGATCGGAGTCCAGCGGCAATGGTAAAGGTTTTCACTTCCACTCGTCGCACAGGATACTTGGCAGTGGTTCTGCTCAATGTTTGACTGATGTCGTTGGCTACTTTTGGTAAGACTTCCACACGGCGTACGTAAAGTCTGGCTTCTTGGATGATGGTTTTCCACTCGTTAGCATGAGCCATCAAATGGAAAGCGACACTACTGCGATTCAGTCTCAGGCGTACATCTACTCCGTTCAACAAATACTTGTCTTGCAACCACATGTCCAAATGCAAACGATCCATCAATTCTAAACTGCGTCTGATTTTCTTGTGACGCTCGTTAAATCCCACATTGTGCGGTTCTGCTGGAATTATAGTTTTATCAACGGCTTGCGTCGCCGGCACTGACACCGCTGTGTCGTTAAACTTTTCCGAGGTGTCAGGTTTCCAGACCACCGAAGCATCCAGATGAGTGTTCTTGGCTTCTTTTCCGTACGTTAAGAGATTTTCCAAGTAAGCACGGTAAGGGTAAGTATCCAAACTACTGCTGACCAGTTTGTTATTATAGTACAAATCTACTTCGCTGAACAAGGAATGCATGAAATTATTGACGGGAGCCACTCGGTCACCGTCCCCAGGAAGGCTACTGTCCGCCGTTTTGATCACTTTGAGTTTCAGGTACAAGTAGCTGTTATTCAGATCGATGTAATCTTCGGTTTGTCCTTTGATTTCCAATTCGATAGGAGCTGAATCCGTCAAAGACGATACAGGATGAAATTCCACCCATTGGGATTCTTTCATCGTCATCATGGTGGGAGGCATGGTAAACATATCCAGTTCTGACTTGGTACATTCGCAAGAATCTCGGTGCATCGTTTTGAAAGGTTTTAGTAATCAAACACGTCTAATTCTCTGACGGTTCTTCTTCTTTTCTTATTCTTTTTTGGAACACCACCGTGTGTTTTATGAACTCTGAAGGAATTTCGAAGTCGTCTCTTTCTACCTTGTCCTTGCTGTGAAGTGGAGGAAGAAGTAATGCCAGGACCAGAAGCGTGAAGTTAATTTATAGGACTCTCTCGAAGACCTAAAAGATCTTTGCCAGTGTTCATCAACACATTTTTGCCTGCTCTCATAAAGGCTTCTTTAGGATTTTGTTTGTCGACGAGGACATTTTGCGAAAATTCTTTTCCTTGCGTCAAAGCGGCATCTTTTAAAGCATGGAATCCTCGAGACACCGTAGGTTTCAAAATAGGGGCTACCGTCCGAAAAGCCGATCTTAACATATCTCCTAAACCATGTCCTCGTTGTCGAGCCACTGCTCGGTACACTGGATACATTTGTTTTACAATTCGTTGGAGAACTTTTTTCGAAAATGTAGTTTCACCGTGACTTTTCCTTTGTCAATGAATGGCACACTTTGTCCCAATGTTGACACTGTCAAAATACGATTTACTGACTGGAAGATAATGAGGCTGTACAAATTCACGGTGAACGTGAAACGTGTTTCCACCTTATTCGTACGCACCAGCAGCAGAATCTGCTTTGAAAGGAAGGACTCTCAGTAAGGGAGCGGCTGTTTCCCACCACGTTGTATTCTACCACATCGGAGTACACAAACATTAAATTCAGTCCAACGTTCAATTCGATAGGGGTTTTAAAAGCCTTTCCAAAATCTAAGTTGCTTTGGCCTTTTTTTATTTTTAAAAAATTTATTTCCACTCAAAATAGCATACAAACCAGGAGAAAAAGTGATGGCCAATGTGTCGTCGTCCGAAAATTGTAAGACGAGACGACGTGCCACAGGATGGTAACTGATCTGGACACTTTTCTTGGCTTTGACTAAGGCTTTGGCAAATTGAGCCTCGAAGATAGCCTCACTGGTGTCCACCAAATGTTGAGCATTAAAATAATACCCCACAGGAAATCTCATGGTATGGCTCGCAAAGGGAGGAGTGGCCGTCATGAATACCTTTCTGGAATGGTCAAAGCCAGGTTTAATTTTCTCCAACTCATCATGCACTCCCTTGTTCAAGATATCCACGATGAAAGTGTTTTGACCTTCGTCGATGTTTTGAGCTTGCGTAGGATGTATGATTGATACCAAACCTACTTCCCAATGAGCTTCGTGATCCAATTGGATGGATTGAGGTAATTTAGTCGTGAAACAACATAAGGTGTTGTTGGGAAACACATCCATGGAACTGTCACTCGGTAAAGTTAAATAAAATTGGTTATTCATAGTAGGTCTAAAGTGGTTTTGCTCTCCGAGGAGTCACTCGAGTTCAAATGATGTTCAAAGGGTTCCAAAAGAGGAGTGGTATTGTGGTGACTGGAAGAAGGTGGACTGACGTTGGTCGTACTACCGTGGTTGCTGTGGCTGCTGTTGTTGTGGTGACTGTTGTCTGTCGTCGTCGTAAATTTCAAAGAGGGACTGGGTAAAAGATAACCGATGCAACTGCTAAGTAAAATGGTCCACAATTGTTTGTCCCCTTGTTGCAAACTCAAATTGGCAATAGCTGCTCCGATGACACAATACACTACAAAAATTTGGCAGAAAAAGACGATTTGATTTTTAGGCACACGTTCTCCGCACCACACCCAGAGCGGTTGTTTTTGTAATTCTTGAAGAGAAGAACTCTGCGAATGAGTCGAGGTCGTGGTTGTGTTGAATGGCATGTTAGGTTACTTCTTTTTCTGTTTATAGTCGACGACTTGAGAAGCAGCAATCCAAGAATCAAAACTAGGAGGATATCCTTTCCAACGTACTTTGACTTCTTAAACTCGACGTTTGCCCACTTTGCGTGTTCTTTGTTCGAGAATGCTTTCGATGTCGTACAAGGCGTCTTCTTTTTCAGTCACTCGTTGAAACTCAGGCAAGTGAAATGTTCCTTTGAGCACTTCACCGTGCATGTCTTCCAATTTATAGACGGGAGGATCGTGTCCACGCACGGGTGTAGTGACACGAAACAATTCGTTGGTCCAGTTGGGTAAATAACCTTTGTCAAAAGTGCGTTTGGTTTTTCCGATGCGAACCCAATCTCCCGTCTTCAACTCCAGCAAGGTTTTTTTATGAGGTGGTGGTCTGCTCCTCTGGGGTGTACCAAACAATTTATCAAACACGGTCACTTCGTTTTCAGGGCTGACCTCTTCGGGGGCACATCCGATGCTTCGATGGTACGATTGATTGTACGCTTTGACCAAACGAGGTAACACGTCGATGTACATGAGAGTGTGTTGATGTGTAAAATATTTCCACATGCGTTCTTTCAAAGTTCTTTGAAAACGTTCCACGATACTGGCTTTGGTTTCAGGACTTTCGGTAGTAAAAAAATGAATCTGTCTTTGCTTCAATTCTTTTTGAAAAGCTTGGTTTAGAAATTCGGTGCCTTTGTCAGTTTGCCATCGTAAAGGGTGACGACCACTTTGTTTCAAGACCAATTCTAAGGCACGTACCAATTCGGTACTGCTTTTAGATGTCAAAGGCACGACCCAAGCAAATTTAGAAAACACGTCGATGACACAAAACAAATATTTGTGACAACGATTGTAGGTTGCCAAATGAGAGACGTCGGCTAAATCGGCTTGCCATTGATGATCGATGCCTTCCACTTGGGTTGGACTTCTAGAAAATTTGCGTCGAATGGGTTTGTGTAACGTGTACGTCGATTGCTCTTGTAACCATCGTCGTACTTCTGGCAAACGTACACTTTTCAATTTACTTTTGGCTTCACTCGACGTTGAACTAAATCGTCTCAATTAATTCTTCTTTGGATAAATCCACTAAACTTTGTAACACGTCGGTTCTTTCTTGGACTTTGGTTTTAGGAGACGGTACTTTGTTCGCGGCCGCTGCCATGGCCAAATCAGCCGAAGTGGAGGGTCCCGAAGTGGTGACTTTCGAAATGGGTTTCCATTTTTGCATCAAATTAGGAAACACTTGTCTTAAGTCCGGTTTGGTAGGCATCATCGTGAAGGGTTGTGAAGAAGACAAAGATGATGTGGACGCAAAAGGAGAAGGAAACCTCGTCACTGCTGGTTGTCGTGGTGGTGTCTTGCGGGTGTACGTTTGCGTCCTGGCAGCAGTACCTCTCTTGCGGGTGCCAGTGGTGGTGGTGGGTGTTTTTGTCTTCTTGGCAGAACTTTTCTTTTTCTTGGGGGCTTTCTTTTTAGGGCTTTTCTTTTTTGTGGCTTTCTTTTTAGGACTTTTCTTCTTTTTTGGTGTTTTGGGTTTTTTGGCTTAGGTATTAGGATCCCATTTCAAAAGGGAACGAATCATGACCCCTCCTAAAGAACCGCTTCCTCCAGGGGTTAAAATGATTTGTTTTTTAGTCCGTGGATCGATTCTAGGATCAGCTAGTTGTGACAACGCCCCTTTATGTTTTTGAAAGAAACGTTGAGTTTGATGAGGGATGTGAATGATACCTTGCAGTAATTGACGTGCCGTCAAAGTAAACCATCGTAACACTTCTTTAAGACTAGCTTCTAACAAATGAGCACGGACTTGTGCATTTTTTTCACGACTGATGCCATACAAGGCACGAATCAATTTAGCATAGCAGGAGGATGAGATTGGAAGGAAGTCATCTCGAAGACTGTGAGACAGAAATGACGTAGTAGATGTTTTTATAGTTTTTTTTTTCAGAGAGTGGCCGAAGTGGACGTGTAAATGACAGGACCTCCTTCTTGGCACCAAGGGTGAAACAATTGGGCACGAAATCTCAAATAGTCGGGAGTGGTCGGTTTTAAGTCGATGAGTAAATACGCATGAGGTGTTTGAGTGGCATCGTCGTACGCATAATTCAACCAAGGAGTGCCTAACTGTTTGGCTAACACTTGCACTTGAGATTTGTCTCTGGGGCTTTTAAACAACACCACGTAATGAGCGTTGAGACTGATGGTACGATGGGCTTTACTTTGTTGAAATAAATTTTGAGTAATCTAAATGATGCTGGCATTTCGATGGTGTCCTTTTCGTGTAAACCAAAGTTTAATTTCTTCTTCGTCTGCTCTTAACATGTCATCAAAGATGACTAGATGTGTTTGACTCACGTCAGACACAATCCCATCGTCTTCGCGAGGGATGCCTTCTACAAACGAAATGGCTTCTCCTTGACTTTCTTTCAATAACGTGTAAGACGGTTGCCACTCTTTGTAACACCACACGATACGTTGAGGTGGACGATCGAACAAATGAGATTTGTGTTCGATCAAACGTTTGACAAATTCGGTTTTGCCTGAACCACTGGGTCCAGCAATCAACATGTTAAAGGGATGGCGCAGATACAAAGCGTCCCAACTTTGACGATCTAACTTTTCGTCAATCACTTTAACCACAGAGGAAGTAGAAGAGGCAGAAGAAGATGTAGCCATGACTGAGGTAGGAAGATTTTTGAGAAGAAGACAAAAGACCCAAGACATTTTATACGTTTCATACACGTTTATTTTTTTTGTGTGTAAAAAACAAACAAACAAACAAAACCATATTTTACAAGTCATGAAGGACAAAAATGCAAACGACAAAAATGGTGATGTACAAGATTAAGGCTACCACTAAAAGAATTAAAGTTCTGTACAAACAAGTCAATGTACAACATTCTGGTGTCCTGGGAATGGAAGGCCCAGGCACTGGTGGTAGTATTCTTCTTTGTTTTGGTAGAAGAATGAAATGTCTCTGACGGTAAGGAGGGGGTGTGTTCTTGTGGTGTTTCCATGTGGACGACGACAACGATGTGGTCTTTCTCTGCTGTGTCAGGTTCTTCTTCTTCCAGGATGGTTTCCAAGGTATTTTTTTTTTGACTTAGGTTCCCATTTCACTTTTGGAAACTTAGTGACGTGCCAGATCTTTGGCAAATTGAGCCACTTCTTGTAGCCAAACATCGAAACCCATTTTTCTCCAGTCACGTACATCTTTACAATCGGTAAGTTGTTGGTGTAACTCACTAGCAATACACACTTCTTGAAATGTGTCAAAGGTAGATAAAGTTTGACTAATGTCTTCTTCACACGGAGGTACCCCACTTGTCTTCATCACCACTCTCAACACTTTGAGTACAATTTGTCTTTCGTGTACCAATACAGCATGAATGGTCATGTTTTTTTTTTTGATGGTTCATCAAAATAGTCCAAAACAACCAATGGTCCTCCAAAATAATCCAAGGCAAACACTGATCCTCAAAAATACTCCACAACGAATGTCCTGGAAAACGAAATCCAAGAAAGGTAGTCACTAAGACACACACTGCATAGCGTCCAAAATTCAATGGAAACAGTTCTTGTATCAAGTCTTTATAATCCTCTAAGGTCTGAACACGATCGTTGACTTCCTTCCACGGAATACGTTTCACAAGTGAAGACCACAGATCAGGCATGGTGGGTATTTATAGGGTGAGATTCCTAAGGTGGGTATCTTTTGTGGTGGGTTTTTATATCCAGGTTCTTTTGTGATAGACTATTCCCGGGATTCTACAATGAAAGGTTTTCTCCAGAATCTTTCTTCTGACAGTTTGGAAGTAAGCATACCTTAAAAATCGAGAAATGACTTTGAGTTTGCGTTTCACTTGTATCTTGACAAACTCTCGGTAAATGAGTACTCGCACCTCCAAAGGCAAACCACGAATTTGTTCTTGTAAAGTTTCCGACTTGGAAAGAAGTAACTCTCTTTTGTGTTCTTCACGATAGCGGTGATAGTTTCTCTTCAGAATCAGGCTTCTGATACGGTGGAAGTAGCAATAGTTTAAAAATCGAGGAATGACTTTGAGTTTGCGTTTCACTTGGATCTGGACATTTGTATTCTTTCAACTTGAGGTCTGTAGTGGGTTCATCACACGGTGTTGTTGCAGTCATCGTCAATCTTGGTGTTGTCTTTTCAGTTCAAGGGGGGGGTGTGTGCCCTTTTTATACTGCAGATCGGCGTGTCCGTAAGGCAAAGTCGTGTGGTCTGGAAGTCTCACTCGTTTCCGGTACACAATTAGGTACACTTTTTGTAAAGGACGAGTGACAATTTGGTGATTAGGTAAGCGTACGATCTTGTGAGGTTCTAACGTGTGCACTCGAAAGTCTTCCACTTGTCCAGACAGCAAAGCATTTTTCAAAACCTCAAAGTTAACCACTTGGCTGGTTCGATAGTTGAGGGTTAATCCTTTGACTTTGCATTGGGTGTGAAGTTGTCCTTGCGGGTCTCGGTATCGGAAACCGTAATTTTTAGGGCCACTGCTGGCAAAACTCAGGATGGTGTCTTGAGGGTGCTCGTCTGTCCAGGCTCCTAAACGATCTCCTTGGATGGTAGGGTGTGGGCAACCGGGTCGATGGATGTACATACAACTGTCGGTGTCAAAGTACAGGACACGATCTCCCAAGACTTCTAAAGCTTCGTCGTACAATTTCAAACGAGCATGGGCTGTCACGTAGGCGGCAATGACTACGTTGCTAAACTTGTCAGGTTTCACAAACTTGGGTTCTTCTTCGAAATTGACTAAGATCAAATCATCACGGACAATTTCGACGTGTTTGACTAGTACACTTTTGTTGTCCACCAATTCAAAGTACTTATAAGGATCGGTCAAGTATTCCATCTTGGTTAAGATTGGTCGTTGTGCCATTTTTCCCCACAAGCAATTGAGCATGACTTTGGCAAACGATCTTTTTCCTTCGTTCTTTTCCCGTCTTCCAAAGTGATGCCTTCGATGTCACGGTACTCTTCTTTGAATCGAACTTGGTCTTCGGGAGTCTGACACCACGAGGGATAGCCGCTGGCTTCTTGTTTCAGTTTTAAAAATTGGTTGACGTACCCCGAGAAAATGCCTGGATGATTTGTGGCGTCGTCCTTTTGGTATTGTGCGGTGGTTGGAAAGTGCCAGATTTCGTACACTTTCAACAAACGGTATCCTCGATCCAGTGCCCGAAACAATTCGGCACTGACCCACGTTCCTGTCAAAGAGCGTTCTTCCTCCGTGTGGTGACAGTGGTGATCTTGGTTGCATGTTTCGGCACACGTACGGCATAAAGGAAACATCAGTTTTCCTTGGCAATGGTGAGGTAAGATGGGATGGTACAAGTTTGTCGGGGGTAAGACTTTACATTTGATCAATCCTTCGTATTGACGAATGTGTTGCACGTCGATGTGTTCTGTCAAGATTTCTGGGTGTCCGGTTGGAAAACGAGCATATTTGCACACCCAAGGATACAAAGAACACACGTCGATGTATTTGATTTCTTCTCCTTTGGATTCGTCTACGTCGTACAGCAAGCGAGTGGCATTGGTTCGTCCTCCAAATAAACTGTGGCGTGGATCCAAAGGTTCGATGGTTATCACGTCGTAACTTTTGCTGATGCTCTTAAATTCAGGATCGGTTTTCAAACATCGATCGTACTCGTGCTCCCACATTTCCACCACTTGGTATCCTTGACTTTCTAAGTGGAGTCGTCGTTGGTAAGTGCGTTCGTACAACTGTTCCATGGTAGAGTCTGAATAAGGACTTTTCAGGTCTCGGTCAGGAAAACGGGTAGGGCATCCGTGAAACAAGCAACCCTGAAATTCGTACACCGTGTGCGGGTTTTCTAAATCAAATCCATCCACGGAATAAGATCCAATCTTCTTTTCTCCTCCTCCGTTTCTGGCATGTTGTATCCATTTGTCTTCTTTTTGGCACAAGTAATGGAACCAACGCAAAGCTTTGGCCGAGTATTGACGACTGGCAAAGAGAGACGTGCTGGAGTCGATGATGGCTAGTTCGTTCTCGGGCATGAAGTTTCTGGTGTACACTAAGGAACAGGCTTTGGGTAGGGTGGACGCATCTTTCAAAGGATCGACGTCTCCGTGATCTAGAAATAACTCTCGAAACTTTCCACAGCAACGCCGCAAAATGTCCACATCGGATCGACAGTACTTCAGCATTTCCTCTTGAAAGTCAAATGGATCGGACTGGTGAGCGCGGTGCCAAGCGTGAAAGGCTTCTCGCTGTTCGGGGCGCATTCCGTCGGGGTCGTAATCATGGAGGTCAGGCAAATGAGGTAGGACGGCATGTTGATTAGCTTCCGTGTTGAAGAAGTGAGGAAAATAGCCTTTAGCCATTTCTGTCATGCCAAATGTTTTTGGTATTCGACTCAAAGGCATGGCCAAATAACTCATGGAATCTTTGAATTTGACTTGACCCACTTTCATGTAGATGAGCTTGTTTCCGTTCATGGTGACTTCAGGGCGTTCGGTACCTTGTTGCGCATAATATCTTAACAAAAACTGTCCATCGTATCCCGAGAAATTGTGAGCTATGACGGTGGCATAGCGATGACAGTCTCCGTAACGTTGAATGTCCTCTTCGCTCCAAGTGTCGTCGGTAGGGTCTAAAATCCATTCAGCAAACTCGGACAAAGTGTTGGCTCCGCGAAAGATTTTTTCACGTCCTCCTGGAATCCGACTACAACGAGGACAGTGAAAGTGAATAGATTCTTGAATGCACTTCTCACAAGCCCGATGAGCCACGCAAAAATTAGGAATGTGAATGCCTATTTCTTGCATGCATTCAAAATCAAAAAAGATGAAATCCACTTGGTTCTTGTTCTTCTTTAATTCTTTCTTCTCTGTCTTATCGTACTTTTGAATAAAACATTGATGATCAAAGTTCACCATCTGCTTGCAAATAGGACATCTTTTTTTTCCAGTACAAGTGTGACTCTTGGGGTCATTGGTGCGAATCAGGTTTCCACACGTGAGGCATAATTTCAATAAGTCAGAAGCACATTTTTGTTGGTGTCCTTGTGTCTTGCGATGTTGTTGGTAACAAGAGGGACTGACAAAAATGCGTCGACACGTCTCACAATGGACATGGTGTTGTTCAGGAAGCCATGGTTTAGCCGCTAAACAGCCCCGACATCTCTCTCCACAATGAATGTGTTGCTCCCGACTGTTAAACCCTTGGTTGCATTTCTCGCAATAGTAAGAGTATCCTAAAAATCCGGTGATAGTGGTGATAGCATCGAAATGTTCTTGGTGGTAATACACGTGAATGTACTTTCCTTCGTTGAAATCGGGGCCTCGAAACATCATATCTCCGTGCACTTCTTGAGGGTAAACTTTCAAAGTGTAGTGAGGAGCCAAGACGTCTTGAAGTTGTTGCATTTGAGAAATACCACACACGGTCTCTTTGGGGATGCCTGCTTTTCGTAACAGGAGTTCTGCTTCGTTTCGTTGTTGGGGTTTGTTAGACTTTCGAATGTTATTCCAGGCTCTTTTCCATTCTTTGCTCTCGTTCTTGTTGGCATACGTGCGCCCCACCACAATAGCCCTGGCCAAGCACATCTGGTCTTGAGTATTGTCAATTTGGACGACACTGTGTTTGGTACTGCGAAGGTCGTCCACCAGTAACACTTTCCTACTTCGTCCGCTCCCTCGAGGAGGAGCAACGTGAGTCATGTAAAGTGTAGCCTTTCCATCCGTGATGGTAAACTTGTCGTTAGATTGTTGAACGTGTTAGATTTTGGACATGACTTTGTCTGGTGTTAATTCTGCCGGGGTGCTGAACTCGATCCAAACAGGGGACTTCAAATTGTCGTGATGAATAGACAGTCTCAATCGATCGTCTTCTTTGGCTCCGCATTGTCGTTTCAAGTTCTGTAACACAGATCCCCACAAATCGCTAATGAACCCAGCCGCTTTCTCGGGAGGTACTTCGGACTTGAAGTCTTTAAAGTGAACCGTGTGAGTGTAGGCTGTGGTTTTAAATTTTCGAGAGGTTATTTTTTGCGTCTCTCGAATCCGATAGTAATTTTCGGGAGCCACGGTAGTAGGTCTTTTTTGGTCAGGGGTTCTGGTGGTGGTTTTTGTTTTGGGTTGGGTTTTTTGGGTTTCAGGTTCACTCATCTCATCTTCGAAATCGCTAGCATGGACTTGAGCTAGTAGTTCAGCCAGCGGTGTTTCAGGCGGTACGGAATGTCTTTGTCGCCGTGGCCTCTTCGTTTCTTCTTCTTCTGGTTTCTCATAGATTGGGCGTGATCTTTTCATCTTGAAGTTTGATTTGAAACTGATTCAGTTTCACACAGGAACCTATATATATAGAGAGGAGACTATATATAGAGAGACCTTCTTACCTTCAGAATCAGTCTTTGTGATTGAACTTTCAAACTGTAAAGATGGAAGAGTCAAGAAGACAGATTGCTTTTTTGGTGAGAGATTTGCAGACAGTCCTTCGAAAGTATACTACCAGTAAGAGTAAGGACTACTCCTCCTCCTCTACCTCTCGAGATAAAAGTCAAGATACTTGTTATATCTGCCAAGAGAAAGGACATTGGACTCCAGAATGTCCACAACGTCAAACCCAAAACAGAGATAAAGGGAAAGATACTTGTTATTATTGTAAAGGAAAAGGACATTGGTCTTCGGAGTGCCCTCAAAAAGAACAAGAAAAAGAAAATCTACCAGAGAGGGAGGAAGCCGAAGGATCTTCAAACCTAGAAGAAGAAGAAGAAGAAGAAGAAGAAGAACATATCGTCAAGAAAAGTAAGAAGAAAGTGAGATGGATGGAAGACAGTGAAGAAGAAAAAGAACCGTTGATTCCTGTGAAGAAATTCAAGAAGAACAAGAGAGACAGACAGTGAACAATTAACTTTTTTTTGGAGTGTGGTGTTATGTTCATGGTGAATTATTTTGTAAAAAAAAAAATGAGAATACACCAGAATGGAAAAAAAAGTAAGTGTTTTTGTGTTATTTTTGTTATTTTAGAGTATGGATGATACACGCACGCACGCACTCACTCTTACACAAATGGGAATTTTTAAAGTTTTACTTGATTTGGCAAAATTGATTTCTTTTGTAGAGATCTGGCTGGCCCTGAAAAGGGCCTTTGGGGTGTTTGTTTTGTTTGTTAAAACAAACTTATGGACTGGACATGATCAGCTTCAATTGTCGTAATCCTTTTCCACGACCCAGTCCAATTCCTCCTGCTGCTGCTGCTTTGGTGGTAGTAGTTGTAGTAGTGAATGGTGATGGTGATGGTAGTGGTGGTGGTGGTAGCATCTCACTAGTAGTGGTGATGGGTTTGGAATGTTTGGCCCGTGATGGTCTTTTTCGCTTCGGCTGAGTTAAAGAATATTCATATAACTTTCTCAAATACTTTAACTCGGATAAAATCTCTTGGAGAAGACTCACCATTTTATCTTCCTGACTCTCTTCTTGCGGTGCTTCACTCTTCTCATCTTCTTCTTCTTGTTGCTTTCTTCTCCTCTCCTCTTCTTGTTGAAGAAACACTTCTTCCGCTTCTCTCTGTTGCTTTAAAAAAATTTCCAGTTGTTCTTGTTGCCTCTTTTTGAAATCGTCCATGACAGGCAGCAAAGAGGCTGGTACAGCAGCAGTCGTAGTCGTTTCAGGCTCAAATTCTTCAGACAGAAAATCTAAATTAAACTCTTCCGGCTGGAAGTTCAACACAGCAGCATTCGTCGTTGCAGGCTCACCCCAATACATACTGGTCTTGGTAGTCTCCATTTAGGCTGTCCAAAAAAGTAAAAACCCTACGAACACTGTGATACCTTTATACCCCAGATGACGTCACACCCCTACTCTCTTCCCATTGGAAGAAAAACCGACCCGCTTGTAAATACGCGCTTGGATTGGTAGTTCATTTCGATGCATTTCAATCCGATCGTAGGGTATATATACGACCAATTGTCTCGTAGAGCTTCACCGGTTTTCTCCAAGACTACTCCTAAAGAAACAAAACAAAATGTGGACAAGTGTGGAATCATCCAGTATCATCTCGGGAATGCTGTTTAACCCAACATTCCCTATGTATGTGAAGGCCTCATGGGCCATCACCAAAATTACAGAGACCGCTTCATGGAAACGTCGGATTTATGTGGAGAGACAAGGCTGCCTGAAGAGGGTCTTGATGTACGGACCGGAAGTCCGTAGAAGTTTAAGGAAAAGAAGACCCTCCAGGAGATGTCAATGTTAAACAAAAAAAAAAAAACAAAAAAAAAAAAAACAACGGCCCTTTTCAGGGCCACCCATTTTTCAAGAAAAGATTAATTTTCCATTCTTGCCTACCATGTTAAAATTCCCGTACGACCCCGTAGTACCCCCAATGTTAAAATTCCCGTAGGACCCCGTAGTGCCCCCAATGTTAATTTCTCTTAGGACCCCGTAGTGCCCCCGCCATGTTAATTTCTCGTAGGACCCCGTAGTGCCCCCGTCATGTTAATTTCTCGTAGGACCCCGTAGTGCCCCCCACGACCCTATTTACCCCCCATATACTACTGTCGTGATGTCAAACGTCCTATCCAGCTCAGAAAGAAACACATTTATATTTAAAATCAAATATTTCGCTGGAAAAATGGAATAGACTGGTACTATGTAGGTTTAGCACCTCAAATGTATATTTATCTGTTGAAAAAGCTAGATGGAATGCAATAAATAATAGATATGTTTTCTTTGCTCAGAAGGATAAGTCCTTGATAAATTCATTTTCTATCAATTTGCCCAGCTCTTCACGGATTTAGAAAACTGTTTATATCTGTTGATCATCCAAACAAAAACAAACTGTTAAGTCTATTATATACAAATTCTTATATTGCTTTAATTGTATACTGGTAAGCCTTTGGTAAAAAATTTAATCACTTCGTCATGCTCCTTAACAATAATATAATTGTTCTTAAAAATCGGATTTGTATGTGTAATTGGTAAAAAAACGGTTTTCTCTTTTTCCCATAATAATTTCAATGCATGTGCTAAGATTGTTGTTCTGTTCCTTGTACTTTTTCCCTGTTTTTTACTGATTGTAACTGAGAACTTTACTTTACATGACCCATTCGTTTTTGCTCTCTCTTTATATCTCTCTTTAAATATGAATCACTTTTTAAGTTTTAATACCGCTGCTCCCATTTTTTGTTTATGTACCTCTTCATACCTTAAAAGTAGGCTGGGAGAATATCAAATGAATTGGTTACAATTTCTATATATCGAATGGGCTACTATTTATTTTACTGCATAAGTATATTAGATCTCACCAATTTATCATTACCGTAAACATGAATAAAATGCACATATTCTGTGTATCACCGTCGGCCACGTTAACAGTACCAAACTATTACATTCGGTAAAATGTGAGCGCCCGTAGCTGAGAGATCTGATATTAGAAATTCTGGAATCGAGTCCCCTCTGAAGCAATGCGATTTTTTCATGCCTTAGTGAAAAACCGAGTTCTGAGATCCGCAAAAAGATGAAGTTGAAGAAGTATAAATAACCACAACTCTAGGTAAAAAAAGTAGCTGTTATTAGGTTTTGATAACTGCATTCAAACCTAGAAAATGTACGAAATGTACAGACTTTACGCAGCACATACGCCACATTAAAGATGCATGATTTTCGCCCGGTATTGTGTGCGTGTGGCCTAATTAATGAGAACGTTGGTCTAGATGATATACATCTGCGTCCGGTGAAATTGGGTCGAATTCCCCACAGTGTCAATTAGTTTTTTTCCATGCCTTACCAAAAGTTGAGTTCTATAATATACAACAAGAAAGGAAGAAACCAACAACAAGACCTCCCCCCCTCCCCCCTGGTTTTCATTGACCCTTCTGGCAGCCGATTAAAACATTATTTTCGCATAAAGATACTTTAAAATACTACAATATTAAACAGAACGCTACATTTAAGACCTGTCCCCAGTTTCAGCAACATAAATCTTACAGTTACGTTTAGACTTTATAAATTTATTTGACCAATTTAAGTCAGGCCTAAATTTAAATCAACCAGATCGCAGATCGCTTGATTGAAGACTTAAGTTTGAATCCAGTTGCAAGTTTCTTTTCAATTGAAATCCAGTTCAGAAATACAGGAAGGGCCTCTAAGATTCTTTAGAAACCCCATGATAAACATGATTTCGGATATAAACTTCTCGAGTTCAAAGTATGGCTTTGTCTGTAATATGAATTTACTGTGGATTAAAAATAAGTTGAAAGTCCAATTTTACCTTGTTATTGGCTTGGGAAAGGGAACTTATAAGAACTGTCACTTTTGTGTCTACATATACATAAAAAAAATTAAAAAGTAATTCTGGTTTCAATGTGTGGATCTTGCCAGCTCAAAACCACAGTGTATCTCTCTTATCCGTTTCTTCTCTCACATTTTAAGCTTTAGAGGGCGCGTATAAAAGTCATTCAACGTGACATAATTACTTTAGCATATCCCGAAAATCCCAATACAAGGCCTGTGAAGAGATATAACCGAATTACTTTTTAAACAAAGTTATGATTCAAGAATGAGTGGACCTTGACTAAACATAAAAAGTCACAAATCCCAAATGTACGGCAACTGCTTCACTTTGATGACCACTGTGATTTTCGACAAAAACTACAAAAAATAAAACTTTGCATTGATTACTAGCAGTATAAACACTACGTATGACATATTGCAATTAATTATTCAGCGTTTAAAACTATAGTTATGAAAAACGCTTTATCTTAAGAATAAAAGTTCCACAATTGTTTATTAATTCCTTATATTTTCAGAACGTACCTATTCATCAGCACCATACATACATACATACATACATACATACATACATACATACATACATACATACATACATACATACATACATACATACATACATACATACATACATACATACATACATACATACATACATACATACATACATACATACATGCATGCATACATACATTTGTTTATAATCTCCAGAGATATCAACATAGATGTATACAGTGTCTGATCTCAATAAAAATATTTTTAACATTTGCGTTCGTCTGTATTTAAAATTCATTTGCATTTTTGCAATCTAATATTAAAGAAGTACTGTATGCCTCGTTAGGATGCATTTGGTCCAAAATGTCTAAGAACGTGCGAGACATTGAGGGCATTCGTGTTTGTTTATTTCAATTCCTGCATACGTTGAATATAACTAATTTTATTAACTATGTTCATTGTTCATTACAACATTAACTCTTCACCTTTACTCCAAATCTGAACTGAGTAATACGTGTTTACTTACCAACCACTGGAGAAGATGCGGTTTGATAGATGCGATTCAAAAGTGAATATATCATTCAAAATCCTGGGGCATAAATCAAAGGTCATTTGCTTTGGACATTTTTTGCAGGTCTGTTTGCATTTTTTGGCAACATAATGATGCTTGTGGTGCTGTACAAAGGGAACACCCATTTCACGAGGTTTCACACAATGATGCTGACGAACATCGCCATTTGCGACATGGGAGTTGCCTGCACAGCATATCCGTACACTGCTATATCTGGATACTTCAGAAAGTAAATTATATATATATATATATATATATATATATATATATATATATATATATATATATATATATATATATATAATTACAAATATACACCAAGGTATATATAAGTTATTAAAGAGAATTACAAATATACACCAAACAGAGCAGAAAGTGCTATCCCTGGATTCTACAGGAGAATGCTTGATGACATTAACATAATTTTTAAATACGAATAAATAATATTATCATACAGGTTAGAGAATTTGAATTCGTACTCTGCGATTCGAATCCGGATCCGCGTGTTACGTCACCCATCGCCTTGCCTGTAAGCACCAATCCCTATACCATAATCTTATCAAGCATTCTCCTTCAAGAAATGATGAACGTCAAAGCACTATAAACAACAAACAAACAAAAACAAAAACAAAAAAAAAATACATTTGCTAATTGATAACTTGCCAATTGTCTGGGCTGTCCCCCGACCGTGTACTTTAACGGATTTTAAATTCCGAATATCTTAAAGTGCTATTTAATAACAGAATTTTAAAAATTCGACCTTCACCAATCGTGATTTTCCTTGAATCATGAGGTATTCTGGAAAAAGTTGCATCAAGAAATTTTTTGTTAATTATTTAGAAAGCTTTAGGTAACCCACGGCCACATTTTGAAGAAGGTTTTGACCGATTAAAATGTTATGTGGCGAGTAGAAAACACCAAGATTAATACACCATGTTCGTTTTATCAATATTTATTCACTTGTTTCTATAAATGTGCTATATTAATCTATATGGTTCTGGTAAGTAGTATAGAAGTTGGAATTTCATTCCATATTTGGGAAAGATGATTGTGTTCTTAATGGATGAAGACATAAATTTGTACGAGACAGCTTTTACACATTAGATTCTTGTCATGTTGTACCTTATAGGTAAATATATAATTTTTCAGTTGTTATCTCCATATGGAAACTTTGTCCTCTCAAATTGCGAGACTGCTCTATCCTTTTGCCTGAGGTATATCTAATAACATTTAAAATGTAGGAGACATGAACATTTAATGTAGAGGTTTTGTGAACATTTTTGTACTTTTGATGAGAGAAACAGATATTTATTACATACCCGTTTAATCCTACATGTTTGATCTGGCGTGCGATACAGCTGTTCAGTCCAAAGGTCTGTATCACACTCTAAGAGTCGAAGTACTTAGGTGTCATCTTTGAAGTCCGCGCGTATATATTTTTAGACGCAGTGAATCGAACTTTTTTATATATAGAAATCCCAATTTTAATTTTAATTTCATTCATACAATGAAGCTAACAATATTTCGAAAGCATAAAAGAGGGTGTATGTAATAAATACAAAACCGCATTCATGTTTTGTTCCGAGTAAGGGACAGAGAATTCGTTTGATATGGCTTATTAATACGTCTCGGCCCTTTGGTCTTGACGTATCCCTACGCCTTATCAAACACGTATGCAATTTTGTGTATATATTTAGCCTATAGTAATTTATACTAATGCCATATACGTTGCCGATAATATGAATCTGTCTTCTCTAACAGATGGATTTTTAATGACGAAATCTGCGTAGTAGCTGGTTTTACGACATATACCTTCTGTACATCGGATATGAATACCCTTGCGGTGATTGCCTTCAGCAGATACGTGACGGTCTGCAAAAAGGAGTGGGGTAATAATCAAGATTTAATGTATTGTTGCTATTTAGATACTTGATTGCTGCTATTAGTCTGCAATTACGGGGAAATAAAATGATTGACGTTGGTGTATAAGTGCCATGATTGTAATATACAGTTTATTTCACAGGGGATGCATAATTTCAAAGAGTCTGAGCTTTAAGGCTAACTCATCTTATCTGAATAACCAAGCGACTCATTAACATATTAAAAAAATTAAAATAAAAGACATTTTGTAAAAAGAAA
The DNA here is from genome assembly GCA_029931535.1 of Margaritifera margaritifera. NCBI lineage: Eukaryota > Metazoa > Mollusca > Bivalvia > Unionida > Margaritiferidae > Margaritifera > Margaritifera margaritifera. The sequence continues at coordinate 316,399 of JAQPZY010001591.1, forward strand.
TTGAATACAGTTTATACAGAAATCATAGTATATACTGCAAATTAATTTATTATTAATTTCGCAGAATTTATACAAAACAGTAGGAAAGCTACAACTGAACGAATCTGTACGTTCTTGATCGTGAAAACTTTTTATGTGTCAGAGTTCTGTCATTGAAGAGTAAAAAAAAAAAAAAAAAAAAAAAAAAAAAAAACTCCGTACGGGGGTGATTAAGGCTTGTCATATGATGCAATGTCTTTGTCAAAAGTCTACTGCCACCAATAAATAATAATTGACCAATGCAAAGTTCCACCTACCTACCGACTACCAGCTATGTCAGTAGATGATATCTTGAGAGAAGGGGACCATAGTGAAATTTAAAATAGTACACTCGTTAAAATATCACGTTTTTTGTACCACACGATGAAATATATCCGGTATTAACGTAGAAAAAGAAAATATCCTCTATATATATTCCTCTACAACAGCCGTTATAAACCCATGTATATAATAGATTATTAAAAGTAATTTTAAAAAGGGTAAAAAATATATATAAACAACTGTCTCAAAATTATGAAATGTCATCTGGTAGAAGAATGTGGAATTTTGGAATTTGATAACTTATAATCAATAGACTGGAAAAAAAGATATTTCTGCTTCCTTGCAGAGTTACCAAATGCCCCAGACATATATGGATCCAGTTAAATTTTTTTTACATATAATTATTATTACACGTGTTTTTCTTTAAACAAAATAGGAATAATTTCCAGCGATCTTTATTCTTTGTGTCGGTTACGCGCTGAAACAATTACGTCTTTTAGGACCGGCAAATTTCTAATTATTTTTTCAATGAAATTTTGCGATCATCAAAAGTAAATGTACATGTGCCTCTAATCTGATTTTTTTTCTGAAAAAGAAATATTACGTTTGGAATTGCCAAAAAGTTTCAGGATGATGAAGTTGTAAATTTATTGATTTTAGTAGCATAGCAATACATTAATAGGTGTAGATTGGGGAAGAAAAAAACAACATAGATAATACATCTTTTAAAAACATAATTACACTAAACTTGTATGCTGAAAAATATATTCCCTATAAGAATCTTAACTAGGTTCAGTTTGAAAGAACGTGGCTTTTCTACAAGACATTGTAGAGACTGTACAGTTTTTGCAAGTCTAAATATATCAATATTTGATATAGAACTTTCATCTCCAAGTTTTAGATTACATTACAACAATTTGTTTTCTCTATATTACCCAAATCTATAAATTACTATAGTGGGAAAGTTATAATGTCTTTGTCAACTTGAAGAACTGTTATATGTTCATATTATATTTCTATTTTGAAATTATTTACTTGATGCTAATTTAATTCCTAGTGAATGTCTGAGTATGAAAACTTGTGAATGTTATAAAACCCTTTGTCTTGATCAGGATATTTTTTCCCATTTCATCCATGTTTTCTTCTTTTGCACATAATAAAAAATCTGCAGACAAATATATGTTATTACGTTGCAAAAGATGATGCAATAGTAACATCTAGTTTCAGTAAACTAAACAGCATTGACGACTTAATAAGCAACCTCTAAGTCACGATGAAATTAACCATGAGGAACTTATTTTAATCTTCGCTGAGTAAAACAGACATAAAGAGCAAAATGCAATCAGAAATAAAATAAACAACACAGAAAGCCAAAACGATGGAGCCTCGCTGAAGGTGCACATAGAGGAATTGAAAATTAAAATAGTCGACGAAACTGAACGAGAAAGAAATAACAGAAGCGTTGTAACAAAGTTCGTTCTGCTTACCAGAGATTTTGCAATTCGATCTTGAAGAAATTTACCACAAATAATGATAAAAATTAAAAAATTTAAAAAATTTACCACGGGAGCATGTGCCTTCGGCATAATTCTTGGCTGTTTGGATGTCTCCTAAACAAATCTTTGTGCGAGAAAACGCGAACTCTTATTGTTCCGGTTCTGACACAATTAATGGACAATTCTGTTGCAATCGACAGACTCCATGAGAAAGAAATATATTTGATCAATACCATTATTAACAGAAATGGTTAAATATTCGTTTCATTGCAGAGAATATACCTTGTTATTGGTTGCCACAATATTTCCAGTTAACTCGAAAACAATGTTTTTTTACAACATTAACGACAAGAATGAAACAAATGTTATTGTAAACCCAGATGGAATTTACAACATTGAGATGTGAAAAAAAAAGGTAAAAAGGCAATGACTGCAAATCATGACAGAGATAAAAGTATACGTGCTGAATGTTTGAAACACAATTCAAACGTTCTCGTCACTCCGAGTAACAACTACATGGTATACATAACCAACTACAATTCAAATATGTTATGATTCAATAGCGAAAACTATAAAACAGACATCTACTGAATCAGATTGAGTTTCTGGGCTTTGAAATCCAAAAATGTATATGTTTCCACCATCGGATCAGTGACACTAAAAATTACTCTCGTGACTATTATTTATATTCGCTAGAGTCCCTACGTGTGAAAATCATTTTTTGCGGAGACATTGTTTCAAACAATGTTAATGGTGATTACAAGTAATTACACAGAGGTACTATTAACAAATTAAATATCAGCCTGAATGATGAAAATGGAAAAGTGATGTACTTTCAAGATATCCCTGTAACGTCTGTTTTCGCGTTTTAGTAAATAAAAAAATAATGACAGCTAGATCTCTGAGATGTTCCAGTAAGTTCGGTTTACCTTTAAACATTAAGACAAAAGCAGACAAGAAAGATGTTACACTGAGATACCAATATCGGTGACATAGATCTAAAAAATAACCGTATCACAATTGCATGTGATCATGTTAATTTCATTGATGCAGCTGTTATCAGGTTTGTACAAAAGTGTGCTGGTACTTAAATAGGTAAGACTATGGAAACAATAATTTGAAAGAGATTAAAAATGAATGGAACAAGTTGAGAAAATAAATTATGGAAGACTATGGTACTTTTTCGACTGGAACAATTACAGAAAGATTTGAATTTGGATTGCAAAATACAAGATAGCGACCAAGAGACAATAAAGCTGATGAATGATTTGAAACAAAATTTACTGTCTTAAACAAATAGGTGAAAGCTAACACTAATAGATTGTCAGAGTTTTAGAAGAAGAATGATTTAAAAGAGATAACCAAAAAAAGACAGAGGACAGCAAAACAAAATACATTTTAATGAAAGCATCATAAATGGTGCAAAAATAACCCACAATTTATCCAATACAGATTTGAGCGATAAGATCAAAACTATAAAATATATTACAGTCACTGAATTTTACAACAGGTTATATGCTAAGGTTGAATAGTCTGTAACAGATCCAAAAGAATATGTTGATTGAGAACTAGTTCATTATATCGGTGTCGTACACGACAGCTTTGACAAAATTAGGCAAACAAATGAAACGTGTGATAAAAGATATAACTTATTTGAAACAAGCGTTTACAGAGGAAAAGATGCATTCACAACTGAAATTGATTTTTTAAAAGAAAAAAATAGATATTGGTAGAATTGATACAGTTAAAACCGAAATATGCTAAAACATTGAAACATTCAAAACTGAGTTGAAACTCGGAAATGAGCATAATGTAGCTTGAATTGCATGTTAGAATGAATGAATTAGAAAAAAATCGATAATAACAAAAAGGGGTTTGAGGAGAAAAGTTATTGCCTTGATACGATTTTCACATTGTACCGAGTCAGGAGAATTCTGGTGCTATTAGAATAAATGTAGATGGAGAAGGTTTAATTTCAATTTTTAAAGATAAACCAACACGAAAGCAAAGAATGAGAGGGTTGTTGGAAATCGCTTAACTGAAATAACACCTTAAAATATTAATTGCTCCTTACGGATTTAACTATTCTTCATCACGTTTCGCTGAATACACGTTATACACATTTGCAGTTTTATGCCATTCACATCTTTAAAAAAATCGAGTTTATACACAATTTTTATCAACTTCTATTTTGAAAGCAAAATACTGGATCACTGTCATACTGATTTTTGCTAAAACAAACAACGCCTCATTTACGCTTTTCGATCTTAAAAATAATCCGAACCCATTCTTTACAGTGTAAAAGAAAAACGTACAAACTATTTATAACAGAAGATTGCTTTAACGGTTAGATTAAAAATCAGAGAAGTACCCACACTGTCAGGATATAAAACAAACACTTGCAGCGAATATCAAAATATTTTACTGTTCAATATAATGATTTTCGTTACATAATACATAACAACAGTAGTAGTAATACTCAGAGGAGTAATAGCCGACTCCCTAACATTTACAACAAGCAACTTTCTGTTCAAATTTATTGATCCCTATGAAATTGAAAAGGACAGAAAAAATACGAAAAATCACGGAAGACCTACAGAGAAAAAGTTAAACGAAAACAGGGATAAGACACTATATCATATGAATGAAAGATTGAGAGAACTCAGTTTTGTGGCTTAGTACTTGAACAAAGTGATGATGTTTTTAATCTGTCTGCATCTGTCCTATGGGCTGATGGTAGTCGTGATTTGAACGATCTTGATGGTAAGGCAAAGCTTCAAAAGCCTAGATATCCAAAAACTCATTGATTTGCACCAACCCTCTGATAAATGACTGCAATATTTTCATGATATTCAAAGATTTGTGGTCGCCTGATTTGCTTAGAACCAGTAGGACTGAATAAGGTATCTATAATGGAAAATTGAGAAAGTCGAGATCAGGGGCATGTTAAGTCATTGTCCACTGCATCCTTGTACTCGTGCACAGGATTTCAAATTAAACATATCACTTGTAAAAGTCTCTGAAGTCACTGAGTGTAGTAACCATGACTATAAAATGGAAAAAATATTTGCTTGCAGTACGATACGATTACTTCACAGTCATTTGCACAATCAATTAATGAAAAATACAAAATGGAACTATTTTTATGACTACATAATAAGGTAGAGAATTATTGATATAGCAGCCAAAACAAAATTAACCAACTTCATACTTGCATCTCCCAGTTTAATCCAAAATAGTTTTATACCTTAGAAATAGAAGAAATCTCAGAGCCTATATAAAATATGCCAAATGTTGTTTATTCTCAAGGTTTTCAATTGAAGAAAGACTTTACAGAGGCCACAAAGTATTTCTTTGGTGAACAACAAAACCACACTGAAATTAGTAACTTAAATGTCAATTTTTTATATATATTGACAATCATTGTAATGGGCGTGACGTAAAGAGTACACACGATAGCATATTGCATAGTAGTGGTCATTCATTACCTAACGTCCAACAAGGTATCCACCTGCAAATCAATAGAAAAGAGAATGTGCATGTTCACAAAGTGTATATTCATTTTGTTTCATACGATCTGGATAACATTTAAAACAGCTAAATAATACAATGTTTGTCTCAACTTTTAATTGTGATGATGTTGTATCATTTAGTTAGTTTGAATGTTAGCCTGATAATATGAAACAAAATGGCGCACAGAACGTGACGTCATTGGAGCAGAAATGCAATCATTTAATGCAATCTGTTATTGCTATAATATTTTACTGAAATATGTTATTACTGCAACGGAGGGCAGCATAATCCAATGTGCAGCACTGAATTGTCCTGATGGATAAATCACCTTTTCAAACTGCAGCTCTGTGACCAAAATGACACATGGACACATTAAAAAACGATCTTTTGTCCTTTTACTTCCATAGTTTCAATAAGCTGATATAAGTGATTTTTCACCTTATGTCAATCATGTAAAGAACTGTTGAAAAATCTTGTACCATTCATCTGATAAAAGAAATGACTCTGGTAAAGAAAAGTTGTAAAGGCTGCTGTTTTCATAATGCCAATAATATTTTAAGTGGCGCATACTTGCTAGAAACGTTTGAAGAGACGGAAGCAAAGTAACCATAAATTGCAACATAATATTTATCCTCATAAAAAAAACAATTAATATTATATTAATCCACTTAAAAAGAATAAAATGAATGATATTATCAAGTCGTGTTATGGCCTTTGAAAAGTTTTTGACTGTCTCCTGAAAAATGCATCATTCTTTGCGAGAATCATCTTTAGTTGTCAAAAACGATTCTCATTTATAGAAAGATAACAATTTTATGACAAAAGTTTCATGTCGATTTATGACAAAAGTTCTATGTCGATTTATGACAAAAGTTCCATGCCATATTCTCAATTACAAATAAGACATGGATGGTCAGCATCAGCATTTCTTATTGTGTGTGGGGGGGGGATGGGGGGAGAGGGGAGGGTTTTTTTTAATTGCAAAATGTAAAAAGATAGTTTGCGGTTCTCTAATGCACTGTTCATATTTTTTCATGAACAATTCTTCAGCACATCTTTTTCCACTATCTATTTAACTATCAGGATAATGTTTTGTTGTCTCTTGATTTTTTCTTAACTATTTTTATCGGAGACGAACAAACAGGTGTTACATACAGCCCCTGTTTTAACTTGCACTTGCATTATTGATCTAATTAATTCAATTTTGGGATTTCATTGGTCATCTTATATATTTGTATGAATTGTAAAAAGTAACGTAACATAAATCAACGGACAAACTGACATAGGAGTATAGTGAGAGAGTAAGTTACCAACAAATGAAGTACTATGTGACTGCACAAACAAACGAAAACCAAGACGATAAAGAAATGAACATTACAAGAGAGTAAGATTATAATATCAAATATAAAACTTACTGGTTTTTATTCACAAAGTGACACTTCATTTCGCAGCTGGACATTTTTAGATCTAGTGAAGCCAGGCGTTGAAATAGAGTTGCTAGACCTTCATTTGCAATTTGAATAATGGATTAGTGTTTCCATTAAAAGGACTGTTAAAGCAATTACATTCTTACCATTTCGCACTCAGGTGTACGTTATTCACTTTCAACATAGCTGACAGTCCACTAATCTCTCAAAACTAGAGTGCTTGAGACAACAAAACAAGTCTTCACTTTATTTAATCTGCAACATCTGGTTTTTACTTAATCTGAAACACCTGGTGTTCATTTTATTATTGTGTCTTTTTGCGCACATTGCAATTTAAAATAATCAAAGGACTTAATGAGTGTGGATAAGGTATAAATATAACTGGAAGGTCTATATATATATATATATATATATATATATATATATATATATATATATATATATATATATATATATATATATATATATATATATGCAAAACTAGTTGTTAACTAGCCTAAGCCCTTTCGATTCTCATATAGTCTTTTGGAAAGGGCATATGAATGGACTGTTATTCGTCTTACGAACTGTATTCTATATATAAATTCGCCATACAATTGCTTTCAAAGACCCTTGTTTTATTGATTGAACGTGTTTCATGTTGACTTGATGAACAAGTTCTATAGATATTTTCAAAAGAGTGTCTTGAAAAAGAAACTATTTTAAAAAAAGCAAAGAATGAAAAGTAATGGTGAAATGAGTACCCATATTTGAAAGTATGTAAAATGTAGTCTTCTGTTATAAATGATACCCTGAAAGTAAGTTAACATTAAAAGACAATATTACCGGTTGAGATAAGAAGAGATAACTGCTGAATGTAGAGTGACGCCACGATAAGAACGGCCACTTTACGTGTCTTTTTAAAACTCAGTTGCCATTTAAAGTCGTAATTAACCACAAGTTTACGTTTTCAGATTAGTTCTCTTTCTTAAATTTCCATTCATTTTGCAAAGACAACATTATATATTAACTTGAAAAATCCTCTTTATCCAAACCATTAGTTAATATTTGTTTTAAAGATATATTAAGTTCAACATATCATTTGAGCCACAGCTCTTGATCAAATATAACTGCTCTATGTATCTTTTTTAGTTTTATTATAACTGACGATATAAGTTCCAATTTCGACAGTGAATAACATATCCTTCTTCGTTTTTTAACGTACTTAATAATTTATATACTGAATGTGTTGTGCCCTTTTAATCTTCTTTTTTGTGTGGCAGAGATAAATCATCCTCACTAGGAATTAGTTTTTCTGGAGCCAAAGTATTATCTTTAAAATAGTCGTGCAAATTAATTGGTACTTCCAAAATTCCTTCTAGATTTCTTCCAAATGCGTTTTCATCACTCCAAAACATTACATTTTCTATTTCTTCTTCGTCTGCTCATTTCAAGTTTCTAACGTGCATTGGCTGGCACATGGTCATATAAATTGTTTTTGTTCAGGTACTTAATAGATGACATTGACCTTGATACATAATATATATGCTAAAACAAATCTTGAATATTATAACGACGAAAATTTGATGTAATGGAGAATATGACACATCAAGGTCAATGTCATATATTCCTAGTGAGGATGATTTATCTCAACTACAAACAATAAAAGATAAAATAAATTATATAATAAAAGGGCGCAACACCTTCGGTATCTCAATTATTATGTACGTTAAAAAACAAAGAAGTATATGTTATTCACTGTCGAAATTTGAATATATATCTTCAGTTATAAATAAAACTATAAAAGATACATAGAGCAGTTATATTTGATCAAGAGCTGTGGCTCAAATCATATGTTGAACTCAATACATCTGTAAAACAAACAGCAACTAATGGAATGGATAAAGAGGATTTTTCAAGTTAATATATCATGTTATCTTTGGAAACGAATGGTAAATTTGAGAAAGAGAACTAATGTAAAAATGTGCATTGATGACAAGAATTATTGCAAAATTTCAAAAGGCTATTTCATATGCAAGAAGAACAATAATAGATGAAGATATGGTATTAGTTCGCTTAAAGAACATGAAAATAAAATCACCCAAGCCAATTTATAGTGGCTTTACAGTGCTAGAATTAAGTAAGTTGCTGATGTGTGACGTTCACTACAACAAGCTAAAGAACCAATATGGTGACAGAATGCTGTTAATAATGACTGATACGGCATATGTGTTAAAATGACTCTGGGCATATGTGTTAAAACAGGAAACTTCTACAATGGTATGAAAGAAAATATACAGTTTTACGACACAAGCGATTACAAAAATGACAACAACAAAAATGAAATACCGTTTACTAAGAAAAAGGTTGTTGGATTATTTCAAGATGATATGAATGGAGTACCAATACAAGAGCTTTGTGACCATAGAAGTAAGTTGTATGCTTTAAGAACTGACAATGTACGCAAACATATTAAGAAATAAGTTGTTAAAAGAATCTCAAATTAGATATGTGCATAAATTGCTTTTTTGAGCAAACCATAAATTATAAAAAAATTTATTTAAATTATATTATATCATCACGAGATATACAATGTCGCGATAAATACGCTTACTCTTTCACGATATGATGACGTTATTTAGTTGATAACATGAATTCTTTCTTTATGGATATCGATCCTTAGAGTCCAGTTAATCTAATCTCCTTCCACCGTGTAATCAAACCAATATTCCAGCTTTATTAAAAGTATATTTCTTTTGTTTTCTTTGTAACTTTTCAACTATTCGTCTATAATAACTGCTGGTATTACATTATTTCAGTATAAATGCTCTCCATAGACTTTTTATCTTTCGAGAACAATACTACTATAATTCTAACATTTTCGTGAAAATCTTTTCTGACAGAATTATGCTTCTCTACTATTACCCATAAAAATAATGTTTACCACTGCATGCTAGCTTTATTAGGTTGGTTGCTTTCAGTTTTTGCATCATCTGAATCCGTACAATCATCTATAAGCAAGAAAATATCGGTTGCCTGGTATACACTTAAAAGCAAATATAGCCATTTATCTAACTTATCACCAAAATTAATTAGAATCACATTGTTGTTCCTAAAAACCATTTTCTGTTGCAAGTCTTACTGTACATAAGTGTTGCACAGATAACTTCAATACAATAAAAAAAGTGTTCTATTTTGTTTGAATCAAATCTAGTGCGAACTTTGTCTTCCCGCAATTTGTAACACCACATATTCTCATAGGTGTTCACTTTATAATAGTTGTGTATACACAAATGAAGGGTCTTTAGCAAGTTCTGAATATTACTGCGCTGTATAACCAGGTTCTTTATCAGTGAATACTACGTCAGTGCATCCCCTCGAAGTATTCCCCATGTACCTCTACACACTTTCTCAGTCTGATAATCCAATTATTAAATGCCATTTTGTATTCCATTTTTGGTATGTTGTTCGGACACTGGAAAACTGTGTTTCCAACCGCAGTCCGCTTTCAAATCGTCTGTCCCTCAGCGAATCTTTGGTAACAGGATTCAGCCAAAAATCACTTGGAGTTAAATCAGGGCTGTATGGAGGATGTGGCCAAGTTTGGATGTCCGTAGCATGTCAGCACAGAAAGAAGAATAGTGATCAGCGATACGAGAGTTGAGAGTGTTAGAGTCGATGAAGTTGGTCGCAGAACTTAGGAATAAAGTAATGAATACCAATCAATCAAGACCAAGTCCAGAGCGACGCAGAAACAGAAACAGTGATGAACTTGTTTGCTGTGGATGCGGCCAACTGGGACGTTTCAAGAAAGATTGCCCGCCTAAGAAGCCTGGTAGCAATAATTCGCCACTGACCCCACAGTCGGCAGGAACAAAAGACGAAATCTCAGGAGGAGGAAGAGCGCTGCTTATCGATTTGGAAACCGATCGTTGCCTGCTGATGTTAGGCTGTATGTGGCAGGTACAATTCACGACACTGGTGTCAATCTTCTGATTGATACAGGTGTTACCGTAACTATCCTATCTAAAGAGGTCTATCAGATGATCAAGCTGGAGAAAAGGCCAAACCGGATACCTATGAGATAAAGTGTCAGTCTCGCTGACGATAGATTTATGTGGAGAGAAAAGTTTGAAGTAAACCTAAATGGAGTTTGTCAACAACATAAAATGCTGGTTGCAAACATCCCATCAGAAGGAATAAGTGGGTTGGAGTTTCTCAAGATCAACTCATGTCAACTGGATGTTGAAAATGTCGCCTTTCACTTGGTAAAGAGAACTTACCTTTTACGTTTGACGGGCAAGTAGGATGCGCCCGAATGTGTTACTGATGCAGTGAACGTTCCGGCGATGCACGAAATGATCCTTCCAGGAAAATTAGACAAGGAAACTGGAATGGTTGTACAACATCATAAGTTCAGAGAACGTCACGACATTCTTGTCTCAAGGACACTGGTCAGGGTCAAGGAAGGGAATTTGTCAATATAAATACTGAATGCGACTGGGGATAAACAGAGAGTTTATGCTGGGACAAACATTGCTAGCCTAAAAGGAATTGAAGGAGTTGTAGATTTGCAGGGAAGTACGACAGTTCGTTGCCTTCAAAACAGGAGTCGCAGCTTCGGGTACCAACTCATCTAGAAGAACTGGCACAGAGATGAAAGTAATCGCTCTCTGAGGAACAAGCGATAGAGGTGGATAAGTTGCTCTGCGACTATCAGACGTTTTTTCTGTGTCTGACGGTGATCTTGGGAGAATTACAAAGGTGAGATACAAAATTGAATCGGGGAGCACACGACCAATAAAACTACCCCCAAGAAAGGCTCCAATTCATTCTAGGCAAGAAATTGACAAGAATTTGAACGACATGTTTAAAAAAGGGATCATTTTACCATCTTTAGGTCCATGGTTGTCGCCAGAGGTTTTAGTAAAGAAAAAGGACGGCACAACTTAGCCTTGAACGAAGTGACCACGAAAGACGCCTACCCTCCACCAATGATCGATGAGCCGCTTGACTCGCTTTCAGGAGTAACCTAGTTCTCGACCTTAGACCCCATGAGTGGATATTGCCAGGTAGAAATGGAACCAGAGGCAATGTCTTTACGAGTTCAATGTTATGCCGTTCGGGATCTGTAATGCACCCAGAACCTTCGAAAGACTGATGGAGAGCATTCTGGCAGGGCTCCAGTGGCACATATTCTTAGCGTACCTCAACGGAAGTAGATCGTCTTCGACAAGTCTTTCACAGGTTGCTCGAAGCTGGCCCGAAGCTCAAGCCCAAGAAATGTCACTTGTTCGCGGACACTGTGTCGAATGAGGAGATACTTGCAGATTCAGAGAAGGTGTCCGCTGTTATCTACTGGAGAAATCCGACGTTGCAGAAAAACTTCACAGCTTCATAGGAGTATATTCATACTATAGCCGATTCATAAAAAGCTTTGCTGATATTGCTGCTTGTTGACATCGACTAAAAGAAAAGAGGATACCTTTTATCTGGATTGAGAGCTGTCAATCTTCTTTCGACGAGTTGAAGAGACGATTAATGACTGGCCTTGTATTAGCGTTCCCAGACGATAGAAAGCCCTTCATTCTTGAAGCAAATACACACAGATCCGAGAGGGTTGTAGCTTATGCTGAGTCAAATCGCTAACGAAAGCCGAAAGAAGATACTGATTCACAAGAAGGTAGCTAATATTTCAAGCATTATCTTATATGGGAGGCGTATCTTCATCGTGAAAAACTGAAGCTCGCTGAGGTGGTTACTGCATTTCAAGATACCGGAAGGACAACTCTCAAGATGGATTTAAATCTGTCAAAGTATCAGTTTGAGATTCAGCATCGTTCTAGAAGATTGCATTGCAACGCTGACGCCTTTTCAAGGGTGAGGTTTTTAAGTAGGGGATATCAACCGGGAACGAGAAAACAAAAGTAAGCAACGACGATCCGGCGACAGACAAAGAACGGAGTGTTGCGAATGATATGTCAGTAGTTGCGATATAGACGTTCTGTGGTAGCAACGAATTTGCCGAGGATCAGAAATCTGACCAAGATGTCGCAAGATATGGCGTGTTGGTCAAGAGACGCTGGAGTCAGTGGGGTCAGCTAGAGATAAAGAACGCCAGGAGTCGTACGACGGGCGAAAAATTCAGTCAAGCTATTGTTCTGAGAGGCACGAGAAATGGTGTTCTGTGTATGGCATACAATTTGCGCAGTGGAGGACACCTCGGCATCAGAAAAACTTTGGAGAAGATCAGAAAAGATTACTACTGGGTTGGACCTTAGAAAGAGGTGCGACTGTGGTGTTAGAGATGTGAAGCCTGTGCGAAGCGAAAGTCACCCGGAAAGAAAAGAAGAGCTCCAATGTAGCTCGCTGCGTCAGGAGTTCCGATGGAACGTATAGCTGCTGACATCATAGGACCACTTCCAAAGACCGAAAATGGGAACTTTTACATTCTCGTGTTCGCTGACTACTTTACTAAATGGACTCAGATATTTCAAATGCCTTACCAGGAAGCTACAGTCGTCGCAAAATTGATAGAGGAGGAAGTCGTCACACGTTTCGGCTTGCCAAGACAGATTTACCTGGATCAAGGCCGACAGTTCGAGAATGAACTCTTTCGTGAAATGTGTCTACTCCTTCAGCAAAATCAGTGGAATGTCAATCTCGACGCTGCCAGTCTTGTTGCCCCTTACTCTATCTACAGCAAGACAGGAATTCTCCCAGAGATCGATAGCGACAACGGAGGGTCAAGAACAACTGGTGATGAGCGACCTAGGAGACAGAGCAAACTACACCAAGAAGTTGGATGATTTCCATGTTGGGTTGCTTGATCCGGAATAGTGATTAAAATCGCTTGAAAGAGTGAGATTTTGACTGTCATTCAGAATGGACATTAATTCATTTTGTGATTATTTGATCTTGTGTTTTTGCTCAACAGACCGTGCTTTCGCGTGACTTTTTGTGTGCATTCGTATGTGCGTGGAAGCACATACTTGTTGAGGAGTGGGTTGTGCAATAAGAAAAACGCATAGACAGTAATTTTTGTGGTGGTATGGTGTGGAGTGATGTCGTATGGAATAAGCAAGAGCTAGAGATAAAACGTGCTCTTTGAGTGAAGTAGTGCAAGCCACCAAGCCAAAGCAATCACATTTGGTCGTAGATCGCCGCACAATATGACTCTGAAGTACGGATCTCGAAAGGGTAAGGGCTAGGTCTTTCGTCAACCAGAACCAGGGAAGTTCAAAGCCCGTTAAGAGAGCACGGATATATTTTAGACCAGTATTTTCCAAGAATACATATTGTTACTGAAGATCCCTCTTCTCTCATTTCTTCGTCTCTGTTCGTCTCTCTGTCGACATTGAAGGAGCGACGACTCAGACCACGACTCAGTCGACGACTCAAAATACGATCCAGTCGGCGACACAGAACACGATCTAGTCATCGACTTACAATATGACCCAGTCGACTCAGAACAAGAGTCAGTCGGCGACTCGCGGCACTATATAGTCGACGACATGAGCGACACAACCAGAGCCCTGGAGAACGACCTAGTGAGCGACCAAGCAGGGAGTTGAAGCCGGGAATATGACATTCGCGCTAGCCCAGAGATCTGTCACATTCTGGAGCGCCAGGTCTTACCCGGGTACAGCGAGGTTTCACTCCAACATAAATACCTATCCAAAGAACCCGTGAAGGCGAGACTCGTGGTAGCGTGGTCCAATCATCCCCTACAGTCGAAACTGTACTTGGATTTTAAATAATTGAAGAAAAAAAACAACAAAAACCCCACTTGTTTCCGTCACATGCTTCACTTTGAATACTGAGCCACAGTTAGTGCAGAGCGAAAAACAGCTGAGAGACTAAAATAGTAAAGGTGAACATGTGCTAAAGACCACCTGTTGTTAAAAGATCACCTGTCCCAGAAGACCACAAAATTGGTTCTGTAAATGATCAAAATATCTGTACTAAAGGGCCACCTGTCATCAGAGACCTTTCTTGGGGGCGGGATGGAGGGAATGGCGGGGGAGTCCATTATGTTGTTTCTAAAAAACAGGTATTACCGTAATAAATATGTAATAAATATCGGAGATTACAAATTCATGATATTTTTCTGCGAAGAAATGATCAATTTATTCTCGATTGCAAATAATTAACATTTTAATAAGTAGCTTATAAGTAATGGTAGAAAGAGAACTTGTTCTGACATTTTTCTATTGATCTCTACTTTTTTAGGATACCTAATACGAGGATCTAACTATAAATGGTTTCTGATCGGCATCTGGGTTTACTCTTTATTTTGGACCGGAACTCCTTTAGTGGGGTGGAGCAATTACACCTATGAGCCGTTTGGAACATCTTGCACACTCAACTGGTTTGGAAAGCGAATGGTAGACCGGACATACAATTCTCTTTGCTGCTTTTTTTGCTTTGGAATTCATGTTATCATTTTTGTATTCTGTTACGTAAAAATCAGCAGATGTTATAACAAGCTCCTGAAATATGAAGAACCGAGGCTAAGGACTATATCCCTTGGTGATATTGAGATGGTAGAAAGAGTGCAGAGCGCAAAAGAAATTTTATCAACAAGACATATGACGAAGGTAAAAGCATTTCAATAGTTTATCAAATAGATTTCTTTGTTACTACAAGAGCTCTCAATACACAACATATTAATCCTATTTATGTTTGTTTTAAAGCGACACTCAAGTGTAGAAGTAAGCAAAATAAGAATGAAGAGAGCAGCATTAGAGAAAGTACGGTGAACATTTGAACAAAGTCTATCAAGTAATTTTGATATAATGAGCACGTAATTGTGCATCGAATCTTATTCTAAACTTATTATCTTTTCCCGATTTTATGACGCCACAGATGTGGAAGACATTTAAATTATTTGTATATTATTTAAGAGTAAGAAAACACACTTTCTTATCCATTTTTGTTTTCTTCTGTTTTTACGATGTATTAACTTAATATTATTATCCTGATAAACATATTTTTATATGAGATTAAATAAAATCTGATTTATATTACTGAGGAAGACGCAGGAAAGAATCGGCATTGGCAGGGAGATCTGTGAAATCGCGTGAAGAACTTTGTAATACTGGAACAATATGATCAGATTTACGAACAAAATAGTATTGCCGAGTTCAGAAGTGCAAGAGAAAGCTAATTTGCAAAAAAAAAATAATAAAAAAAATAAAATAAAGATGATGTCTTTGATTAGAATGGCAATAATTTACAACAAAAATAATTTACTTATTTTGTAACTTTTTTAACATTAACATGGAATTGTATTAAGACAATGACCGCTGTTATATAATATCCGACAAAATCAGAGGTAAAATGACAAAAATAGAGAAATTAAATGGTTTTATTTGGGATCGCAGATCTGAGCACGTAGTTTCAGACACCACCGGCATAGATATTGACAGTTTCTTGTGGTGATTAGTGGACTCCTTCTCAAACAATGCCCCAACATTTTGCCATTGATCATTTGATAAAAAGAAAGAAAAGAAGTGACCTGGTAGCTAAACGGGAATTTTTGTTTAACAGCTCTTACGCTACATGCTCAATTAACGATTTCGTCTGTTTGTCCTGGAGGATGGTCCTACATTTATTTTTGGTCTTTTCTTAGAATTCGAGGTTCTTCAGTCTACTGCACTTAAAATAAAACGGCTGCTCCTTCTAATGTACTATGAATCATTTGTTATAACCATTTATGGTATTCGATGGGAGATCCATGCATTAGGGTTAAACAGCATAACATTTCCTTGCACCAAATACAGTTTAATGCATTAGAAGAAGAACTTGGGAATGGGTACTAAGTACATAACTGTATTTTAATCTAAATGCATATTATTTGGCTATTGAGCTTTAAGTTATGGAGAATAATCACAGATTTCTTTCGAAATATCTGTCATCAGACTCTCCCAAGAAAAGAAGTAGTAGTCTGCAAATATATGCCTTTGCAATGAAATTTGGTATGTTCATAAAAAAGCATTAAGTCCCAATAGTTCATATTACTTAGTGTAATTGAACGAAGATATACTTTCCAAAGACATACATTTAAAAGAGTCAAAATGTTAAAAGTAGTCTTTAATTTAATGTTTGACTGATTTCAAGCAATGGCTGTTGTTATTATTATTGTTATTATTATTATTATTATTATTATTATTATTATTATTATTGTTGTTATTGTTGTTCTTGTCGTTATTGTTATTATTATGATTATTATTATTATTATTATTTAGTTTCTTTAAAATATATACCTCGCAAATTTTCCTAATATTACAGTTATGTATAATGATGGTTGTGGCTTTCTGTGTGGCATGGACTCCGTACACAGTGATGACAATATGGAATATAATTGAAACACCACCGTTCCTCGAGTTACAAGTTCTCCCCACCATGTTCGCCAAAGCCAGCTGTGCTACACATCCTATACTATATGGATTCCTGTGTAAACCCTTCCGAAAGGCTTTGCGAGATGTCTACCAGTCTTTTAAGATTGGACGAAGATTTACCAACCGAGTGTCGCCGTTCGAAACACAAAACGATGGTACAGTATCCATATATCGTTAAAATTGAAGCATGAATATGTTTATAAGATACCATATTATAAACTATCAAAACTTTTGAGATGCAATCTGACCTACAGGGTCTTATTTTGCGCCCATTATCTTGCTTAAATTTAAAAAGTTCATTACGTTGTTCAGTTTGTAGTGACTCACTTATAATCAAACTTCGTTTTAATTGGTGATAATCGTCTGTCAGAAGCGAATATCCATAGTAAAATGCCGACTTCGATGGTTTGAAGAAATTGATTTGGAATGAAAAATAAAAAAATAAAAAAATAAAATTGCCATCATAAGTACGACCAACAGCAATTATAACTAATGTAAAATTCACATCATTTTGAAATTTCACGTCCAGTGATCTTGACCTTTGATCCATCGATTCCAGACTCATTAGTGAGCTTCACTTCCAGAAGTGTAAAGCAACTTTGGAGTTGATAAAAATTGGATGCAGGAAACTTGACGAAAGTGGACTTATCATGTGGAACCCAAAATTACAATTTTAGCGCCAGTGACCTTGCCCTTTGATCTCTGGACCAGAAAATCAAAATAGAGGTGCTTAGTCCAAGTTTAGGCCACCTATGAAGAAAGAAAAAAAAAAAAAAGAAAAACGAAGAAAGAAAAAAAAACGGCGCATCCACCGTATTTGATGTGCTACTAGGAACATGCTGGAACCAGGCGCTCCCGCTGAATCATGTCCCACTCAGACCCCGTGGACCAATCGCGACAATTGGATCTCATCCCGGCCCATGCATCACTCGGACCCCATGGACTAGTGAAAATTGTATCTTCGCCCTAGGGACAACGCATATATATATATATATATATATATATATATATATATATATATATATATATATATATATATATATATATATATATATATAATTTATATATAATGTGGCAAATATACATTTTAACCACTGATATGAGCCAAAGAATTATTTTGCGGTTTGTATGGTAAATGAATCATTCGGAACGCCCTCGTCTCTATCGGATGCAAGTCGAATAACTTCGACTCTCTGAAAGAGACTCGAAGGTAATTGTAGTGTAACTTTCCAAACTGGTAAGTTTTTGGCGGACGAGCATCAGGCTAGATGCCCAAAGGACAGATTGTTATAAAATGATTGGTCTTGAAAATAACACTCGACGACGTTTCAAAAATCAATGAAATACATGCAATTTTAATTTTTAATGTTATTCCTGCAATTTTGTAATGGAAACATTTAAGAAATCATTCAGTTTCAATAACCTGAAACTATTGCTTACGTTGCTGTTAGTGATGACACGTCATCTAGTCATTGTGACGTCATGAAGTTATAATGACGTAATAACAACCACGCTTTTGGGGGCAAATCAAAATGTCCATTTTGCTTTCTTCTTCTAGAATACAATAGAAAAGCCTGCGGATGTTCTGATTGGTAAACGAATGTGATTCTGTACAGTAATATTCATTATAGGATAGTTTCCAATTAAGTACTATATTAGAAATAGAAATTCTACTTTGACTTCATTCATTGAATAGAAGTACATCTGGCACGAAATTTTAAGCCACCATTTAGAATCAATATGATAATTATCAGGCTGTCATTCTTTATGAATTCCAGGTATGCATGAGTTTGGAAACATTTTGACGCATTTCCTACATTCATGTCAAAATGTCATCCAAAATGGTTGATATGTCGGCATTATTTTGCAAATTTTCACTTGTAAAAACAATCATACTGGTTGGTTCCTTTCCGTCAATACCATTCGCTTCTCTGGCAGTTGTATTTAATGTTTTTCATCAAACATGGCAGGTTGTTTTTTCAAAGTGAGCTCAATTTCTTAATTTATACTTACTTTCATTTCAGGTGATCCATTCGGGAACCTTATGATGTAGAGCAATCTGGTCTTGACAGGTGGACAATCATCCAAGGAAAATACATTAACAGAGGTGATGTCGCAGAGGTAGCGGATTTGAAGCAGTTGTGTCTCTTGCATATATATATATATATATATATATATATATATATATATATATATATATATATATATATATATATGTATATATATTTATATTTATGTTCATCCTTTATTCCTTCAAGAGCTTTCGCATCATCATCATGGCTCATGGATGCTCTTCAATGAAATATCCACCCTTCTTTATTGATTTCACTTTCAGCCCACAAAAGATATTTATTCAAAGAAAGGAATACATACATTTAATTATATCAAACTTTTTTTTTTTTTTGGGGGGGGGGGGGCAGGAATGCATACATTTAAGAAAGGAATACATACATTTAATTATATCAAACTTTTTTTTTGGGGGGGGGGGGCAGGAATACATACATTTAAAAAAGGAATACATACATTTAATTATATCAAACTTTTTTTTTGGGGGGGGGGGCAGGAATACATACATTTAAGAAAGGAATACATACATTTAATTATATCAAACTTTTTTTTTTGGGGGGGGGGCAGGAGATGCAGAATTATTTTGATTGATGTGATGAACGTGTAAAGACTTTTATGTATTAAACAATATACTATAACAAACTTTATCACTAAATATACATTAGTCATTCTTATTTGTACCACGTCCAAAGCAAAAAATGTTAGTGCAGTAAAACCTGTCCTAACGGAAACCTGATTCACGCGCACAAATGTTCATGATGAACACATTTGTACTGTACGATCAGATTAATCTTGAATAAGCAGACACCTGTTAATACCGAGTGGAGTCAGTCTCTCTCAGGCACAGTAGCTTGTGGATTGGGTTCTGTCATGTACATGCACATGTAAGTACGAACTGCTCATTCTCAGTATATCAATTCAGCTAAACCATATTGATTGTTTCCTCCAACAAACCCGGGCTTACTTGAAACCCCATGGACCACTACTAGTGAAAATTGTATTTTCGCCCTACGGATTATACCGCGAAGTTATACCGATAGCTGCCGTTAGCTGTCTTTCGAACCACTTCAGTTATTTTATCATTCGCAACTGCTCAGTCAATCATGTGGTCAATTAAATCGTAGAAATAGCCGAGGTGTTTCGAGTAGACTGCGGTTTCCTTTTTGCGAGGAAATTTCCGGCGAACAAAATGTATCCTTTTGGGGTAAATTACTGCGCCAACATACATCCGAGGCATATTTTGTCTCGCTGAAATAGTCGAGGTAGTCTGAATGACGGCCCGTTAATACAATATTTGCGACTAATATCTAAGAAATTGAACGGAATGTGAAAACACAGGCATACCTTTTGGTTCAATACTTTATTTATGACTAATCGTGTTGAAACGGTAGTCTATAGGCCCATAGACGCGATAACCGGCTTTATCATGTGCAAAAATCTGCGGGCAACAATCATTCCTGATGGAGTTTTGTCTTGCACATCCCGACTGGTCGTTCTCAGACACAACTTTAATAGCACTAGCAACTTCAATATATTGTCTATTTCTTTTGAAAAGGTGTGACTTATATGACTTTGAAGTTTGCTGTGTTCTAATTGGTTAAGGTTTATGCGCCCGTTTTAGTTAATACACCATGGAATTTGGCCGTATGACTTTAAAAGAGCACAGCAGAAACTCTACACACAATAAATAAAAATATAAAATGATCCACTAATAAATGATAATTTCCCAACTCTTATATGCCTACTGCTTAATTATTACCATCTCCTGTAGTGGTACTAAAGCATATCGAGCGCATCTGTAAATTTCAAATTATTAGTGTTGTGCAAAATCACTAAAAAAAAAAAAAAAAAAAAAAAAAAAAGTCAATGGGAGATACATATCTTAGTGTTGTGGTTATGCTGTTACTAGTTACCTCCTTTGAAAGTAGCATTGATTTGGCAGATCCTGATGCAGCTAACCATATTTTATTTATATTTTCTAAACTTTTTCAAAAATAAGAAACTAAAAACATATTGAATTGAAAAAGTAGACTAACTAAAACAGAAGCCTAAACATCATCTCCTTTGTTTAAAAAAAATCTTAAAATTGGCTTTGAAAATTGAAAATAATCATAAAAATGGCAAATTGAAAAAAATCATAAAAATGGCAAATTGAAAATAATCATAAAAAATGGCTTTGAAAATTGAAAAAAATCTTAAAATTGGCTTTGAAAATTGAAAATAATCATAAAAATGGCTTTGAAAAATTAACAGTGACAAGTACAGTATATAAGGAAATTAGCAGTAAGAATTGAGTACCGCCTCGCTCTACATAAAAAGTCACAAAAAAGAAACAGATCAAAATTTTAAAAAAAAAACTACCTTTTTTTTCTTCTTTTCTCAATCTCTCGGTGATCCTAAATACTTGCTCTGTGTTTTGCATCAAAATATCCTGAAGTGTGGCATGGTCTTATGATCATGGCTAACATACACAAAAGGACATTAACAAGATTTCTCAAAATTTTCTATAAAAATAATACACTATTTTCTAAATGAGATTGGGGGAGGAACAAAGTATAGCCACTGGAACGGAAAGGGATGGATATATCAATCCCACTAGGGGAGATGGTGCGTTTACCCCCCCCCCCCCCCCTCTCCGTTACAAGTTAGAAACGTTTCACCCCCTACCTCTCAACACAAGGAACACAAGAAATCAAATAACCCCTAATATATATATATATATATATATATATATATATATATATATATATAAAGGAATAATAAAACTCATAATGGATTTGAGCCAAATAAGCCACACCTAACAAATACACAAATGGATAATAACACAAATACAACAATTGCACCACGATTTTCTTGCATACACGACAAGGACAAAAATATATGGATCCCAAGCAAGAATCACTAAATAATATATAAAACAGGTGAGGAAACCAGCCATAAGGTGTAATGCTTGAAGAGGTGAGTACAAACCAGTTTCTAAAATACATTTTAGGCTCGGGGACGGAACGAATGGAAACCTGGCAACGGGAATCTAAATAAGTATGTGCCTATCAAAAAAAAGAGGAACCCTAATAAAAAACACGTAAAAATAAATTTCTTTTTTGATTTTTTAAAAAAATGCACACATGTACAGATTGGGGGGGGGGACATACGCATATAAAAACCTTTTCATTTTCGATCCAAAGGGAGTCACCTTATAGATCTGCCAGTTTAACATAGCTAGAGGTCTGGGAGGTGTCCGCAAATAAAAACAAAAACAAAAACAAAACAACAAAAAAAAACCACCACCAAAAAAATTTTTTTTTTACAAATCCGTGATCAAAGTAATAAGCTCTGTGATTAGGAAAAGGCTGTGTGAACATATGAAGAAACCGAGAAGTCAGAAAGGCTTTATGGAGAAGATGTTCTTGTGCGGAGTTCGTGCGTGAGAACCGCGTGTCACGATGATTAAATAAACAAATATAGGCTGATAGAACTGAGCCAAAGATACGACATGAAGGAAAAAGAAGCAACCTAGAAATCAGAAAGACTCCAATGTTGGTCTAATGTGGGACTTTCGCATGAAGAGCTGCATGATACAATAGCAACAAAAATAGAAAGGACAGAACTAAATGTCTCATTACGAAGTAGGAACAAAGTCTATCGAAAGGATCTGTTATAGGAAGTGACCCTCTTATGTGCACCTCAAATAAAGTTACTCCCAGAGCAAAAATCTATATATAATATTGTAACAAAAGTTATATAAAAAAATTAGTAGAAATATATTTAAATATTCTCTTTTAAATACATCAATGATGAAGACTGCGTGTGTGTGTGTGTGGGGGGGGGGGGGGGTGCAACCTCCTCTTGGATGTTTAAAATCCATTGTGCAGTATATAAATATATCCCTTTGATTTTGGCTTTGCCCCTACCCACCCACCCACCCCGGATTGTGACTTGCCAACCCCACGCCACCCCCGGAAAAATTCCTGCGGACGCCGATGGACTGCAATGCTTGACTAAGAGAAAATGAGGCAAAAAAACAGAGATGATTGGGAAAATTGAAACTGAATTCGATATATCAGAAAATGTGTATGAAATAAATAAATAAAAAAAAAAAAAAAAAAATCTTACACAAAAAGTGTAACAAGAAAACGTTGCCGCTTAGAAAAATTACATTAAACTGGTTTGAGTAACTGAGACAGAGAAAATATTTTGTTAGCGCCATAGGTGCAAGGAGGTGTCCTGGAAGGACAACATACACGTTGACATATTGATCATATTCGCTTCAATAACTGCAAAGACGGAATGTACCTCTAATAAAAGATTTATCAAAATTGGTGTCATCACAGATAACAAGACCTCAGGGGCGAAAATATATCTGAAAAAAATACTTCATTTTTCAAATACACGAGAAAAGTTATCAGAACACAAAAGACTATGTTACAGTGTAGACACCTTGATAGATACAATACCTGAAGTGGGATCAGTTGTCAAATTTACATACTATAATCATCAATAACAGTTACGTATATTGTTTATTCCGTTACAGAAACTTAAAACTTTGCGTGAAATGGGGTTTAACACTTAAAAAGATACAAAGAGTTGTCTTGTTTGAGCAGCAACCTTGTACGAAATAATACGTCGAATTAAATACCACTATAAGACCAAAAAAAAAAAAAAAATAAAGGAATTCGACAAAGATCTGTTACATTAATGAAATATTCCGTATTTTGGAAATAGATGGAAAAATTTAGACAAAGATAGAAATTCAGTTTTACACTTTCACCTACCTCTACAGATAAAGATTGCTTCCCTAAAGTGGCAATATTATGTACCAAGCATGAAATATAACTTCATTTTATTTACTTAGTTTATAAACACAGAATGAAAACTTTTAATTTTTTGTGTTTTAATGGATAATGTGTTTCATTTATGTTTAAACTATACCAAAAGTGTGTGTTCGGGAACCGTCAAAAGTTTACCAACGGAAATGGGGTTATCTTTTTCTTGTTATTGAACACACCTGTTCTCACTAGTCAGTTTGTTATAAGTATGACACCAAATTGGTGCCAAGAATGTGAGTTGAAATTAATTAAAATTGCAAGTGAGACTATCTTCTGGTGCACCATAATACCTCCGAGGGGAAATATCACATCACTTTACGTTGACTAACTTCCCGATGACCTAGAGGATCTAAGAGGGATATAGTCAAGTGCGTAACTGAATCAATAGACGGAACATCACATCCGTTTTGATGTAAGATAGAAAGGAATCCTGTCCTCGAGGACGACCAGGTGCACAAAAGTCATTTGTGTAGGTCGTCTTCATAGACATACAGACAGGAGTGAGCAGATCGGCTATTGCAAACAAAATATTTTTTAAAAAAGTTCAAAGCTTATGAAAAGGGCGGGATTGTAAAATAGAATTACTATATTAAAATGCGAGAAAGAAAATGAATAATAAAGAAGGCTATATAAGATTGTTTTTATTACAATCCTAAAAGTCAAGTTGCTTCCAAAAATATCAGTCAACTGTGGGAACGTACTAAACAGGGATAAAAGAAATAAATTACACTGAATTAAAAAGATTAGATTGAGCAATCTACATATAATTTACACAATGAAGCAGCAACAAAAAAATAAATAAAGGATTTCCATTTTAAAGGGTTTTTGTTAACCACACAGATGATCAGTGGCATTCGAATATCTTTGATATGCAATCATATGTAAGGAAAATGGAGCATATAAGTACATTACGCTGGGGCGGAGAAAGTTAAAACGCAAAATGGAGATAAAATATTTAACACATTTAAAGAAATTTTTGTAATAACAAAAACATGAAAGATACAGTTTGATGAAGGGAAATAATTTTATAACCGCAAAGTTAAGGAATTACTGGAGAAAGAAAATAGCAAATACTTCTCACTTATTCTGATTAAAAAAAACCCCACATCTATAATAGGAAGATTTATTGGAACTCGAAAACATGAATGGTAAAATATTTTACTCAAAATGAAACTAGAACATGGGTAGATCTATTACCTAACCTTATGAGAGGATATAATAATACTTACCATAGATCAATTGAAATGACTCCAATTATAGCCAGTCATATAACAAGAGCTAGAATTTTCAGGCCATGAAACAAAATATAAGTTGGAAACTACATTAAAAGTAATTGGTGTTCCATCAATTTAATTCTCTATGAAATGTCTAAAGTTCACAAAACCAGAAAGTGTTGATAAAAAAAGCTCGATATAGATCATATTATTCCTTGTGTCTCTTTTGACCTATCTTCATCCAGAAGAACACAGAAAATGCTTTCACGGGTCAGACACTAGATATATGAAAGCTAGCGATAAAAGGTCTAAAAATGATAAAATGCCGTCAAAAAGACAAGAAGAAGAAGATTAAGAAAGAAAGAAGAAAAAAAAAAACAATAATAAAGAGGAAGATTTTAAAACTGCCAACTTTAAAATTGATGAGATTTTAAATTACATTTTTTTTTATCTGTTTAATGTCCTGTATAAAAGATTTAGCTCTGTGCTAGACAGACACTCCTGTAATAACAAAAAGTTTTACAACCATGTTCAGTCGGAAAACTTTATTACAAAGCATCCGCTACACATAAAAAATTGCTTGGGCAGCCTATTTATTTACTATTATTGTCTGTATTTTCAGTATTCTGGTTTTTGTTTTGTTCTTCCTCTGTTCATTTTTTATAAATATATATGTTTAAATGTTATCAAACTTGTACTTAATGTAAATATAAGTAATGCCAACCTAAATAATACCAATCCAGTAAAGTATCTAATTCCGTTTGATGTCATGTAATATTCTTTCAACTCTGTCCATTCAAATTATCAATTTATAAACATTTACTCATTAGAGATGTTACTCTGAGTATTATTACATTTTACAATGATTTTGATATTTTTGCTGATCTTGCATTTGCAAAAATGTCATGTTTTCTTTATTTGATTTCCATTTATTTATTTTTCCAGCTCCTTGTCACTTACATTTTTTTTCCAGTTTTCTCTTTTTTACATGTCCAATTTGCCTAACTATTGTATTAAAATTCCTGCTAATATTCCTTTTCTTCATCGCTTTTCTCACTAATATATTTATCTTCGACAAATCCTATTCATTTTCAAGTATGTTTGATCCATTTAAACATAATTCTTTTCTTCATCTCTTACATACATTTCTCTTTTCCAATAGAAATTATCATTGAGCGCCAGTTGATGTTTTTTTTCATTTATGTATCACCAATCATGATGACCAAGAATGTTAAAATTATTGTATATTACATTAAAATTGTTTTATAGCTATAGTGTTGTTTGGATTTAAAGGTTGTCTCTCTGAAATTAAACGTGAAATCTATGTGTTGATTTTACTAAATCTGGTACACTTTGCTATGTTAACTTCCAATAAGATATTCCTATCCAGCTGTTGACATTTATATTGCCCGATTCTGCCAATATTTCACATCACACTGTACTCTGTATCTGTTCATTGAATCATTGTCAAGTTTTAAAGTGTATATATCAAAAGAGATTAATGGCTTGTATGTAAAATAGTTATTTTCTGTGTATAATATTTGTATCACATTAAATATTTGTGCAATATCTGTACTAACTGGAGAGTTAAACTGTGTTGCGGGACAAGGATCAGGTTCTATACTTGCTATTTTTTCGTAAATGTAAAGTCCATTATTTATTTAGGACAATTTTCATGGCTAAACTAAATCAAAAACTCCCTATGATCAAACAGGAACTTTCTCTCTCATCTTTTCGGCAGATTTTGTAAAAGTTTTATGCTAATTATATGTCATGTCCAATTTACTTCAATACAAAATATTTATAAAATGAGTATAGAGTATGAAAGTTAATATTTCTCAAATTCTATCATCTAAATTGTATTTCATGAAAACATAACTCATAAGTTATGCGTGTTTAAGTGGAGTACCATGGCCTAAAAGGGCTTGACGCGATGGTAGCATTGTATTAGAAAGAAGAAAAAAAGAAAGAAAAAAAAACCCCACTTGTACTTCACTCTATATTATTTAATGTTGTGTGCGTTATTTAATACATTATTATATTTGTATATTTGCGTTTTCATTTTTATTTCTATGTTCTTTGTATGTTTCATTGCTTAGTGTGAACAAGGTAGGGCGGTTCAACTTCGCAACTTCTAAAAGGCGTATAGATACGCCGTTTGGAGCTGGATTGTTAATTTTAATGCTTTTTACATTATACCTTAAAACTCTATATTTTTTCTATATCATACTTTCAATTTTGAAGTAGCAAGTATGCCATAAAAAATTATTGATAAATCAGAGTTGGATTGTTCATTTTTAATATTGTCTAACTGTTAACTCATAACTTAAATACTGTCAGTAGGTTGGTCAGAGCTAATAATTTATATTCTATCTTTGCAGATAGGGTGTTGTTTTTAAAATAAATTTACTTTTGAGGATAATATAGTTCTTGGTTGGAAATTTTATTAAATTAAAAGATTATTTGGTGGGTAGTAAGGTGTTGTTTTTCTAAATGTATTTTTGAGGTGGTAGGGTTTTAGTGACCGAAATATTTTGCAACAGAAATTATTTTGTTTATGCAAAAGCAAGAACTTGTAACCAGCAAATTTTGGAAAACAATTGGTTGGGGTTAGAGTTTTACTGGCTATGCAAATATATTCCAATGACACCAATATAATATAATCAATTCGTTATAACTCGTTCAAGGCATGAATCGAATCCGTGCCTCGAGTAATGGCACCTATCTCGCCTCACTTTAATGATACATTGCCTTAACCCACCCAGTCATGCGATAAACCCCAAAAGAGTATGGAACAAGCTCAAAGACAACGACTAGAGGTGCACGAAAAACTCACTCGATAGGCATACGGAATGTAACACTCAGCTATGTACACAAATCCATTCGATTTCTATTTAGAAATGCAGTGTATGGGTGGCCGGGTTCTGTTCCTGGTTGGAATGAATAATAACTGTTTAACCTGTTTGATTATCTCTCTCTCCTCTCTCTCTCTCTCTCTCTCTCTCTCTCTCTCTCTCTCTCTCTCTCTCTCTCTCTCAATTTGAGGGATTAGAAAAAACACTATCTACTTAAATTAAAACAAGAATTATTAAGACTAAAACAAAACATTTTATTAAAAAATTCTGACAGGCTTAACTAGAACATATGCCTAGCCAATAATTTACTAAATTCCGTACGATTGGAGATTAGTTACAGATCATTTAAGCCATACTGGAATCACTAGATGGGAAATGTATGGAAAAAAATCTGAAAAAAGATAGAATTTATACAATTTAAAGGTAATATACAGAAAAGTTCAACTTGAACAAGTTTCAAAGTAGCGAGAAATGGTTCATAAGGATTGTAGAAATGTGGAAAGTATGTATAGACGTAATTTATCCACAGACATTGAAAATGACAGCACGGAAGGACCGAATATATTTTTGAATCCTTTAAAAGACTCCGTCCGAAACATTGGCGTAAGCAGGGATTTTTCCGGGTTGGGGGGGGGGGCAAAGCCATAATCAAAGGGACCAGGCTTACAGATATATATATATATATATATATATATATATATATATATATATATATATATATATATATATATACTGCACAATGAATTTTTACAATATCTGGGGGTCGGGTGGGGGGTGGCAACGGACCCCTTTGTCCCAAACGTAAAATGACACATAAATGGAGATGTATGATGATGAAGATGGTAATGTTGTAATTGATTCAGACTCACCCTTTAAAAAGTGGACGGATAAAAGTAGTAATCACGCCTTAAATAGCATAAGATTACGAAGGACAAATGAAGCTCATTAAATTAGCGTGGAATAAGCTTGCTGACAGTCGTTAGTAAACTCTTCTCAACAGTTCATATTAAGCGTCAGCTGTATTACATTAAATCGTAGCATAAACTCGTACATTAGCAGAATAGCTTTCTTTTCGCTTTAACGATTGTATTGCCAATAATACACGTGTGGTATAGGGAATGGACGGCAAGTTATAGCAACTTACCATATGTCCTCTCCTTAATGTTAATTAATATACATTTGACGGTATAAGGCATTTTTAACTATTTCTGGAAAATCAGTAGGAATAAATCAAAGACGTAATAACAAAAGTTCAATAAAATAGGGGTGTCACAATACTGAAGATGGAAAGAGAAAAATAAAGCAAGAGGACAGAAAAGAGAGGAGAAAATTAAAGTACCGAAAACAACCAAAAGAAGAGAAGAAAAAAAGAAAGAGCAAAGACGCTAAATAAGAAAAAAAAAGGCCAAAATAACCCCAACTCAACTGCTGTAACATTATTTAATCGTACAAATCTATTGGTTTCCAATCTGTCTTTGTTTCAAAATAAATTTATTATCCGATGGTGAATAATCGACAGATCCATTTTTCAAAATTTCAAAAACAACTATAGAAAGGTGTAACCTGGCCTAACAGATCGTAACAGTTTATTCTTTGTTGCTGATAATTTGGACAATAAAACAAGCGTTTATTAAATGTTAAAAATCAAAACCACAAGAACAGGATGGGTCTTTTTTTTAGGTTTACACGAGACAGATCATGTTTGTAGTGCTTAAACAATGTTTTATCTCATAGTCTCTTAAATTATCTTAAAGACAGAGATTGGCGGCATTCAGATGGAAGTAAATTTCAACATTTAATTGCGCTTGTCTAGAAAGATGTAGCAAAATGTTCAAGCCTACCGGGCATCAGTGTTAACAAATCACTATTTCTAAGAGAGTAATTGGTTATATTCCCAGCTAGAGACGGGAGAATTTCTGGTAGATATGAGGTGGCCCATGCTATTTACTTCTTTACAGAAAAGCGAAAGTCTGCAAAATATTCTTCAAAATGTCAAAGATTTCCATCACGTTTCATAGCAAAGGACATTTCTATTGACGTATATGGGCCAGTCAGTTACGATTCTAACTGCCTGAAGCTGACTATTTTCTAACTTAACACAATCATGTTCAGATAAATTATCGCATACTTCTCAATCATATTCAGTCATGGTCCGAATGAATGTCGAGAATATTTTTAGTATACTTATGTCTGTGAAGTACTGATGTTGTTTAGTCGCGGTACTGATCAAATTGTTTATATGCTCTGTCCATTTGCAATTAAATCCAATAATTACGCCAAGGTGCCTGTGATTGTCAACCAGGTCAATGTTGATATCAATTATCTGCAAGTTACGGGTAATGCCATTGTTGTGAAACGAGGAAAACACAAAAGAAGCGGTCTCAGGGTTAGGCTTAACCAACTATTCTGACGGCCAAATGTAAAGCAAATGGATATCTTGATTTAGAGTCTTTTCAACGTCAATCACAAATGTAGTGCTACAGTAAAGAGATGAGTCATCTGCAGAAATCCTTATTAGACTAATAACGCTATCACTTTCTGACGTGTAATCTCAAATTCATCAGCAGTACATTACGTTTGTTTGGAGAAGGTGGAAGTATGTGGTTTGCTATCGTCGAGTGAACATGCAGACGAAAAGAACTGCTAAAACATTGTCGAATTTTCATAGTCTAATAAATCAAATTCGTTATGTGAAATAAGTGGAATACTAGTTTTAGAAGTTCCATAATATTTTATACAAGTTCTTATCAACTTACAATCAGTTTTCGGATCATTCCTTTTAAATTCATCAAGATTCTTATTCCGTATGAAAATTGGGTCCATTGAGTATTACCGTTGTCCATGCCGATTTGTCATGTGCATCATCTTTTTTTAATTAAACTCGATTATATTTTATATACATTGATGAAAGGTTTTGTATATTTTAGTGCGAGATATTGAAGTTGTTTAATAGCTTTTTATATCGCCATACGACTTTCCACGAAAAGCAGAACATTCATTTTCAAGACAATGAAGTTTCCTACAAGAATTGCATGAAAAGACTTTGGGAGATTTAATTTAAAAGTAAAAGTGAAAGAAAACGCATTAGAACATCCATAAGATTTTTGTTCTTCAACTTCTTGTTGTAAGAATACTTGTATTTTTGCTTATGATGAAGATACCTGAAAAATAAGTGTATCAACGGAAGTAAACGTTCTTCAAAGTTTGGACAATAAATGTAACTTATTTTAAAATGCGATGAAACTCCATTTTTTCGTCATGTAACTTAGACCAATCATCAAATGTTCAGTAATACCATTTGTGAAATATATGAGTTTTCCAAGAAAGGTGCTTGAATTTTGTCTATGGCTGGCTCTCTGTCTTTGTGGAATAGGACTAAGATCACATGTTGTGAAGTGAGCAAGGTACCGATCTCGAGGATGCTAAACGTTCAATATCGTGCTTACGTATAATACTATGAAATCGGGTCAATGGCAACAATATCGGCGTCCTTGTCATATTTGTAGAATTCCACGGTTCTTTTGTTACATTTATGTGTATCTTTTATTTGTAATGTGTATATTGTAGACCTGATCGATATAGTTCTTGTCTCCAAATTCTTTTCACTCTGATTTCATGTTCAATATGTATGATTTATACGAGGTATTAAAATCATTAAAGCATGTTTACACCCGAGAAGGTTCCTAATACAAATCTAAAATTTATATCAACTGCTAGTGACGAAGATGACAGCAACACCAAAGATAAAGTAGACAATGCAAGGAAAGGGGAAGATGGTCATTGTAGCATACTAACGGGGGGGGGGGGGGATTGCTCCGGGCGCCAGATGTCTTGGGGCGCCGAAACAGCTGATAAAAATTCTGGCATTGTATTCTGCCCCTTTGGACCATCATCGTCGCCTCGGGCGCCATTTCTTCTTCTTCTTGCAATTATTGTTTTGTTTGTGTTTTTTTTGGAGAGGTGGTTCATATTACAATATTGTTAGAGCTGTTGTCGATGATGATGATGATGATGATGATGAGGAGGAGGAGGAGGAGGAGAAGTTGGAAAATGATATTTAACAGTATTCTAAATGTGGTAAGGGAAATGGCGCTCAAATTTGTACTGCAATTTTAGCTCGTATCTTCACCACTTTTTCAGCCATGGACACATCAATTTTCGCCCTTAAAGGTTTCAAATATTTCTATTTTTCTATTCACGTGAACTATGACACAAAAAAAAAGTTTCCATCCAACGTCACTACCTCCGAATATGGCCAATCGATGTGCTAAAAATTGACGTTAGAACGTCGACGCACTCTTTGCATATATATGATGACACGGGATTATCGGTGGTAAATAATCCTCAATCATTTTACAACTGACAACATTCTCTGATCCACGCCATTGAGATTTGAATCGAGAACATTTATCAATATTTGCATTGGTTACGCCTCTAAACAATTGACTTACTTCTGTGTAACATACTTGTAAATTTGATTTGATCTTTTCATTCTCTCTGCCAATTTACACGTCTGAATAAACACTCAGGTGATCAAATGAGGTAGCTATTGCTCCTATTGTTAATTTAATGTGGAAGTTGTTGCTTCTATCTATGTATGGGCGATGCATTATTTATTGTAGTACCTGCCGTTTCCAGTAGCGCCAAGGGACACAGGTACAATTTTTATGACAAAAACTGACATCACCAAGTAAAGTCAAAACGTATACCAGAGCATGTGTAAATTCAAGGAACGGAATTGGCCGTAAAAGCCTGGCTTTTTTCGTCCAAAAAGCTTCCCCCAAAACACGTCCGATGCAGACGGATCTAATTAACTCTGTGTAGAAATATGCCTGCTTCAAAGGGAAGGACAAATTCATCGCCAAATAGAAGTTAAAGAAACCAGGAATTGGACTATCCGCCACCGAAAAGGAGTGTTGTACATACACTTTCAATTTGTGTCAAGTCCTATATTAACGTACGTTATCGAATAATGTGTCTTACGAAATCGGTCCCAGTCTTAAATAGTGTTCAGTTAAGTTCTGAAAGCTCTCGTGCATTTCCGAGTAGACTGGATAAGGTTGGAAGTTAAATGAACCGATAAACTCCAATAGGAGAATGCAAGTTTAGCGTTTATCAATGACGATTCTAAAGACAACGATCACCATTTTCTACTTAGTGAAAGAAACTTGTAACCAAACTATCTTCAAATGACACTGTCAACAGAGCACGTGCAAGGAGTACACATCGAATACTGTATGAAAATGGTGTGTCGTACGTAGACTTTTGATTTTAGTCTGGTCCTTTATTAATTTACGTCATTGAATAATGTGTCATACGAAATCGATCCTTTCCCCCAGTTGTGAGTTAAGCTCTGAAAGCTCTTGTGCATATTCGAGTTGATTATATAAGCTTGGTGGTTAAATGAATCGAGAAACTGCAATAAGAGGATGTCAATTTTACGTTTATCAATGACGATTCAAAAGACAACAATCGCCATTCTCTACTGAGTGAATGAAAGCTATAACCACAAAAACAGTAAATTCAAAGGGACTTGTCAACAGAGCTCGTGAAAGCGTGCACTCCTTGTTCTGTATCAAAATGGGCGCGCATTGAGCATTACCGTTGTCCAACCCGATTTGTCACGTGCATCAAATATTTTGTAATTCTCCTATTTGTCCCTTTTCTTATGCATTCATTTATTATTTATATAGTTTTATTTTAAAAATAAAAAAATTAAAGGATGACTGCTAAAATTGCCAATATAATTCATTTGATCGCTAATGGCAATCTTAGTTAAAACAATTAAGAAATAAATTAATTGTCAGTAAAACCCTAACGCATGTAATTATAATTGAATTGATACAGGAAGTCTAAATTTAATTATAATTACATGCGTTAAGTTTCTCTCTCTCTCTCTCTCTCTCTCTCTCTTTCTCTTTCTCTCTCTCTCTCTCTCTCTCTCTCTCCACAATAAATAATGTTTTTTCTTGACCAACCATATCTTATTTGCCATTGAGAAAACTGTATAGAAGTTTGTCTTTTTTTTCTATCTAGCACTAAATGAGATTCTTGCAAAGAATGAATACATTTATGAGGAGGTAGACCAGAACTTTTAGAAGGCAACAAAACGGCTTGAAAAATTCGTTCATTCATTTCTTTTAAAATGATTATTATAAGAATTATTATATTCTGTATGAAGATTAATATTCTGGTGCAATTTATATTCACTTTACGGAAAAATCACGCACCTCAATTTACTGAAACTATATCAGCGAATGCATAACATACCATTTTTTAAAAGTAATAAAGTGTTATTTTGATCACAAAGTTGCAGGTTAAACATAATTTCTCTTCAACTGCATAATTCAGGGCTACAAACAGGAAGATACTGACCCCAGTTATAGTAATAACAGATCCCAGTAGAGATTGCCCTTTTGGCACCAATGACATCACACGCGTTCGGCGTGCCGCAATTAAACGTAAACTCCTGATACAGCCATGTGTCAATTGCTTTGTAAAGAAACATGTTGTATCGGATCTATCGTTTGATGAATGACACCATATCATGAAAAGATTAAATACTTACAGCTCAGGAAGTTCATATAATATAGGTTGTATATACACTGAACTTGACCTTTAACGTCTTCCAATTCTATACTTGTGTATAACCAAATCTTTTTCTTGAAAAATGATGTAATGTTAGTACTTACTCTAAATACCATATAGATCACGTCTTGATCCGAAATATTATGTTCAATAATATTGACATCAATGTCAGAACATCTATATTATCAGACAAAAGTATTGGGTCAAGCAAGGATTCAGAATCTGTTTAGACCTATCAGCTCATCCAATGAGGACCTGTGTGCATTTGGAAGCAAGTTAGCATTGGATAACCTAATTCTAGAGCAGAGATTCGACAAAGAATTTTGAAGTGATATCCAGAAGTAGCTGCCACGGTATATCACACCGAGAATCATATATCTTTTAGCTTTATTTCAGTCTAAAATAGTCTCAGCCATAGGAAACTCTAGAGCAAAGTTTCTTGCAACTTTAAGTTTAGAACTACAAAAAAACCACAGCTATTCCACCTCCATTATTTCCTCTAATGAATCTAAATGGTGCATTAAATCCACTGATTATGAAGTCTGCGTTTGAAAAGGAATCACTTAACTGTATCTCGGTTAAACATAAGATATCAAATTCTTCAGATAAACATTGAACGACTGATATTTTGTACGTAATGCTACGAATGTTTCAATGGATAAGGTTTGACAACAAATGATCCTCTACTCGGTCTATCGGACATTATAGGATTTGAGGAGGAGCCTGTGTTACGATGAATACTTTGAGATCCTCTACTCGGTCTATCGGACATTATAGGATTTGAGGAGGAATCTGCGTTACGATGAATGCTTTGAGATCCTCTACTAGGTCTATCGGACATTATAGGATTTGAGGAGGAGCCTGTGTTACGATGAATGCTTTGAGATCGTCTGCTCGGGCTATCGGACATTATAGGATTTGAGGAGGAGCCTGTGTTACGATGAATGCTTTGAGATCGTCGACTCGGTCTATCGGACATTCTATCGGATTTGGGGAGGAACCTGTGTTACGATTCAATAGTTTATTATCATAAGCTATAGATTACATGTTATATAGATTACATGCTTATAGAGTACATGTGTTACAATGAATGCTTCGAGATCGTCTACTTGGGCTATCGGACATTATAGGATTTGAGGAGGAGCCTGTGTTAGGATGAATGCCGTGAATAATCAAAAGCAATAGGAGTATATGGCAAAAAATGTATATTATGGAAGTGAGCGATCAATACCATAAAAAAAAAAATTAGACTAGCAGAGAAAGAGCTTAATACAATCTGATAGATTTCGTTCACAATTGTACTGATATCAAATGTAATTTTTGTTGACTTTTTTAAATAATAAATCTGGCGTTGAATAACCCTACAACCAGTGGCGGCGCGAGAGGGGGAGGGACAATTGCCTCCAAGCCCCAGGCGAAGGAGGCCGCCGTCGGGAGCTTTTTTTTAGCTGACATTTTCATAGTATTTCACCTCACCTTAGTGTAACGGGGGCAATTCTTGACAAAACTTATGTTTAGGAGGGTGGTGGGGTGGTGGAGGAGGGAGTTTGGCAACTGACATAAAAACTGTTCTTTGTGGCAAAGTAGGGGCGCCACTAAAGAACATTCCCTCGGGCGCCTCGAACCCTCGCCCTCCACTGCCTACCACAGTTTTACGTGTTAAATAATCGTTACCCATGCTGTAAGTAGATAAGTTAAATGATAAATACAGTGTGGTAGAGGATTTTCTGACTGAATGTGTCTATTGCGTCTTAAAGAACTGGAAAATAATCAAGAAAAAATAAAAAGATGCAAAGGGCGAAAGTTTAAAAAAGAGAGAAAGGACATGAGAGTGAGTTTAAAAAACATATACATTTTGTCTGCGCATTATTGACTACTACAACAGATGCGACAAAAAGCATCACAAGTTTGTGAATAAATAAACATACTATAAATGTAGACATAATGATTTCAAATTAATATAAAGATAAAACCAGTGTTTCAGATTTACTGTTACATGGTAACAGTTCACGCAATTAATCATAAATTGTAATAAAGTAAGAGAATACCAAATGTTGTGAATACATTTTTTATATTATTTTCTTCTTCTTCTTCTTCTTCTTCTTATTATTATTATTATTATTATTATTATTGTGTTTTTTCTTATTCCCGTCCTGTACAAGTCGTTAAGCTCAATCCACGTGAATAGTGGTGTGTTTGTGTTTGCGTGTGTGTGTCTGAGAAGATACCGATGTCTCAAATTAAATAGAAGACAATTTAAATTCTCTCTCTCTCTCTCTCTCTCTCTCTCTCTCTCTCTCTCTCTCTCTCTCTCTCTCTCTCTCTCTGACAACACGATGACTGTTAGCGCTGATATAAGGTCCTCCTGGATAGTTTCGTATTTTGACCCACCCACCCCGACACACACAATTTTTAAGGTAAATGGAATAAGTCCAATAAACATGAGACTTGTGTTTTTTAATTCACGCAGAAACCAAACCTGTAATTTGGTTTACATTTGCTTTCAGTTTGGCGTGAAAATTTATCGGTTTGTTTGGTGACTACGTTTTACGGTTAGACTAGCACAGGAGATCCAATGCGTAACTGGGACATCAAATGAACGTCAGATTGGTTTACGTGTTTATGTCTGCTACGGATGTAAATATCTCAAAATCGAGATTGATGAGGGATAATGAGAAGCGTGCTAATTTTGTTATAATGATAGTGAACTTCAGTCATGCATAGGGCTCATATTGTTCGTTTGAGCTACCTTGTCAGAGGAAAACTTCAAAATAGCCCTTGACTGTCGGAAACTAACACTAAAATAGGGGTTGGGGGTAGTGTTGTTTCAGTGTAAAAGCTATCAGTTGTACAAGGAATTAACCTGAATACCTTAATTAAAATCTTACAAGCATGTTTTCCGCAAAAATCATTGGTTAGTTTTATTTGTATCTTTAATGAATAATTATTTTCCTTTTTCTACAAACTGTCTTCGTCCGATGAAACTTCACCCAAAAACTGTCAAGCAAGACCTAAGCCTCCCTCAACGGTTAACACGCGGTGGTCTACCCTTGGGGTGATGCTTCTTTGGGGTGATACAGTTCAGACTGACGGTCCAGCAGACTGAAGATTGGAATGTGTGGGGGGTGGACCATCCATCGTTAATTCTGATTTAATACGGTTGTTTTCCGCCGCCGTCGGCCATGTCAGAAATGTAAAAAAATATATATATATATATAAAATTCTTAAGTGTCGGAAAACAACTTCCTGGCTTACATGAGGTACATTCTCCTGGCAAACTGGATTATCTCCCTTATACTTATGAAACGTTTGAATTGTACAACGCGAATAAACATATTGAATGATTGTTACAAAACATAACCAGATATTTTTCTTGGGTCAGTTGGAATGGGGCCAGGGCTAATCATTTTGGTAAAGCATTAGACTAATAGAGAAGAAAATGTTCAGAAGCAAATTGCTAAAATTCGGAATTCTGCATGATTTTGACATCTTTATCGCAGGTGCCCAGTATTTCGGCCTCTGAGGACACTTACAAAAATCCCCTTTAACACACACTTTGGTTTTCTATGCTGAATCGAATCCAGTTATCATCAATATGATAATTGCTATTAATAGTTA
This sequence comes from Margaritifera margaritifera, assembly GCA_029931535.1. NCBI lineage: Eukaryota > Metazoa > Mollusca > Bivalvia > Unionida > Margaritiferidae > Margaritifera > Margaritifera margaritifera. The sequence goes on from JAQPZY010001591.1 coordinate 354,685, forward strand.
TGTTATACTTAGAGTTGTCACCTGAAGAGTTACAAAATACGGTACACATATGTGAGCCTTAAGAAATTGACATATTACGACACTACATTTTACTATTCAATAAGGAACGGTTTCTTAAAATACGTAACAGGTGACAACTTTGCTGCCTATCATCTATGGTAAACATTTTGAATTTGAACTGAATTTGAATCTACCTCCAACCACACAAATGCCCATGATTTGACTATTACGTCATATATAACATCCAATGAATCTAAAACTGTTATTAAGATTTGTTTGTCCATTGGAAGAGCTGAATGACTAAAATTCGTTTTGGCGGACTTTCACTTTCACTATTGCGGTGAGTAATTGTTCTTGGCCTGCTGGTAAGGATTTAGAGCATATGGAATGTAATTTTTGTGTCAAAACTCTACCCAATAAAAATTTGCTTGCTTAGTAATAAATTTAAATAAACTAATTTTATGGTTTTCTATGGTTTACCTTTGATAACCAGATCGTGTTATTTCTTATACAAAGTTTTTTATATTAAGAGGCTTTATATATATATATATATATATATATATATATATATATATATATATATATATATATATATATATATATATATATATACATATATATATATACATATATATACATATATATATATATATATATATATATATATATATATATATATATATATATATATATATATATATATATATATATATATATATATATGAAAAGGACGTAATTTATTTTAATCGTCTGGTTGATTATCGCAAATGGTTTGGTGGTTTTCACTAAAACTCGAATAGGTTCTTAATAGTATCGATCCCCGTAAAATCAAATAATGTACATAGTACTAGGTAATAAAACGTACTTCCACTGATTTGCATTTATCTCAAGAAGAAGTAAGTGTTTAATATATGATCACATAGCTTTGAATATCACTTGATTTATTTATTCTATTTTTTTCAGGCACTTTTTCATTTGTACATTAATTTATGGTTAGTTACTTACCTTGTCAGACACTTTACATGACGAACTTATTTGTCTCAAATTGTTATGACATAGTTTCCCGTATTTATGTTTTAGAAAACAGTAATGGTAGAAACAATTCTGCTGCAAACATAATTTTACCAAAAAGAAGAAGAAAAAAAAGGAAAATAAATTTCCAAAGGCTTTTAACATTTTAACCATTCATCAATTTGACAAAAATTAAACAACTTTTGATACATATTTTCATGTACAACTTTGGAACTAAATTCAATATAAGCTTCAACAGTGTAGCACAAATCTAGCGCCCAGTCACCGAATAGCTTTAGTAATAATTGAAATATAAATAATCACTGCAATTTATTTGTGTTAAAATTTCTAATAATTTGCAATAATTAAAAACCACTGTCGACGCACAATGCCGCAGTTTCCTATATAGTAACTCGTAATTACGAGAGAGCTAAGTAGTAATTAGGGGATAGTAAGTCATAATTACGAGATACTAAGTCGTAAGTTCGAAAAAAAAATGATTTCCATGTGGCACTAACAGACTTCCATAAATATGTGCACATAACTACACAAGAAATTTTGAATATTTTCATACATTAAAGTAAAAATTGTGATTCTTTGTCATCTCTATCTAAATTGTCAAAATGTGCTCTTCGTACACGTGGGATGAGTCCACTTCGTAACACAGTCAAGTTTGGACTTCATATCATTGTTTACTGCTCTTCACCTGGAACTGACTTGCCTGAGAGACTCGCCACCTAATTCATGAACTGGTCATGCAGACGGTACGTAGTTTCTTTCAAAGGCAAGTATACTATAGGCAGACAATTTTAATGTGAAAAATATATTTTTCTTCCGCTTCATATTCAATTCTCATTGTGTTCCAGTGCATTGATTTATACACACAAATACAAAAAAGTGCATTGTATTACACGAGATTATCATGTAAACCGGTTTTCATGATTGTATGTAGTTATGGGGGCGGTAAGGGGAGATGGCACTATGGTGGTGTTGGTCGGTTGGAGGGCATTGAAATTTAACATGGAAATGGCACTTTGGGGAAAATGGGAAATTAACATTACGAATGGCACTATGGGGAAAATGGGAAATTAGCATTACGGATGGTACTATGGGGGAGAAAGTAAATTTAACACAAGGGTGGCACTTGTCGCACTGGGGGTGGGGGTGAAATCGAACATGATGGTTGATACTATTTAGGGAAAAGGAAATTGAACATGATGGATTTATTGGGGAAAGGAGAACTGAACATAACGGATGACGCGATGGTAACTACACGCACTAAAGCAGACATACGTTCTTGGATGGGTAAAGCACATAGACTGCGACAGACTAGCATTTTTACAGAGCCAAATTTGTTTGACTGATTAACACCCAACCTAATTACAGACAATGAATTAGTGTTAAAGGAATATTTTGGGGAGAATGGGGTAGGTGAAGATAGGTTAGCTAACATACTTATACTTATTATCCATATACTATGACATATACAAATGGAGGGGATAGCTAGTATACTTATACTTACAATGCAACACACCATCACACATACAAATGGATGGGGTAGCTCGTATACGTATACTTACAATCAAATACTCCATCACATTTACAAACGGAGGGATACCTCATATGCTTATACTCACAATATTATATACTTTCAAACATACAAAGGGAGGGGAGTACCTCGTATACTTATACTTACAATCCAACACACCATACAAAGGTAAAGGGGAATGGTCTATTCTTTTTTGGTCTATTGTTTTGTAGACACACACACACATAGAAGGGAAGGGGTATAACATACACAAACACACAGAGACAAACTCAAAGACATAGAAGTTGGCAATTAGTGATCAGTATTCACTTTTCTAGAATACTGGGATGGCTCTGAAAAGGCTAGTTGGTTTAGCCCTAAAAAGGACTGTTTCTAATTATTGCGTCTTGCAGGCAGGGCTCCAGAGCTAGCACACCTCGTACTCCATCTATTCTGCTTCCCGTCCGAGACTGAGAGGCTAAAGTCAGACTCATTAGCTTCAGCCTCCAAATCTTCACTCACGGGGACTGGTTTACGCTGTTGTTGCTGCTGCTCTTGCTGCCGCTGCTGCTGTTGCTTTTTCCTCTCCGCATCCAACTGCCCAGTTCTCTGTATAACATATGCGGCTCTCCATTTTGTCTGTTCTTCCTTACTCTTTTCCTCTTCAAACGCCTCAGCATGATGTTTTGTGCCATTTCGAAGCGAACACCACTTCTCTTGGCGGTCCTTTTCGCTCCTGGCAGCATATTTATTTCCTCCACTCGGTTCAGGAGGTGCTTGACACTTTCTAGATGAACAAACGTGGTGTTGATCTTATTGGCTGGAGGTATCTTGACGGATCAATGTTACTTACTTACTTTAAATTATACTTGCGTGCGGCCATTCGGCCATGTACGAATTGTTAGTTTGCACACCTTGCAATTTTAAATTTATCGTCAAATGGGTGCGAAGCACCCATTTGCCGCTTTATTGTGTGCACCGCACACTTATTAGTCAATCATGTCTTGAAGTGGAAAAGGCGGGAAAGAGCTGAGGTTTGGCGCCTCGACGTCCCAGGATGGCTCCAATTGGTCCAGGGTTGAAAATTTGTTTTTTTATTTGCCAAATCAAGAAAAAATCGTCGTCTTGCACCTTATCTATGAATTTTTGAATATAAACTCGGCATTTATGGCTGTGAGTTTGGGTTAGTTAGAGAGTGTTAAAGATTTGTTATGTTATATATAGATGTCTGGTTCTATCCAAGGGGTGGATATCCAATTTTTGTAAGCATATGCACCGACACTTGATTTCTGTTTACTGATGTGGGGGTGATTCCAGGAGTAGTTACCACACTGTGCGGTAGGACCCTGGCGGTCTGGACTTGATACCACCTTATAGACTTAATTGTTTTTGACCAGTTCGATGGGTTTGATCTTGGTTTGTTCGGTTGTTGCCACCTTGTGCGGCGGGGACTGATGATCTGGGTTTGGGACCACCTTATATAGTCTAATTTTTAGTTGGGTGTTATTAGTGTTTTCCTTCCTAACATATGGTGCCTATGCTTACCCTTTTCTACGTCGGTTACCGCATCAGTTACCGCATTGTGCGGTAGGGGCCTAGTGGTCTGCGCTTAGGCCACCTTATATTCTTTAATTTTGTTGTGGACCAGTTTACAGGGTCATGTTTCATAATTCTAAGGTATTCAATAGTTGCCACATTGTGCGGCTGGGCCTGATGGTCTGGGCTTAGGACCACCTTATAAAGTTTTTGAGAGGTCAGGTTATTCTATGTTGTACCTTGTGATTTCTGCCGGAAACCTTCACCATGGATAGATTGAAATTTTTTTTGTTTTTGTTTTTGTTTTTGTTCTTTGGAAGCGTTATTCTTGAGTAGGAAAAAACAAGATAAAACATGCATGATGTGTTAGTAATAATGTTGTGGAGGCGATAATGTTGTTACTGTCTTGATGTTGTGCTTAGGTTGATTTTAGTAATTGTGTGATTTCAGTTTTATTTTGTAGTTTCATTCATTATTGATTTTATTATGTTTGTTTTTAGTGAGTTGAGATGTGATTTGGCTTACTCCTCAGTCCTAACATGGGAGTGGAGTCTCTCCCGCTTAAGAGGGCGGGGATTGGCTCGCCTTTGCGGCGTACCACGGCATCCTAGCGTCCTAATGGTCCTGATATACCAATCCCTTCCCCCCTTTGCGGGGGCCCTCCTCTCCCGCTTTAGACTGTTCGTGTTTGCCATAGTAAATGGTTTTCTGCACTTTTTAATTTTTTGTTGTTGTAGGTATCTTTCTTTACCTCTCTTCCTATGAAATTATTTTGCTGTTTCTAACCGGGGATTAAATTTTTTCTCTTTTTCCTATATCAGAAATGTAGCCCAGGATGTTTGCATACAATAAGTTGATGTTATTATTATTGATTTCTGTATTAAGGAAATTCGGGTATTGGGCTGGGGTCTTCAGTTTTTCTTGTTTTTCCTGGAATTGTTTCTTGCCTCGTTGTAATTGGGGCAGTCATTGAAGACATGGTTTAACGTCTCTGGGGTGGGACAGTGTGGGCAGTTAATTCCTTTCTCTTTTATCCCTGGCACAAATCTTCCAAAACTGCTGGCTTGGAGTGTTTTGCCAGTTTTTATTCTATTTATAATTTTGATGTCAAACGGATTTGCCAGGTTTGTGGCGACGATATTTCTACAAACATGCTTGTGTATATTGTGTAATTTGCGCCCTTTTTGTGTACTGTCCCATTATCCTTGCCATTTTTTATTAATTTTTTTGTTTTATTATGCTGCAAATCTCATATATGCTGTAATCCAGGTGGTACACTTCTGGGTCATTAAGTTTATTTTTTGCTTCTTTATCTGCCCTCTCATTTCCAGGGATGTTTTTATGGGAGGGCACCCACATGAATTCTACGATCTGATTATTTTGTTCTAGGTTTTTAAGTCTTAAGTAGACTTCTCTAATCATGTTTTCTCGACTGGCTGAGTTACCTGATTCCAGAGTCCGCAGCACACTGAGGGAGTCGCTAACTATGACTGCTTTCGGTGTTTGGCTTGTTTGTATCCATTGGATTGCTTGGATAATAGCCCAAAATTCGACCGTATAAATAGAGCAGCCATTTGGTAGCCTCGCCCCCACGGCGATGTTTTTCTCAGGGATCACTGCTGCTGCTGCAGTCCGTCCTGGGTCTGGGGATTTAGATCCATCCGTGTAGATTTGGATGTGCCCCTTGTGCCTACTATCTATTTTAGAGAGGATTTTAGCCCTTATTTCTATGGGTTGTTCTTGTTTATTTCCATAAGAGAGGGCATTTAAGTTTATTTTTAGTGCGGGATCCGGGTAGTTTATGATCTCCGCTTGTATATTAAGGATGTCTAATTCCTTTTTTAGATCATGGATTGTTTTTCCTCCTGCCAAGTTCATGCACAGTTTGTGTCGGAAGGGCTTATTTCATTTCTCAATTATAGCTCTTGTAGATTTATCATGAATTGAAATGCTGGTTGCATACCTCAGGAGTAACTCCTCTCGTCTTACGTTGAGTGGTGGTTCCCCGGTTAGAATCCTACATTCGTCCCAAGATGTGCTACCGAGAGCAACGGTGCAGATAACAAGAGCTTGATGTTGTATACTATCCAATTTTTTAGTACATTAGGATGGGCCGATGCGTACACCTGGCATCCATAATCGATTTTGCATCGGATAAGTGACCTATATAGTGTGAGAAGTGTGGTCTGATCTGTCCCCCAATCGGTACCCCTAAGGTTCTTAAAAAGGTTCAGATCTTGCCCACACCGTCTTACTAGCTCTACGGGTCAATGTTTAAAGTCGCCGCTTTATATTCGAGAATCGCGGATGTGATAGAAAACACGCATGTGTGTACGCGTTCGCGCGCGTGTGTGATAGAACCTTTCCAGGACTAGTCACGGTGATGTCAATGAAAACAGCCCTAAAGAAAAAGAAAGAGATCCATTGATTGAGAGAGAGAGAGAGAGAGAGAGAGAGAGAGAGAGAGAGAGAGAGAGATTGAGAGATCTAACTTTTTGTTAAAAATCACAAAAGATCATATGTTTTGTTTTTCAAAATCAACACTTTAATAGACCCCGATCAACTTATTTACTAAATCGCTCACTTAACAAATAATGAAGATTGATATCGTCTTCGACATTTTCCACCACGTCGTCGTTTGGAAAGTAGATAGTTACCCAGTATTTTACTGGTCGATGACTGTCGTCTGTGTTGATCACGTAGGCTCGAACGTTTATGGGTCATCGAGGAGAGCGTTCATCTTTGGTGCAGATCACATGATTCAATGGATTTGCGTACGGAATGCATGTGAGGTGCTAATGAAATTGACAGGTATTCTTAGACCTTCAGATTTCACAGGTAGAAATAGGCAATGATTTCAAACTTAAATTTTTCTTTGAACTGGTCAGTCGGGTAAGAAGAGTTGCATTTGCACTTTGATGCAAGATGGCTTCGATGCGTTTCATCTCGGTTAAAGTCAATGATGGTTTCAGTTGTTGAAACAAGCCTTTTATACAATTCGTTTAAGATTTGTTTTTATCTTGGATGAGTCCAAGCTTCCTCTAAATGAGACTCCGACTTTTCTTCTTGACTCGTCGTCAATCATTTGTAGTGTTGTACTCGACTGGGATGATCCACTTGACATCCGTAACATTGTTCTCTCGTCAGAAGTGTGATTATTGTGGCAATGTGTTTAGGAAAGCATTTCACTAAGGCTTTGCTCTTGTTCGGACCATCTTGCCAGTACTGTTACTTCTTCTCCTCTTTCGTCTTTTTATTCTTCTACTACACTTTAACTTTGTGGCTGTGGCTGCTGTGTTTCCTGTTCTTGATCGTCTAAGCCCATGGCTATGCTTTCCATGAATGAGATTTTAATAGTTCAGGATCACTTCTCTGGGTCTGTTGATTTCAATTGTATTTTTAATTCTGCAAACAAGATGACGTTCACAGTGTTGTCGAGTGCTTGAGCAAACTGAATTTCTATACTCAGCTGTCCCGCTTATACAGGGTGGAAATGTCACTGGTCTGGTGTGAGATAAAATATCCACAAACAATAACCTTTTGCATAGTCAACGTAGGATATGCCGTGTTTACAGTTGGTACCCAGTTGGTACAGTTGGTACCCAGTTGTCCCTTGCCTTCAAATGGAGTCAAGTAAGATATCAAGTAGTTCTTGTGTGTAAAGTGCGGTTCAAAGGGTCTGGTACACAATGTCTTGCCGTCCCGGGTGACTTCTATCTTGGAGACATTGTATTGATTGAACTGGTAAGGGTTTAGATCAAAAGATCCGTTTAGGGCTGAATTGATGGAGATGCCAATTAACAAATCTTTAGGTAACTGACCCTGGAGCACATAATCTTTGAACTGGATCGGAGTCCAGTAGTAATGGTAAAAATGTTGACTTCCACTAGTTGTATTGCATACTTGGTCGTGAGTAGTAGATGGTGGGTAACTGGGGTCATGGGGGTACTCTGGGGTCCTACGAGAATTTAACATGGCGGGGGCACTCTGGGGTCCTACGGGAAATTAACATTGGGGCCACTCTGGGGTCGTACGTGAATTTTAACAGGGTAGGCAAGAATGGAAAATTAATCTTTTCTTGAAAAATGGGTGGCCCTGAAAAGGGCCGTTGGTTTTTTTTGTTTAACATTGACATCTCCTGGAGGGTCTTCTTTTCCTTAAACTTCTACGGACTTCCGGTCCGTACATCAAGACCCTCTTCAGGCAGCCTTGTCTCTCCAGATAAATCCGACGTTTCCATGTAGCGGTCTCAGTAATCTTGGTGATGGCCCATGAGGCCTTCACATACATAGGGAATGCTGGGTTAAACAGCATTCCCGAGATGATACTGGATGATTCCACACTTGTCCACATTTTGTTTTGTTTCTTTAGGAGTAGTCTTGGAGAAAACCGGTGAAGCTCTACGAGACAATTGGTCGTATATATACCCTACGATCGGATTGAAATGCATCGAAATGAACTACCAATCCAAGCGCGCGTTACAAGCGGGTCGGTTTTTCTTCCAATGGGAAGAGAGTAGGGGTGTGACGTCATTTGGGGTATAAAGGTATCACAGCGTTCGTAGGGATTTTACTTTTTTGGACAGCCTAAATGGAGACTACCAAGACCAGTATGTATTGGGGTGAGCCTGCAACGACTAATGCTGCTGTGTTAAACTTCCAGCCGGAAGAGTTTAATTTAGATTTTCTGTCTGAAGAATTTGAGCCTGAAACGACTACGACTGCTGCTGTACCAGCCTCTTTGCTGCCTGTCATGGACGATTTCAAAAAGAGGCAACAAGAACAACTGGAAATTTTTTAAAGCAACAGAGAGAAGCGGAAGAAGTGTTTCTTCAACAAGAAGAGGAGAGGAGAAGAAAGCAACAAGAAGAAGAAGAGGAGAAGAGTGAAGCACCGCAAGAAGAGAGTCAGGAAGAAAAAACGGTGAGTCTTCTCCAAGAGATTGTATCCGAGTTAAAGTATTTGAGTAAGTTATATGAATATTCTTTAACTCAGCCGAAGCGAAAAAGACCATCACGGGCCAAACATTCCAAACCCATCACCACTACTAGTGAGATGCTACCACCACCACCACTACCATCACCATCACCATTCACTACTACAACTACTACCACCAAAGCAGCAGCAGCAGGAGGAATTGGACTGGGTCGTGGAAAAGGCTTACGACAATTGAAGCTGATCATGTCCAGTCCATAAGTTTGTTTTAACAAAGAAAACAAACACCCCAAAGGCCCTTTTCAGGGCCAGCCAGATCTCTACAAAAGAAATCAATTTCGCCAAATCAAGTAAAACTTTAAAAATTCCCATTTGTGTAAGAGTGAGTGCGTGCGTGCGTGTATCATCCATACTCTAAAATAACAAAAATAACACAAAAACACTTACTTTTTTTTCCATTCTGGTGTATTCTCATTTTTTTTTTTACAAAATAATTCACCATGAACATAACACCACACTCCAAAAAAAAGTTAATTGTTCACTGTCTGTCTCTCTTGTTCTTCTTGAATTTCTTCACAGGAATCAAGGGTTCTTTTGCTTCCAGCCGGAAGAGTTTAATTTAGATTTTCTATCTCAAGAATTTGAGCCTGAAATGACTACGACTGCTGCTGCTGTACCAACCTCTTTGCTGCCTGTCATGGACGATTTCAAAAAGAGGCAACAAAAAGAATTGGAAATTTTTTTAAAGCAACAGAGAGAAGCGGAAGAAGTGTTTCTTCAACAAGAAGAGGAGAGAAGAAGAAAACAAGAAGAAGAAGAAGAGGAGAAGAGTGAAGCACCGCAAGAAGAGAGTCAGGAAGAAAAAACGGTGAGTCTTCTCCAAGAGATTTTATCCGAGTTAAAGTATTTGAGTAAGTTATATGAATATTCTTTAACTCAGCCGAAGCGAAAAAGACCATCACGGGCCAAACATTCCAAACCCATCACCACTACTAGTGAGATGCTACCACCACCACCACTACCATTACCACCACCAGTCACTACTACTACCACCACCACCAAAGCAGCAGCAGCAGGAGGAATTGGACTGGGTCGTGGAAAAGGCTTACGACAATTGAAGTTGATCATGTCAACTCCATAAGTTTGTTTAAACAAAACAAACAAACAACCCAACGGTCCTTTTCAGGGCCACTCAGATTTCTAGAAAAGAAATCAAATTGCCAAAAAAATCAAGTAAAACTTAAAAAATCCCCATTCCTTGGGGTTTTTTTGTGTGTAAGAGTGAGTGCGTGCGTGCGTGCATCATCCATACTCTAAAATAACACAAAAAACACTTACTTTTTTTCCATTCTGGTGTATTCTCATTTTTTTTACAAAATAATTCACCATGAACATATAACACCACACTCCAAAAGAAAAAGTTCATTGTTCACTGTCTGTCTCTCTTGTTCTTCTTGAATTTCTTCACAGGAATCAAGGGTTCTTCTTCTTCATTCTCATTGTCTTCCAGCCATCTCACTTTCTTCTTACTTTTCTTGACGATATGTTCTTCTTCTTCTTCTAGGTTTGAAAATCCTTCGGCTTCCTCCCTCTCTGGTAGATTTTCTTTTTCTTGTTCTTTCTGAGGGCACTCCGAAGACCAATGTCCTTTTCCTTTACAATAATAACAAGTATCTTTCCTTTTATCTCTCTTTTCTTTTCTTTGTTGACGTTGTGGACATTCTGGAGCCCAATGTCCTTTCTCTTGGCAGATATAACAAGTATCTTGACTTTTATCTCTCATTGTTGTTCCTCGGCTTAGATAATCCCAATAATAGGAAGCACAATGTCCTTTCTTGGGGCATCGACCTCTTCTTGACTCTTCCATCTTTACTGTTTGAAAGTTCAATCACAAAGACTGATTCTAAAGGTAAGAAGGTCTCTCTATATATATGTTCCTGGGTGAAACTGAATCAGTTTCAAATCAGATTTCAAGATGAAAAGATCACGCCCAATCTATGAGAAAACAGAAGAAGAAACAAAGAGGCCACGGCGACAAAGACATTCCGTGCCGCCTGAAACACCGCTGGCTGAACTGCTAGCTCAAGTCCATGCTAGCGATTTCGAAGATGAGATGAGTGAACCTGAAACCCAAAAAACCACCACCACCACCACCAGAACCCCTGACCAAAAAAGACCTACTACCGTGGCTCCTGAAAATTACTATCGGATTCGAGAGACGCAAAAAATAACCTCTCGAAAATTTAAAACCACAGCCTACACTCACACGGTTCACTTCAAAGACTTCAAGTTCGAAGTACCTCCCGAGAGAGCGGCGGGGTTCATTAGCGATTTGTGGGGATCTGTGTTACAGAACTTGAAACGACAATGCGGAGCCAAAGAAGACGATCGATTGAGACTGTCTATTCATCACGACAATTTGAAGTCCCCTGTTTGGATCGAGTTCAGCACCCCGGCAGAATTAACACCAGACAAAGTCATGTCCAAAATAGAACACGTTCAACAATCTAACGACAAGTTTACCATCACGGATGGAAAGGCTACACTTTACATGACTCACGTTGCTCCTCCTCGAGGGAGCGGACGAAGTAGGAAAGCGTTACTGGTGGACGATCTTCGAAGTACCAAATTCAGTGTCGTCCAAATCGACAATACCCAAGACCAGATGTGTTTGGCTCGTGCCATCGTGGTGGGGCGAACGTATGCCAACAAGAACGAGAGCATAGAATGGAAAATAGCCTGGAAAAAAATTTGAAAGTCTAACAAACCCCAACAACGAAAAGAAGCAGAACTCCTGTTGCAACAAGCTGGTATCCCCAAAGAGACCGTGTGTGGCATTTCTCAAATGCAACAACTTCAAGACGTCTTGGCTCCTCACTACACTTTGAAAGTTTACCCTCAAGAAGTGCGCGGAGATATGGTGTTTCGAGGCCCAAATTTCCCCGAAGGAAAATACATTCATGTGTATTACCACCAAGAACATTTCGATGCCATCGCCACTATCACCGGATTTTTGGGATACTCTTACTACTGCGAGAAATGTGACCAAGGGTTTAACAATCGAGAGCGACACCTTCATTGCGGTCAGAAATGTCGGGGCTGTTTAGCGGCCAAACCATGCCTTCCTGAACAACACCACGTCCATTGTGAGACGTGTCGACGTATTTTTGTCAGTCCCTCTTGCTACGAACAACATCGCAAGACACAAGAGCACCAACAAAAATGTGCTTGCGACTTATTGAAATTGTGCTCCACGTATGGAAAACTGATGCGCACCAACGACCCCAAGAGCCACACTTGTACTGGAAAAAAAAGATGTAACATTTGTCACCAGATGGTGAACTTTGATCATCAATGTTTTATTCAAAAGTACGAGAAGAAAGAATTAAAGAAGAACAAGAACCAAGTGGATTTCATCTTTTTTGATTTTGAATGCATGCAAGAAACAGGTATTCACATTCCTAATTTTTGCGTGGCTCGTCGGGCTTGTGAGAAGTGTATTCAAGAATCTATTCACTTTCACTGTCCTCATTGTAGTCGGATTCCAGGAGGACGTGAAAAAATCTTTCGCGGGGCAAACACTTTGTCCGAGTTTGCTGAATGGATTTTAGACCCTACCGACGACAGTTGGAGCGAAGAGGACATTCAACGTTACGGAGACTGTCATCGCTATGCCACCGTCATAGCTCACAATTTCTCGGGATACGATGGACAGTTTTTGTTAAGATATTATTCGCAACAAGGTACCGAACGCCCTGAAGTCACCATGAACGGAAACAAGCTCATCTACATGAAAGTGGGTCAAGTCAAATTCAAAGATTCCATGAGTTATTTTGCCATGCCTTTGAGTCGAATGCCAAAAACATTTGGCATGACAGAAATGGCCAAAGGCTATTTTCCTCACTTCTTCAACACGGAAGCTAATCAACATGCCGTCCTACCTCATTTGCCTGACCTCCATGATTACGACCCCGACGGAATGCGCCCCGAACAGCGAGAAGCCTTTCACGCTTGGTACCGCGCTCACCAGTCCGATCCATTTGACTTTCAAGAGGAAATGCTGAAGTACTGTCGATCCGATGTGGACATTTTGCGGCGTTGCTGTGGAAAGTTTCGAGAGTTATTTCTAGATCACGGAGATGTTGATCCTTTGAAAGATGCGTCCACCCTACCCAAAGCCTGTTCCTTAGTGTACACCAAAAATTTCATGCCCGAGAACGAAGTAGCCATCATCGACTCCAACACGTCTCTCTTTGCCAGTCGTCAATACTCGGCCAAAGCCTTACGTTGGTTCCATTACTTGTGCCAAAAGGAAGACAAATGGATACAACATGCCAGAAACGGAGGAGGAGAAAAGAAGATTGGATCTTATTCCATGGTTGGATTTGATTTAGAAAACCCTAACACGGTGTACGAGTTTCAGGGTTGCTTGTTTCACGGATGCCCTACCTGTTTTCCTGATCGAGACCTGAAAAGTCCTTATTCAGACTCTACCATGGAACAGTTGTACGAACGCACTTACCAACGACGACTCCACTTAGAAAGTCAAGGATACCAAGTGGTAGAAATGTGGGAGCACGAGTACGATCGCCGTTTGAAAACCGATCCTGAATTTAAGAGCATCAGCAAAAGTTACGACGTGACCACCATCGAACCTTTGGATCCACGCCACAGTTTATTTGGAGGACGAACCAATGCCACTCGCTTGCTGTACGACGTAGACGAATCCAAAGGAGAAGAAATCGAATACATCGACGTGTGTTCTTTGTATCCTTGGGTGTGCAAATATGCTCGTTTTCCAACCGGACACCCAGAAATCTTGACAGAACACATCGACGTGGAACACATTCGTCAATACGAAGGATTGATCAAATGTAAAGTCTTACCCCCGACAAACTTGTACCATCCCATCTTACCTCACCATTGCCAAGGAAAACTGATGTTTCCTTTATGCCGTACGTGTGTCGAAACATGCAACCAAGATCACCCCTGTCACCACACGGAGGAAGAACGCTCTTTGACAGGAACGTGGGTCAGTGCCGAATTGTTTCGGGCTCTGTTTTCCAAATTTGCTTGGGTCGTGCCTTTGACTTCTAAAAGTAGTACCGAATTGGTACGTACCTTAAAATTGGTCTTCAAACAAAGTGGTCGTCACCCTTTACGATGGCAAACTGACAAAGGCACCGAATTTCTAAACCAAGCTTTTCAAAAAGAATTGAAACAAAGACAGATTCATTTTTTTACTACCGAAAATCCTGAAACCAAAGCCAGTATCGTGGAACGATTTCAAAGAACTTTGAAAGAACGCATGTGGAAATATTTTACACATCAACACACTCTCAAGTACATCGACGTGTTACCTCGTTTGGTCAAAGCGTACAATCAATCGTACCATCGAAGCATCGGATGTGCCCCCGAAGAGGTCAGCCCTGAAAACGAAGTGACCGTGTTTGATAAATTGTTTGGTACACCCCAGAGGAGCAGACCACCACCTCAGGAAAAACCTTGCTGGAGTTGAAGACGGGAGATTGGGTTCGCATCGGAAAAACCAAACGCACTTTTGACAAAGGTTATTTACCCAACTGGACCACCGAATTGTTTCGTGTCACTACACCCGTGCGTGGACACGATCCTCCCGTCTATAAATTGGAAGACATGCACGGTGAAGTGCTCAAAGGAACATTTTACTTGCCTGAGTTACAACGAGTGACCAAAAAAGAAGACGACTTGTACGACATCGAAAGCATTCTCGAACAAAGAACACGCAAAGTGGGCAAACGTCGAGTAGAAGAAGTCAAAGTACGTTGGAAAGGATATCCTCCTAGTTTTGATTCTTGGATTGCTGCTTCCCAAGTCGTCGACTATAAAAAGAAGAAGAAGAAGTAACCTAACATGCCATTCAACACAACCACGACTTCGACTTCTTCGCGGAGTTCTTCTCTTCAAGAATTACAAAAACAACCGCTCTGGGTGTGGTGCGGAGAACGTGTGCCTAAAAATCAAATCGTCTTTTTCTGCCAAATTTTTGTAGTGTATTGTGTCATCGGAGCAGCTATTGCCAATTTGAGTTTAAAACAAAGAGACAAACAATTGTGGACCGTTTTACTCAGCAGTTACATCGGTTATCTTTTACCCAGTCCCTCTTTGAAATTTACGACGACGACAGACAACAGTCACCACAACAACAGCAGCCACAACAACCACGATAGTACGACCAACGTCAGTCCACCTTCTTCTTCCAGTCACCACAGTAGTCCTCTTTTGGAACCCTTTGAACATCCTTTGAACTCGAGTGACTCATCGGACGCAAAAACCACTTTGGACCTACTATGAATGACCAATTTTATTTAACTTTACCTAGTGACAGTTCCATGAATGTGTTTCCCAACAACAGCTTATGTTGTTTCACGGCCAAATTACCTCAGTCCATCTAACTGGATCACGATGCTCATTGGGAAGTGGCTTTGGTAGAAATCATTCATCCTACGCAAATCATGAACATCGACGAAGGTCAAAACACTTTCATCGTGGAAATCTTGAACAAGGGAGTGCATGATGAGTTGGAGAAAATTCAACCTGGCCTTGAGCATTCCAGAAAGGTTTTCACGAAGACCACTCCTCCCTTTGCGAGCCATACCATGAGAATTCCTAAGGGGTATTATTTTAGTGCTAAACATTTGGTGGACACCATTGACGCCATCTTCGTAGCTCAATTTGGCAAAGCCTTGGAAAAAAACCAAAAATGGGTTCGAATCGCTTACCATGATGTGGCACGCCGTTTCATCTTGCAATTTTTCAAAGAGAATGGGGAACTCATTGACGACAAAAAAGACAAAAACTTACCCGAGCAGGACAGAAAATTCATGACCATTGAATTTTCTCCTGGGTTGTATTCTATTTTGGGTGGAAATAAAAAGTATACTAATAAAAAAGTCGCAAGCAACGTAGAATTCGGAGATGGTTTTCGTACCCCTATCGAATTGAACGTTGGACTAAATTTAATGTTTGTGTACTCCGATGTGTTAGAGTACAACGTGGTGGGCCACACAGCTGCTCCCTTACTTAGAGTCATTCCTTTCAAAGTGGATACTGCTGCTGGTGCGTACGAAGAAGGTGGAAACACGTTTCACGTTCACCGTGAATTTGTACATCCTCATTATCTTCCAGTCAGTAAATCGTATTTTGACAGTGTCAACATTAGTATAAAAGGAGATATGGGACAAGATGTGCCATTCATTGACAAAGGAAAAGTCACGGCGAAACTACATTTTCGAAAAAAGGTTCTCTAACGCGTTGCAACATCCAAAAAATGTATCCAGTGTACCGAGGAGTGGCTCGACGACGAGGACATGGTTTAGGAGATATGTTAAGATCGGCTTTTCGGACGGTAGCCCCTATTTTGAAACCTATGGTGTCTCGAGGATTCCATGCCTTAAAAGATGCCGCTTTGACGCAAGGAAAAGAATTTTTGCAAAATGTCCTCATCGACAAACAAAATCCTAAAGAAGCCTTTATGAGAGCAGGCAAAAGTGTGTTGATGAACACTGGCAAAGATCTTTTAGGTCTTCGAGAGAGTCCTATAAATTCACTTCACGCTTCAGGCCCTGGCATTACTTCTTCCTCCACTTCACAGCAAGGACAAGGTAGAAAGAGACGACGTCGAAATTCCTTCAGAGTTCATAAAACACACGGTGGTGTTCCAAAAAAGAATAAGAAAAGAAGAAGAACCGTCAGAGAATTAGACGTGTTTGATTATTAACTGTGGAAAAAAAATGATGCACCGAGATTCTTGCGAATGTACCAAATCAGAACTGGATATGTTTACCATGCCTCCTACCTTGATGACGATGCAAGAATCCCAATGGGTGGAATTTCATCCTGTATCGTCTTTGACGGAATCAGCTCCTATCGAATTTGAAATCAAAGGACAAACCGAAGATTACATCGATCTGAATAACAGTTACTTGTATCTGAAACTTCAAGTGAAGAAAACGGCGGACAGCACCCTTCCTGGGGACGGTGACCGAGTGGCTCCCGTCAATAATTTCATGCATTCCTTGTTCAGCGGAGTAGATTTGTTCTTGAATAACAAACTGGTCAGCAGCAGTTTGGATACTTACCCTTACCGTGCTTACTTGGAAAATCTCTTAACGTACGGAAAAGAAGCCAAGAACACTCATCTGGATGCTTCGGTGGTCTGGAAACCTGACACCTCGGAAAAGTTCAACATCACAGACCTGACGGTAGCGGCGAAGTCTACTGAGGATGGCAATAATGGTACTAAAGATATAATTCCAGCAGTCCTACACAATGTGGGATTTAACGACCTTCGAAAGAAAATCAGACGCAGTTTAGAACTGATGGATCGTTTGCATTTGGACATGTGGTTGCAAGACAAGTATTTGTTGAACGGAATAGATGTACGCCTGAGACTGAATCGCAGTAGTGTCGCTTTCCATTTGATGGCTCATGCTAACGAGTGGAAAACCATCATCCAAGAAGCCAGACTTTACGTACGCCGTGTAGAAGTCTTACCAAAGGTAGCCAACGACATCAGTCAAACGTTGAGCAGAACCACTGCCAAGTATCCTGTGCGACGAGTGGAAGTGAAAACCTTTATCATTGCCACTGGACTCCGATCCAAAGTCGAAGATCACGTCTTCCAAGGACAGCTCCCCAAACGTTTGCTGATTGGCATCGTCAGTAATGCAGCCATCAACGGAGTCCACAATCAGAATCCGTTCGAGTTTAAACACTACAACGTCTCCAAGATAGAAGTCAGTCGAGATGGCAAAACGTTGTGTACCAGACCTTTTGAACCTAACTTTGAGCAGAAAACTTACTTGCGATCTTACCTGAGCCTGTTTGAAGCCACAGGACAGTTAGGCACCAACACCAGCCACGGCATTTCGTACGACGATTATGCAGGAGGGTATGCCTTGTGGGGATTTGATTTCACTCCTGACCAAGGCAGCGACGATGGACATTTCCACCCTATAAAATCAGGCCCACTTCGTGTGGAACTTCAGTTAAAGATCCTCTACCTCACACGGTGAACGTCGTCTTGTATGCAGAATTTGATAACACTCTAGAGATCAACAGTTTGAGAGAAGTGATTCTAGACTATTAGAAGAAGAAAAAGATGCAACACGTAGAAGAAGAACCTATGGAGATAGACGAGGGATTTTGTGAAGTTCAGCAGTCACAAACTACCACGGATGATGATGATGACGAAGTGATTCATTCAGAACCTAAAAAAGAAGAAGAAAACAATCCTGTTCCCCAGTTTACTGGATTTATGGCCTGTCGATGGCCTGAACAAGAAAAACATTTAGTCTCCTGTTATGCTAAGGAATTGACTGAAAGAATTAACAGCTTGACCCGAGAACATTGTCATGGATGTCAAATCGATCATCCCAGTCAGAAACAACACGACAAATGTTTGATGATGACGGGTGAAGAAAAATTGGACGAATATTTGGAAGAGGCTTGGTCTCAGATCTCGGAAGAAAAGGTGTTGAGACAATGGTATAAAGACTTGCAGGATTCTTCTTCACCTTCACTCACTCCTCTGGAGATCAATCGCATTGAAGGCCTCATTGAACAGAGTACAGAAACTATCCGCCGTGAATATTCGTGGAATTACTTGACAAAACCATTCAAATTTAAAGTCAAGCGTGAATTGATGACTCATTATTTCCTGTGAAGAAAAAATGGATACCAGGGAACTTCATTACCTGTTGACTCGCAGTTCCTACACTTCTTCTTGGAATCCTGTGGTGTGTGCTAAAGATGAACTACCTCATCGCAAACCTAAAG
Source organism: Margaritifera margaritifera (assembly GCA_029931535.1). Taxonomy (NCBI): domain Eukaryota; kingdom Metazoa; phylum Mollusca; class Bivalvia; order Unionida; family Margaritiferidae; genus Margaritifera; species Margaritifera margaritifera. The sequence continues at coordinate 373,513 of JAQPZY010001591.1, forward strand.
ACGTTCATGCCTATGTCATCAATACCGACGACAGTCATCTACCAGGAACCCATTGGGTAGCTGTGTACTTTCCCAACGATCACAATGGTGGTGTGGAATTTTTTGATTCTGATGGATTACCTCCTTTGGAAGACGACATCATCGACTTTATGAGAAGAAATGCCATCTCTACTCGATTCAATTATGCCCGATTACAAGGATCGGATTCCATGGTGTGTGGACAATATTGTGTACATTTTCTTCATCAACGCAGTCTCGGATATTCCTTAGAACATTTAGTGACTTGTTTTGATAGAGACTATGCTCGAAACGATGCTAAAGTAGAACGATGGTTTTGTGAACGTTATGGTTATCTCTTGTCTTTAGCTCAGAAACGTAGTGTGCATCAGAATGATGTAGATGTAGAAAAGTGGAAGTTTAGTTTACCTTCCCAACGTTGTCAACCCTGTAAATACGTTCCTGTTTAATATCTTGTTGATTGTTATTACCTTTTTATGTTAGAGAAGCTTCTTCTTGTTCATTAAAAAAAATGTTGATTTTTTGAAAAAAAAATGGTGTTGTGTGTTTTTTTTTATTGAATTTGAAAAAATTATTATGTTCTATCTCTTTCTATCGATCTGAAGTCACCCCCTCTGTCCATTTTCTCACTCTCGATCTGAACCCCATGTTTTCCATCGCGTCCGCGCTTCAAGCATATAAAGCGGTGCGTTGGCCAGTGTTGTCACTCTCGTTGATTCGTCAAGATCTCAACAACACTTCAAGAAGATGGCAGCAGGCAAGATTAGTAAACTGAACGACGCTATGGTGAATATGCAGAGGGTGAAGCATCATTTGATGGAGACCAACCCTGAGAGAAAGACAATGATCTTCCTACAAATGGCTCATGATCTGGTGGAAGAAGTCCTAAGGGAAGAAATCATCAGGGACAGAACGGAATGGGAGGAGAGACAAAAACTGCAGCAACAGCAGCAACAGCAAAGACAACAACAACAACAACAACTCTCGCAGTCCATGAAACTACCCGACGGAGAAGTCAGCTGTAAGATAGACTGCGATGAGTTTGCTTTCTCTTTTACCAGAAAGGAGCTTGTCTTAAAGCCGTGAGACCCGTGGCTAAACGTGGCCGCGCTGCTGCAGCTGCTACCGCAACTAGAAGTTAAACAACATAACTTCTTAATCCCAACGGTCCTTTTCAGGGCCACCCATTAATCAAGAAAAGATTAATTTTCATATCATTGCCATAGGTGTTTGTATGTGTTTGTGTGTTTGTGTGTTTTGCCCACCAAACAATCCCTTTCCCCCCAAAAAATAATGTTTGTATAGAGTGTGTGGTGTGTGTTTGATAAAAAAAAAATATAAAAAATAAAATAAGGATAGTGTGGTGTGTGATTGATAAAATTTTTTTTAAAAAAAATAAAAAAAATTTGTATGTAGGGTGTGTGTATGTGTTTTTTTTTTTATATCAAAAGTAGTTTCTTTTAGGTCCGCGCACTGGGTCTGTGTTTTTTAGGGGTAAGGGTGATAGAGTGCAAAATCCGCGAAGCCTAGAATAACGTCATAGGTATGACGTCAGACGCGGGGTAGTAGGAGTAATTTTTTTTTAGGTGAAAGGGATGTTTTCTTTCACGTCCGCGCTTCTAGTATATTAAAACAACACCTTTCCTAGTTGAGGTACCCCATTTATTCAACAAGATGAATAAAACTGAAATCGTGAGACAGGTCCGAGTTCATTTAGAGGTGGCCTGGCACCTCCTCCATGAACTGGAGAAGAAGGAAAAGGAGGAGAGGGAGAAGAAGATCCCCATCAGACCTCATTGGATGATGGAGGAAAAAGAAAATTGGGATCCGGAAGCGGACCATCCTCCGTTTATCCTTCACAACAACAACAAGCGCTGCATGAGTGCAGTTACATGGAGGGGGAGCTTTCCCGCTTGTCGGGCCAAGCCCGGGAGGTGCCCGCACCTCTAGATGAACTTTTAAAACAAAACCCAACGGCCCTTTTCAGGGCCATCCATTACTCAAGAAAAGATTAATTTTCATCATTGCCATAGGTGTTTGTATGTTGGTGTGTTTTTATAGAGTGTGTTTGGGTTTTTTTTCCCCACTCCAAAAACAAAATTCCCTTTCTCAAAAAGAACTGTTTGTATAGAGTGTGTTTGATAAAAAAAAATAAAAAGGATGGTGTGTGTTTTGTTTGTATGTTTAATAAAAAATTTATGTTTTGGAAAAAGGGAATTTTTTCTTTCACGTCCGCGCTTCTAGCATATAAAGCAGCACCTTCCGCAGTTGCACCATTCACACTTCAACTGAAGAATGAATATAGTAGAAAATCTACAGGAAGCCTGGGACTGGATGGTGGAAGTCAAATATTACAGAGAACGAATGATGTGGTGGTATCCAGTGAACCTACACTGGGAAATACAATACTTAGCCCACATAAACATGGCCATGGGCCTGATTCAAGAAGTGAAGGAGGAGGAAGTAAAGAAGATCAAGAACTCCTCCTCACCTTGTCGAGTGGGGCTTCTTAAAGAAGCCCTGGATTGTTTAAAAAAGATAGAAGACAATTTAAAGTGTCCAATCCTCACTCGACAAGAAGCGGCCCTGCTCCGAGTTCAGACCATTCTTAAAAAAATTATGGAGCAGGAAGTCCAAAAAATCAAGGTTATGTGGGTTAAGGAAAAAAAGAAAAGGAATTCAATCGCCTGAACTTGAACTGGATGAAAATTCAGGACAAGTTCAGGCGATTGGGACATCCCGACTGGATACCCCAGAAGAAGAAAAACAACAAGTTCCACCTCCCAGGCTTCCTAACCAAATGTTGGAGGAAGTAAAAAAATCTCCAACGGCCCTTTTCAGGGCCACCCATTTTTCAAGAAAAGATTAATTTTCCATTCTTGCCTACCCTGTTAAAATTCCCGTACGACCTCAGAGTGGCCCCAATGTTAATTTCCCGTAGGACCCCAGAGTGCCCCCGCCATGTTAAATTCTCGTAGGACCCCAGAGTGCTCCCACGACCCCAGTTACCCACCATCTACTACTGTCGTGTTTCTAGTCAGGGTTTGGCGGATTTAATTTCCTACTCTAGATAAGACGTCTACATGTCACACGTATTGTCTGGCTTCAATGCTGGCTTTTGAATTCGCTAACATTTGCAATCAAATAGGAGACCGTACTACTTCGATTCAGTCTGAGACGCCCATCCACTCAGTTCAACAAATACTTGTCTTGCAACCGCATGTCCACGTTCAAACGATGCATCATTTCTAAACTACGACCCTGTTGATGTTATTATGTCGATTGTTAAATCCTTGATTGTGGTCTGTGTTATCATCAGCCTTCGATGCTGTGTCGTTTAACTTGCCTATCGTGTCAGGTTTCCACACTACAGAAGCATCTACGTGTGTGTTCTTGGAGTCTCTAGGTAAATTCTCAAGGTAGTCTCGGTAACGGTAAGTGCCAATGCTGCTGCTGACTAGTTTGCTGTTCAGGTATAAATCCACTTCACTGAAGAATGAATGAATGAAATAGTTGACAGGAGCCACTCTGGCATCTTTAGCTGTATTCATACAAGTAAATGTTATACAGATCGACGTAGTCTTCTGTTTGTGCTTTGACACCCAACTCGAGGGGGGCTGTCATCGTAATAGACGAAACTGGACGAAACTGGATGGTATTCTACCGACTAGGATTCTTGCATCGTCATCATCGTTGGTGGTATGGCAAAAAGATGGAGTTCCGTCTTGGAACATCGCAAGAATCTGCATGCATCATCTTTGTTTTAGTTTTTAGTCTTTTGTTTTGTTTTGTGTTGTTTTCTGTTTGCTTTTGTTTGTTTGTTTGTTTTTATTTAGTAATCAAAAATGCCCAAGTCTTTGTCTATTCTTCGTCTCTTTTTCTTGCCGTGTCTGTGTTGTCTTAATGTTTTTCTTCGTCTCGTCATGCCGTGTCCTTGCTGCTGCGTGGATGTCGGAACAATTGAACGGTCGTGCAATGTAGATTTCACAGATGGTCCTAAGAGCTGTTTTCCTGTATGGATCAGCACATCTCTTCCAGCACCCAGTAACGCTTGTTTGGGATTCTCTCAATCGACCATCAAGTTTTCAAGGAGTTGTTTTCCTTGTGCCAGGGCGTAACGTTTGAAAGTATGCAGTCCTTGGTGAACGAAAGGTTTCAAGACCTGTATGACAGTATAAATGACCCATTTAAAAATACTCTCCAAACCATGTCGTCGGTGTCAAGCTATTCCTCTGTACACGTGATACATGAGTTAAAAGTCACTTGAGAATCGTTTGCGAAAGTGAAGTTTCACCGTGACCTTTCCTTTGGCGAATACAATATTTTGGCCAAGATCTATTTTTATACTAATATGCATACTGTCAAAATACGATTTGCTGACGGGAAGACAGTGAGGATAAATAAATTATCCGTGTACGTGATACGTGTTTCCTCCTTCTTTGCCATCATTATCGGAAGTGGTCGAATCCACTTTAAATGTAATCACTTTCAGCAACGGTACAAAAACATTATTTTGAGTTCTTCATTCAGTTAAATGCGGTATTGAACATACTTGAAGAATCTGTTCTTGCTGTTGGTGTCTTCATGGAGCTAGGTTCGTACTTCCGCCCAAAATAGGCAACAAACTTGGAGAATAGCTTATAAACAGAGTTTTGCCGTCAGAAAAATCAGAAAAAGGGGAAACAAATGTATGCGATGAAAGGGTACATGGTAGTCGATACGCACACGTTGGTTGTATTTGGCGTGTGCGTCGTGAAACTGATCGCTGAATATATTCCAAATCGTATCGATGAGATATCGGACAATAAAATAATATCCCTCATGAATTTTCATCTAGTATACATTCAGTTTCGAATTGGCTGTAGATAGCATTTTCCTTACACGCCAGGGCCTTTTGTGTCCAACTTTTCTTGAACTTGTTCGACTAGTATTTCTACGACAAAAGCGGGTTGTTTCCCAGTGATATCCAAGACTTTAATGGGATGAATGATTTCTACCAAAGCTACTTCACAATGGGCTTCCTGGTCCAGTTGTAGAGACGGTAATTTCGCCTTGAAACAGCACTTTGTTTGTGGGAAAGACATTCAGAGTCGCCTTAACAGCACACTTTGTTTGTGGGAAAGGCATTCAGAGTCGCCTTGAAACAGCACACTTTGTTTGTGGGAAAGACATTCTGAGTCGCCTTGAAACAGTACACTTTGTTTGTGGGAAAGACATTCAGAGAACTGTCGCTGGGTAAAGTTAAATAAAATTGATTATTCATATTTCAATGGTCCTCGTCTCCGAGGAGTCATCCAGTTTTAAAGGAGGATTACTTTCCAACTGTTCCAGGAGGTTGCTGTGAACGTTGTTGTTGCTGTTGTTATGGCTGGGCTACCGTGGTATATTTCAACGACGGATTGGGAAGGTATCGCCGTCTCTAAGTAATCGACTCCTCGATAAAGTTTCCAGAAATCGTCGAATCCAATTTAAAATTGTTGTATAATAAAAACATGTTTATAAAAAATGACAATGAAATATTTCACTCAAATAGGATATATGGTTACAGAAATATGGGTCTTTAAACCTTGAAAGAATAACCTGCAGTGTTAATTTTTCTCCCGGGGCTATGATATACGAGAAAGATCAAAACTACTGGTACCGTTGCAACGGTATTCACATTCGGACCACCTCGGCTATTTCTGCGAGAAAAACATATGCCTTCTATGTAAGTCGGAGCAGTAATTTACAGAAAAATCGTACATTTTGCTCGCCTGAAAATCTTCGCAAAAGGAAGCCGCAATCGATTCAGACCATCTCGGCTATTTCTACCATTGAACTGACCGTAGGATTGACCGAGAAGTTGCAATTTAAAAAATAGTTCCATGCATTCACAACTTCTCGGTCAATCCTTGTTTCGTAAATAGCCAAAATGGTCCGAATGGTAGCAATCAGCATACATTCGAGGTATGATCCGTAGGATTGATCACGAAGTTGCGAATGCTGTATTTAAATATCGTTGCAACACTAACTTTTTTGGTGTAACGGTAATTTTTGCCTTTTAAGACGATACAATTTACCGTTGTGACGGTAGTTTATACGCTGGTGTCGTTGCGACGGTATCCATAAACCGTTGCAAACATATTCACCTACTGTCGCAACGATATTCAAATACCAGTACGACAGTATTTTTGTTGTTGCAACGGTGTATTTTACCGTTATAACGTAATTTGTTTTTGTTTAACGGTTTATTTTATCATTGCAAGGGTAACATTTACCGTTGCAACGGTAAAATATAATATTAACGTTGCGACCGTAGAAATTACCGACACAGGAGTGATATTACCGTTGCAACAATAAAATATACCGTTGCAATAAGAAAAAAAGACCATAACACCAGTATCTGAATATCGTTGTAACTGTAGGTGAATATCGTTGTAACAGTATATGAACACCGTTATAACGATTATAAATACCCTTGCAACGATACCGTCTTAAAAAAATACCGTTACATCGACAACATTTAGCATTGTAACGATAACCGGATGCCGTTGCAACGATATTTGGATACAGTTGCAACGGCGCCTGTAGTTTTGACACTTTTCGTACACAATACAGGATACCCGTTTAACATAAGCACGTGCGTCTAAGATTGATATGGGTGGTATAGAGACAAAATTTAAACAAATTCAAAAGCGTTTGTAATTTTGGCTTAAGAAATTATTTCATAGTTTTTACTTTTGTATTTTGAAGTTAACATTCACACTTCATAGTTTGAGTAGACATGAACGGTCTTTATATTGAGAATATTTATATCACTTTCCATTTGAAAATTACAAAATAAAAATATCAGAACAGAGGGAGCGATTACAGTTTATTTGTATTGTTTTCATGTTATATAAGTAACCAGCCTTCCATGCAGGTCTCAACGCATATAAATTATCTTAAAAAATGTATGTAGTAATTGTAGGCAAGCCAAATTAATTAAACTAGTCTTAATATAGAGTATTAAAATCATTATAAATCTCTTTCTTCAGAACCCATCGACAACTAATTCCTGCTCTTATTGATATCTGGTGCCAAGTACTGATGAGTTGACCACAAGAATATCCATTTGTATATTCAAGTCACAAGTCGTACGAACAATAATCTCAGGGAAAATCGCACAAAGATGCAGTGTATTATAGAAGAAAAAAAGAAGAAGAAGAAAAAAAAAACATTAGTACGAACATCGTAAGATGTTTTTAAACGAAGGTCCTGATATGTCAGATGACGTTGCGTGCGATTTTTTTGTTGTTGATAAATTTATCCTGGGATCCTATATGAGCACAAAAATGTAATTCATGCTCAGATTTTAAACATTTTGCTCCCCTGTAACTTTACTCTGTGGGACTAAAATTAAAAAACTTCGTGCTGATCTTATTGTTTGTTTAAAACATTGTATTCCCATTTTTGATGAAGCATTTGGATTTGTGCTACAGGTTCTCCAACTTATATAAAGCCTTCCCCTACAATAATAATTAATATATATATATATATATATATATATATATATATATATATATATATATATATATATATATATATATATATATATATATATATATATATGAGAGAGAGAGAGAGAGAGAGAGAGAGAGAGAAGGAATAATTAGTCAATTATTTTATAAAATCTTGTACAGATTTAAATTCAGTACAATTTACATCACATGAAATAATCGAAAAACCATACAAAAATAAATCATCTGATACTGGAAGTGATAACTAATTGATGGTTTGAAAGAAGTTCATGTTACAGGTCACATACCGGTATCAAGGGCCGTTCGTGTCAAAAATGATATTAACTAACGCGCACAGGTTGCACTCTACAATATAATGGTATGAGGTTTTAGATGCCTGTAGACAATTACACAACGGTGATTCAGTTATATGGTTGGCAAATCAATCATCATTCAATGTACTTCATTTGTTTCTAATTCCGTTATGGAGGACTGAAAATTTTCTGGCAATTGTAGTGGAATAGTGGGTCATTTTTATTTTTATTTTTTATTTGTCGTTTGCGATTAGTCGTTTGAATTCTGAAAGATCTCGTGAATGTCCGATGTTTGAGAAAGGTTGTTTTACGGGTACATAGTGGAATAAATGAAAGATCTACTAATCATTTCTAATCTAGCATTTGGACGTTCAAAATGAAATTTATTTGCTTGTATCATGACACACAGTTTGGAGTTTATAGTCTGAGTACAAAGTCCGAGCTCAGAATGTTTTGTAACTATCGTGGCAGGAGATCATACAACTCTTAAGCTGAGTGTTAGCTATAGATGTGTAGCAGGACGGGGGGGGGGGGGGGGGGGGGGGGGGGGGGGGGGGGGGGGTTGAGAGTGGGAAGGGTTACAATTTTGGCTAGTCCAAAGTTAAGATTCTCAGTAAAAACCCTTTACCTTTGTTACTCGCAGCAAGTTGTATTTCAAGCAAATTTAGTATAAAGTCAGGCCCATTTTCATTCATCGGATTTTTTTTTAAAAACAAGTTTGCCAACCCTAGCATAATTACATATGGGTGCTGGAAATATCCGAATTTAGGTTAATTTTCCTCATACGAAATAAATAAAGATATGTGTCAAAAAATTGCTGTAATTTTTTCATAGTTATAGATCTTAAAAGATCTATAAAGCTTGGATGGAATCCTCTTCTCTTAACACCTGGTCGTATCTGATGAGAAACAGTCACATTCAAAGATTTCATGGTTTCATCACTCATAACTAGTTCTTTTTTCCATAATTTACAAATAACATAATGGTCTTAATACTCATTATGATTGGAACACATATAACATACCAGTATAATTACGGGGTGACTAGAAATCATATCATGTATAGTACTAAAATTCAGCCGATTTGTGTGTGTGTGTGTGTGTGTGTGTGTGTGTTTAAAGCATACCTTTCTCCTAAACGCATAATTAGTCTTATTCCCAGATAGCAACTGAGTTAATCAAAAGACGCTTGCAAAATGACTCCTAGAGCTAAGGGGAATAACAACAATATGCTAGTACCAAAGTCTAACATCGGTAATAATGAAAACTGATTAAATCTCCCCATTGGTTATTATGTAAATAGAGACAGTACTGGTGCACAGTGAAATTTAAATTGCACGATATTTTATTTTCGCATAGGTTTCGCCTGGGTGTAAATAAATAAATAAATATACGGATAAATGTCGATAAATTCTAATTCCAGTCCTCGCTCAATTTACCTGCAACACCGTTGTATGTTACACTCGTGCTATTTGAAAGCTTACTACTGCAATGAAATGAACATGATAAAATTGTATGATTGTGGCATTGAAAAATTAGCAAACGAAATACGAAATAACAGCATTGTAGAGAATATTCGTTCAATAAGAAGCTAGATTGGGAAAGATCAAGAGCGTATTTCTAAGTACTAGAAAGAATGTGATGATTACAAATATAAGTGTTTAATGCGGCAGAACCATTCAGAATACAGATATTTCCACCAAAACATGTTAAAACAAAAATATACACAAATTAAAAACAGCAAAAAGTAGAAAACGTCCAAAACAGGAAAGAACAATTGATAGTATAGTGAAAAATACTCTGCCGATGTTAACCAATCATCACAAACAAAGTAGACATACACGTGGAGGAAGCATGTTATAGTCTACGATCTGACCGACTTAAGCGAATGAGAATGCACAGCGCCCACTTCGACCTCCTCACTACTTGTCTACTTTTTCAGCTACCAGTTTATTTTAATAAAAGAAAGAAAAAAAAAAAAATAAATAAATACCAAGGGTGCTAAACTGAATTAGTACATTACTCTTTTATGCACGTTGACTACGGTTTGTGAGTGTGTTGGAAAGTGCAGGGTAAAAAACAAAAATCCTAACAGACATAGGCAATACAAATTACGCAGAGCCAGCAGACAGGTACAACACCAAACCCTATTACAGTACAACACCGAACCCTATTACAGAGCTTTTTGTGGCAACATAATCGTGTTTAAATTTGGAAAGAACAATGTGACACCAGAGGACAACAGGTCAAAGAGCACTGTGTAGCTACTAACTATGTTATCCGGGTTTAAGTTTGCAACGACACGGTACAGAGATTAAGAAACCGTTACTTTTAAATGGTTCCATAATCCTATATCCATAAAAGTGCAATGTAAATTGTAAACAAGCTGGGTTTAAGTACGAAAGACATTGTCATTGCTATGCATTTACCTATTCTATAAGGTCTTCTTTTCCAATTTCTAACCTCTCTACCTCCATTTTTAATATCGTATTCATTTAAATATATGTTTCTGGTATTGCTTAAACGTTAATTATCATTGGTTAACATGCAAAACAAAAATAAGGTCTTAACTGGATGAAGCGCCCTAGGGAATTTTTTTGCTTTTAAAAAACCAAGTAGATGGAAGAGTGGATTGGTAGTGAGGTGGTTGGAGTGGACGCTGTTTATGATGATTCGTTTATCTGAGTCAGATCGTAGACTGTAACACATTTGTTTTCTGCTTCCTCTGTTTGTGGTGATTGGCTAAAACCGGCACAGTATTTCTTTCTATTTTGTATCATTTTTTTCTATCCTGTTTGTTTCCCCCTACATTTTGTTGTTCGTATTTTGCGTGTATTTTAATTCTAACATGTTGGTGGAAATATGTTGTTCCTAATAATGACCTTCATCTTCTAACTAGGTGATATGGTAAAGCACGAGATCTGTCAGCTGCTTTAATTTGTTCACTGGCATGCACACACATGCAGCACGTAAAATATTAGCATTTCAGTGTTTATATTTAAAATTGGGAAATAATTTCTGTTAACTCGCTATCATGTTCTTGTTTTCTTTTTAAACATGGAAAAATACATGAGTTGTCCTTATGGAAACTATATTACATGAATCAGTTTTGACAGCGAGCACATGGATATTTTCCACAAAAAATGTTGTGAACAGAATCCATATTAAGATTATTTAGAGGGCATAAAAAAGGAATAAAAATTAAGTATATGTAATCCCCGAACGTTTCGTAAGTGAATAATCAATTTTTTGCAATTCTTTATCTTAATTTTTATAGAAATTTACTTTTAATCGGCACGATATTGTTCCTAGTATTGTGCTGACATGCCGTTAAACCCTAATACATACATACATACATACATACATACATACATACATACATACATACATACATACATACATACATACATACATACATACATACATACATATAATCAGCTTTGGCACTATCAGCAGATGATCACAGTATTGGAACCTTTGCGCCTGTGTAAACTATTCAGTAATCTGTGAGCCTACTGGTGATCTGTATGTTTGGTTCTATATTATTTAAGTACACTGTGTGTCTGATTCTCTTATTTCCGTTAATTTTGTGGGACGTTGTGTGCGTGCTGTAGGTTTGTTAGTTGTTTGTTTGTTTGTGTTTTTTTTTTTTCCTACAGAATATCATTAACACCGGTGAAAATGTTGACTACCGTAAAATAAGACAATCCAGTCGCACTGGTTCCGATACTGTGAAGATGGGCAAAAATAAATTTTAAAAAAAAATGAAGAAAAAAACAAAATTCACCATAATCGTCGTCGTCGTCGTCCTCCCTCTTATCATCTTTAGCATGTATACGGAGCTCTTTTCAAGACCGTTGAAATTAAGGAAATTTGACAGCTAATTAATTTAACTGGTGATCAGGCCTGATAGTCTACTTTTTCTTTCATTTCGTTTGGTGCCTTGAAAAACTCAACCTACTTAGTAAAAATTATTTGTATGAAAGGTATGAGACATAGAACCAATAACAACACAGCTACAACAAAGTACAGGCAGAGGTACAAATAAAACACTATTACAATAAATGTAGCATGATTGCTATAAAAAAAATTAATAACAAATATTTATTATTGATTTGGAAGATGTTTACTCCTATGGGAGAACTAAGCATATTTATAGTTTTCGGTGTCGTATAGATATATTGTCCAGTCTTGCATGATTTTTCTATCATTTATATTAAAAAGCTTCACGCATATTCATAAATATGGACAAGTGAGACAATAGTTAGCTATAAATAAATACCTTTCTCAAAGTTGCTTACTTATAAAAGTGATGATACTCATCTCTATTCTTATTTCTTCCACATATAAGGAAACAATCTGAGATTTTATCATCAGAGTATATTAGTAAATACTGGCATAAACTGATAGTTATATGATACTTTGTGGAGACATAAGTTATATGATGCTTGGTGGAGACATAAGTTATACGATGCTTGGTGGAGACATACGTTATATGATGCTTGCTGGAGACATAAATTACATGATGCTTGGTGGAGACATAAGTTATATGATGCTTGGTGGAGACATAAGTTATACGATGCTTGGTGGAGACATAAGTTATATGATGCTTGCTGTAGACATAAGTTACATGATGCTTGGTGGAGACATAAGTTATATGATGCTTGGTGGAGACATAAGTTATACGATGCTTGGTGGAGACATAAGTTATATGATGCTTGGTGGAGACATAAGTTACATGATGCTTGGTGGAGACATAAGTTATACGATGCTTGGTGGAGACATAAGTTATATGATGCTTGGTGGAGATATAAGTTATATGATGCTTGGTGGAGACATAAGTTATATGATGCTTGGTGGACACATAAGTTTTATGATGCTTGGTTGACACATAACTTTTAAAATATCTATTATATCAAGCATGGAACACAGATTGAATTGTTTAATGATAAAGTATGCGTGTCAAAAACCATGATGGCTGAATAACACTATGCTGGTATACCTTTTTGAACGTCGGAACCCAATTCCAGTCAGTTATAATCACATTTTCTAAGAAATCCACAAAATTTCTGCCGCAAGTCTGCAGAAGCGACAGATATTCCGCAATTTTCGGACGAATTCGCAAGTGTGGTCAACCGTATATTTTATTACTATAAAAATGCACAAATCTTGCCATTAGCGTTTCTGTTTGCATGTTCCTTTTAACTTATTTTCTTTCTTTCTTTCCGAAAATAGTTTAAAAGCGAAGGATCGAAATACCAGGGAGATTCATACACAGATTTAAGTTCTTCGCTGTATCACTTTCGTAGAGCGGATTTTTATATATTTATTTATATCGACAAACTTGTCTGCAAACGATTGGTGGTTGTGGTGGGCATTCAGAGGTCGACTTTTTATACATATGACAAAGTAACAAATCAAATATAAACTGGACTTCTTTTTATTACTAATTATATATATAACGCAGGTGCTTACTATGTTACTTTGAGGAGTAAATTATATTCATCAGCAGATTCTAAACACCAAAGAATGAATGAGGAAGAAAGGAAGGATGTAAGAAAGGAAAGAAGGAATGAAAGCAAGGTTCAGTGTATATCTACTTCAAGTCGGGTAATATTTTTTGGTACAGGTTGTCTCATAATTACATGGAGAATGACAATAGCAGTGCAGATCAGTATATTCGCGCCGACTGTCGACACAAGAAGCCTCAGTACATCTCATCACGTGACCACATTCACCTCGGAGTTCAATATCTTGGCGGTCGTCCAGGTGTAACGACACATCGCAACCCCTCAAGGCTGGAACCGCTATCCCCGTGAAAATGCCTTAGACTTTAGTGTATAGGGCGACAACCTTTTCGCCCAAAAGTGTGTATATTTTCAGGGGATGGACTTTGTGTACATGAAATAACTTAGAGGACTGTACAAGTGGGGGAAACTTTATCAGCTGAAGATTGTTTACAACATGGCGGCTTACATGTGCGATTGGGATTTCCAGTTGGAACATGTTTTGTAATCATTTAATTCGCTTTTCCATTTATTTTAATACTTTCGCTTATTCCTGTAGTTTGTGAATTAAGTATTTTTCCAATTTTGAGTTGTATGTAGCTTATTTAAAGCCTCTACAGAACTCCTTTAAGCAAGCAGATGCCCGTAGCCAAGTACGCTGAACAAACTTTTCTGTTCAAACAGCACTGAAGAGTCTCTATCTTGTTCAGGCGAATTTTTGTGTCCGGAACCAAAAAGTTCCCAGTATTTGTGTTTCTTTTCACTGGATAATACAAAAATAAAGGCAGTATTCACTAGAAAAAAAAATCCAAGCATAATATATATTGATCCAGCGAGGAGTACAGTAAGATTTTCGGTATGGTTGAAATTAATGTGATTTGTCCAGTAAGTGGTACCGGTGAAAGAAATTCACAAATGTGATGAAACTATGTACATTTTCAATTAAAGAAGAGCAATTGGTTTATTACAGTAATTATCTGGTTTATTGAGAAATGATGGCCGTGAAATCTTCAGATAAACTATTGTTAGAACAAACACAAGTAGAGAAGGCTTACATTTACTTTTTGTAATCTTTTTCTTTAACAAAATGCCTAATAAAGCAAACTTTTGAGGCAGTTTTTAAAAATTGGCAAGATGGAGGTAACGTCTAGAAGAAGAATGAAGCACAGCATCAAAGACATGGACTTTGATTTCGATATCAATGACATAAGCCGAGCCTCTACTCCCACGAGTACCTTTAGCTCCAAGTCAGAGGGCAGAAGACGTGAAAAGAACTACTCAACAGATGATTACAGGAGAAAAATTGCACGTCTTAAAAGTGAGCTTGACATGGAGAAGGCTCGTAACAAGAAAATTCACAAGGACAAATCACATGATTTGAAACAGATACAGGAAGAATTTGAGATGAGACAACGAAATGATTTGAAGGAATTAGATGAGCGTCTTCAATTGGAAAAGAAAGAAGAAATAAAACGATTTGAGGAGGAAGTACTTGTGAAAAAAGATAAAGAAATTCAGCAAGTATTGAAGTACAAAGAAGAAGAGGTTCGTCAACTTAGAATGAAGTATTCAAAAGAAAAAGATGGTGCAATCGCCAAAGCCTTAGAAACAGAGCATAAGAAACAAGAAGAAAAAGAGAAAGAATTGCAGGAACAATTGACAAAATTGAAAGAAGAGAGAGACAAGTTTGAACAGAATTTTAAGAAAAAGTCTGATGAACAAATTAAAAAGGACAAAGAATTTATGAAAATTAAAGAAGAGTATGATGCCGAATTACGCAGAATATTAGGAGAATCAAAGAAACTTGCACTTGGAAATTTAGAAAAATTGAGAAAAGCTGAAAAAGCTTTGAGTGAGAATTATGAATCAGATGATGAAAGTTTTATTTTAACAGAACTTGTTGGACTTTCTGATCAAATTGCAAGTGGGGCATCTAGTAGAACAGTGAGTAGGTCACTTGCATCCCAGCCTGATTTCCTAAAGTTAGATGAACATAACATTGATGCATTACTAGCATCAGTAACACCATCCCCAGCTGCCTCATTGACACAACATAGCTCCATGGCTCCTTCTCCAGCTTCCATTCTTAGCCATGGTTCTGTTGCACCATCACCGCTGCATATTGGAATAAAATCCAGGTCTTCCTCTGTGACCAGTGAGTCTTCTAAGGATTTGGTAAGTCTATTTTGTTTTTAAGGATGATTGCTTGTGAAATGTTGGAGTATTTAAATTTGTATAAATTGAAATTTTTACATACCTAATGGTTGGGCAATCTCGAATCACAAAACTTTTTTTGGTTGGTATGTATTTTCTTGTGTGGCTATTAGTTGACTATTTATCCCCAAGAGAGGGTCATTACGTGGAAGAGTATGGGGAAAAGTACTTGGTCACTAATTGCCAATGGAAAGCAATAACTGAATGAGTATTTAAAAACTCATACAATTTGCACAGGTGGAAGATCGTAGGCTGCTCTTATAAAATACACAACGAAAAGGGTATGTTGGGAGTGAATTTTTTCAGTATGACACAGTTATTGTGATCACATCGGTTTTCTACAGCAGAAAGTCAGAGCGTCCAATTTATGGCAGGTCATGAATCACTACAGATTCCCAAGGTCTTGGATACATTTTGTTGACTTCATCATTTTCTTTCACAGGACTGTTATTGCACCTATTAAAATTGTTTAACAATTGTCTTTTTTTATTATTTATTAATGAGACAGAAGCTGGAACCATGTCATGTTACATCTAATCTCTCCCCGAGTTCATAGCACTACAATAAGTTAGAAGTGATGTCATAGTGTAATGATCACGTAATTTCAAGTTGTGTAGTAAGTGTTAATTTTACTAATGTACGTTACTTTAAGTATTAGTATTATTAAGAGGACCCTCACAAGAGAGACTCCCCTGAAGACCCTCACGAAACTCCCCTGAAGATTCTCACAAGAGAGACTCCCCTGATATGGTCCTCCTTAAATAGGAATCCTTCTCAAGATCTGCCATTGCCTGCTGTGGTCTCCATAATGTAAGGCCACTCAAGGTTGGTGTGAAATGATTCACTGATGTATTATGCATTAATAATTTTGCCAGTTTGATACACGCATTGATACTAGAGGTTGAAAATCAATCCAAAATAATATTTACTGTATAAAGGTTAGTTTCAGTCTTCAATGGCCATGAATAATTATTAATCATTTGCCTCTTTATTCATGTGTATCGATATAATCATATCATAGGTTGTGTATCATGAGACATATTGATCTCTGACATAGGTGTATCATTTCACCCCTATGTTGAGAGAGGCCATATATGATAAGGTTTGAAATCCATTTGTTGCTGAAGTGCACATTGGTTGAAATTAAATTTGTGGCCTAGGTACACATTTGTACCTTCCTTTAAAATTTGGGTGCACACACATATATATTAATTATCATTACTATAAATCCCAGGTTTATTTATTTTAGATGCTTCGAGGACAACAATTGTGTGTCATTGTGTATACGTGTCCACCTGTGTATTTTGAGCCCAGAGTAGTCTCCCCTTATGTGTCTCCTCTAAAGAGAGTCTACTTCCTGATGAGATAACTCAAAGTAGTACATTATACACCATTTTGTGCAAATTTGACCTACTCTTAAGAGGCCACCTCTCTTATGATGCTACCTTAACATCACAAAAGACTGGCCCTATTATTAAAGGAGGCTGGACCACAGTGCTGGTTATATTAATTTTTAAACGACACGTAGCTATTAAGAAATAGAGTGTAGCAGTTCTTTTCATGAGATTGTTATTTTGGCAAAACTGCATATTTGCAATCGATCAGTATTTCAATGAAAAAAACAAAAACATTTCATAAAAAGTTATCAGGCCAGATGAATAATAATGTTGGATGGAAAGCAGAATGAATTTAAAACACTCCGAAAGTATCATAAGATCAGAAGCTGGAAATTTAAGCACTGTTAAAAATGGACTGCTATAGAGTAGTGAGTCTGGGCAGTTTTATTAATTACTCTTTATTAATTTGGAAGCTTAGGTTTGATTGCACAATGGGCCTTTAAATACCTTAGCATAGTTCTTAGGAAAGAGGAAAAAAAGTTATTGAGAAGATGTACATGTACTTAATTCCACATACTGGTTTTTAATAATTTCATTATTTCTTTGATTCTTGATATGGCTTAATTTGTTTCAGTTTATGTATCATTAGTCATGCATGTAGAAAGACCCTCTTTTTATATGTGAACCTTGACCACACTGTTGTTATGCAGGACTGTTTTATGCCTCTATCCTCTGAGGTGATTGGTGCATGAAAAATTACATTGGTTTGTAGCATGAATGAGCAGCTTTGGTCTTTATATACAGTGTATATATATCAATTCATTTTGGTTTGCCAAAATGACAACATTATGGTATGGTCAGAGTATCAATTTATCAGCTGTTAGAAGTTCAGTCATAAAATTTAAGTGGCATATAAATCCATATTGTATTCCTAGCAATATTATAGGCCAGTAGTGGTATTAACATCACGGTTATTCTGGTGTTTAGGCATGATCGTTACAGCTCATACTCTTGCAGAATATAAAGCTGCCATAAGTCTGTTTTTAACCCAAAGTCATCTAAACATTAGTAGATCATCTCTGTGAATTAGTACATGAGCATATTGACTGGATCCTACCTTCTTTCTCTAATCACATACTGACAGGATCCTACTTTCCTTCTCTTATCACATACTGACAGGATCCTACTTTCCTTCTCTTATCACTGATAGACTGGATCCTTTCCTTCTCTAATCAGATACTGACAGGATCCTACTTTCCTTCTCTAATCAGATACTGACAGGATCCTACTTACCTTCTCTAATCAGATACTAACAGGATCCTACTTTCCTTTTATCACTGATAGACTGGATCCTACTTTCCTTCTCTAATCACATACTGACAGGATCCTGCTTTCCTTTTGTCACTGATAGACGGGATCCTACTTTCCTTCTCTAATCACATACTGACAGGATCCTACTTTCCTTCTCTTATCACTGATAGACTGGATCCTTCTTTCCTTCTCTAATCAGATACTGACAGGATCCTACTTTCCTTTTATCACTGATAGACTGGATCCTACTCTCTTTCTCTAATCACATACTGACAGGATCCTACTTTCCTTTTATCACTGATAGACAGGATCCTACTTTCCTTCTCTAATCACATACTGACAGGATCCTACTTTCCTTCTCTTATCACTGATTGACTCGATCCTACTTTCCTTCTCTTATCACATACTGACAGGATCCTACTTTCCTTTTATCACTGATAGACAGGATCCTACTT
Organism: Margaritifera margaritifera; assembly: GCA_029931535.1. Lineage (NCBI taxonomy): Eukaryota > Metazoa > Mollusca > Bivalvia > Unionida > Margaritiferidae > Margaritifera > Margaritifera margaritifera. The sequence goes on from JAQPZY010001591.1 coordinate 392,146, forward strand.
TTCTTCTCTAATCACATACTGACAGGATCCTACTTTCCTTTTATCACTGATTGACTGGATCCTACTTTCCTTTTCTTAGTTACATATTGACTGGATCCTACCTTCTTTCTCTACTTTCCTTCTCTAATCTCAACATTGACTGGATCCTACTTTCCTTTTCTTAGTTACATATTGACTGGATCCTACCCTTTTTCTCTACTTTCCTTCTCTAATCACAAAATTGACTGGATCCTACCTTTTTTCTCTACTTTCCTTCTCTAATCACATACATGTATTGACCGGATCCTACTTTCCTTCTCTAATCACATTTTGATTGGATCCTACCTTTTTTCTCTACTTTCCTTCTCTAATCACATACATGTATTGACCAGATCCTACTTTCCTTCTCTAATCACAAAATTGACTGGATCCTACCTTTTTTCTCTACTTTCCTTTTCTAATCATGTATTGACTGGATCCTACCTTTTTTCTCTACTTTTCTTTTCTAATCACGTATTGACTGGATCCTACCTTTTTTCTCTACTTTCCTTTTCTAATCACATATTGACTGGATCCTACCTTTTTTCTCTACTTTCCTTCTCTAATCACATATTGACTGGATCCTACATTCTTTTTCTACTTTCCTTCTCTAATCACAGAATTGACTGAATCTTAACTTCCTTCTCAGTGTTCTCCGGGAAGATGAAATCTGCATACTATCAATTTTGGACACGTGATTATTCCAACAGGCGTGTCCTTGGTATGCAGGTTTTTTTGTTGTCAAACTTCTCTTGTATTGGATCTGTTTCTACAAAGCAACTGTCAATCATGTACTGCGCAGGCTATCAAACAAAGTTCAAGTGATTGTAAAGGAATTAGGTGAAGCTGCATAGGTTAGATCTTAACAGGAGATTAAAACACATGTTAATCAATTTGCCACAGTGCCAGATAATCATTTGATTAAAAGATGAATTACACGCACTTGTGCTTTTGACACCTCGCTTTGATAAGCAATGCTCAGCACACTTTTAATCCTATTTTTAGGGCTGGGACTCCAACTTTTGTGAAGTAAGTAGTCCTGGACTGCAACTTTCAAAATCCTATGGAGAATCCTGCTTCTCTAGTCACAAATTGACTGGATCTCATCTTCCTTCTCTTATCGCATATTGAATGGATCACACTTTACTTCTTTAATAACATATTGATTGGATCCTATCTTCCTTTAATCATTGATTGATTGAATCCTATTTCCTTCTCTGATCACATATTGACTGGAACCTGCCTTCCTTCTCTAATCACTGATTGACAGGGTCCTACCTTCCTTCTCTAATCACTGATTGACAGGGTCCTACCTTCCTTCTCTAATCACTCATTGACAGGGTCCTACCTTCCTTCTCTAATCACCAAACTGACTGGATTTTACCATCCTTCTCTAATCACAGATTGAAATCCATCAAAAACAAGGTATAAACAAACCAGACTATGTAAGGCGGTTCAGATGCGCTTCATTGTGATCTTATTAGTATATTTTGACTTCTGCTGTGTGCTATATTGTAATTTTGTCAGCCCTGTACTCCATCTCTACAAGTAAATAATTCCTTACTTTTTCCTCCTATATACATGTATTAGGCAAAATCTTCACATTCTGTGCTAAACCCATTGTTGAGAAAAGATTGAGGAGTAAAGATTGCAGAAAATGCTATCAAAATTGAGTGCGATGTTGTTATCAAAACATACTCTTTTCTCCAAATGGCATTTTGCCGACAAATTTACATCATTGCAGCAGTGGCGTTATCCTTCCAAAGGGAGGTAACCCACTGTCAGGAGTATGGTATTTAGATATAACTGTGAAGAAGCAGATTTTATTGCATTATGAAGAGTCTCTTGTCAGCTACAATATGTTTAACAATTGACATACAAAACATTTATGTTGTAAAATGTTGAACTCATCAAAATGTGAAACTAGCAGTGTGTTGTCATCATTGGCATCCTACATCATTATTTTGCAGCATCAGCATCATCAAAATTTGTGCTAAAGTTATATGTGGAGCTTTATAACTTAAAAATGGCTCAACTGATTGTAACAAAACTTGTATGAACATTGTCTTCCTAATGTGGACTGCAGCAGTGTGCTGATGTAATGTAACCTGTGTGGGTCACTGCACAGAGATATGGGTCTCCCTCCAGTCTATAACATTTATAAAGAAATTTTTTAACCAGTTCTTGATAATTTTCTAGAACAAAGTTATATAAGTGAGATTTACTGTATGGATCCATGCATCAGTTTCAATACTGTAACCAAAGTTGCACTGTGTATGTGGATCTTGGAGTGAATGTTGGCTGACTACATACACCTGTACTTGTATACCAACAGTACTTTTTATAACTGACATAATATTGCTAAAAAAATTATTTTGTTTGGAAGGGTGCATCTTTGGGTTAAAAAACAAAGTACAGTACCATTAGGTTGTACTTGGTTACGAGCTTAAGAATTGCAGATTTAGAATAATAGGATACAATCAGAATCTTTTATTTCAGATTCTTTGGTTCACGGATATGTTTGTTAAAATATTAAAGTATTAAATAAAAATACATATCTGATGTAAGAAAACACCAGTAAAATGCAAACTCTAAAACACTTTCTTATAAATGTCTTTTCAGCATTAAAACAAGTTTTATCTACAACAGTTATGTAATATATTTTTATAACTTGCTATAATAGTAGGGTTGAAACGATACACATATGCCACATATTGATATGTATCACAATGCACAACCTATGATACAATACACATCGATACACTTAAAGAATAAAGAGGCAAACTACTAATAACTATTCGTGGCCGCTGAAGACTAAAAGTAACTTTTTATGGTTCAGTATTGTTTTGAATCAATTCTGCACCTTTAGTATTGATACATGTATAAAAATGGCAAAATCATTGATGCATGTATAAAAATGGCAAAATCATTGATGCATCAATAGATCTGTCAATCATTTCACCCTTATATAACATGTGAATGTATATATATATAGTATTATTCCCGATAGACACTAAGATATTGTTCTTACTGTTTAATATTCATGTCTTCATTGAATAAACATGTTTCCTTAATAGTTATTCAAAGTTTAAAATAGAACTATTTACAAACATTGCCATAGCACTGCTTCAACTATGTAAGCAAATAACCAACATAACTATTACTTTAATAAATCACTGGTTTTATTTTTTATACATTTATTAAATTTTGATCATAAGGGTGCACAATACACATTACAACAAAATAATTTTAATAATTTAAGCTTGATGATCAATGAACAGTTGTTGATGTTGTGGGTTTTAACACCATTTTTTCAGCACATGATAGGCTATACATGGCAGCCAGTTTTATCTGGTGGAGGAAGAACCTGGGCAAACCCCGGGAAGAACCACCGACCCACGGGAAGCTACTGGCAAGCTTTCTCACATATCCACATTGGCCGAACCCGAGACTTGAACACACGCGGACAGAGGTGAGATGGCAGTGATCGGTAAAGGCGGGTGCCTTAGACCACTCGGCAACCCGGGGCCCCTCAATGAACAGTGTTTAAATTTATATAGAAGCATGCTCACTTGAGTAAAAAAAAAAAAAAATCTGTAGTGTCTCATTATATGATCATCATCAAATAAATTTGTACAACATGACACAAATATACATGGATATTGACAGCCTGAAGATGTTGATCATAGGGAAGTATGCTTGGACCATAGGGTAATTTAAAAGATGTTGACTCAAAGAGCATACATAACAGATTTTTTTGTGCTGTATATAATGTCATTTTCAACGATAAAATTTTCACATTTTTAGCAGCTTCCATGAGCCTGAAGATTGTGTAAATATTATAAAGGAATGGTGAAGGAGAACCTCCCTCTCTAACACCGTTGGTTATGTGAAAAAAACTAAAATATTGCACTACCCCAAAGCATGCAATACATCTGCCTGTCATACCATGTAACTAGAGTATTTGATTGTCAATGAGCTTTTTAAAAAGTGTCCTGTGATTAACTCTGCCAGAAGTCTTACTGGTATCATAAAACAAAAATAAAACTGCCATGCATTAAATTAAGTTTGCTTGAATGCATACAGTCATATGTCTTGAGTGATGGTTCTTAAACCTAAACTAATTGTCAGAAACATGTCTTATTTGTAGCACAATATGTTCAATTACTTTGGAAATAATTGGGATTAAGGCAATAGGTCTATAAATGTTTATATCTCATTATCTGCAATATCAACAACTTTACTTTTTAACACAGAACACTTGTTATTTTGTAAAATTGCCATGTACATAATGATGGACATATACAGTTAAATAAAACATTGAAAAAACGTGTAGTTTTTATCAGAAAATGTTTGGTGCTTTGCATACAAAAAATCTGACTTAATAATTACCTCTTTTTGATTAGAAATAGCGCATAATATGTCGGACATGGAGACAGGTTCAGCAAAACTCAAGGCCAAAATAAAAATTATATGTGGTTCCGGTAAAGGTGTGAAAAAAATATAGGGTAGGAAGGTCAGTGCTAATTTTTTGTTTTTATTACTCTTTTTATCCAGCTTGTGTTAGTTCGTGTCAGTTTCCAGTCCAAAGTTACTGGTCTGGATTTTGAAAAATGGGGCATGGTTGGTACAGATTTTTTGCATATTGCATACGTGATAAAGGCTGCAGGGTTTTGGCCATTAAATAGGATAAATCAGGTTACCAAAGCCATACATATTGCTTTCTTTGGCCTAATAAGAATCACATGTTGCTAAAATACAGCACTTATTATAATTATTACAGACAATACGAAGTTTGCTCATTTAGCTACAAGCAGTATGTCAGTAATTTACACTTGTAATAAATTAGTGGGATATGACCATAATCCGACCATAACACCCATCTATGTTAATCTATGTCCTGGTCTCAAATCATTTATAGAAAAACTTGACACCTTGCAGTACATTAACTGATCTGACCTCACTTTTGGGGAAAGAATGAATTTTACAACAGCAAAAAACTGCATTCTGGAACTTCGTTGAGATCCTTATTGTATGACAGTATGTGCTGCACGTTACTTAGAATTAAGAAAATTTTAAAGGGATGAATTAAGACAGCATATGCATTTGGTTGCAAATTAGAAAATGGATCAGCATGAATTTTGGAAACAAAATTAAGATGAAAACAATAATATGTAACCCAACTCTATTGATATCAGTAAGATGTGGAAAGATCTCTTTTTGAATCTTAGTTTTTATTTTGATAAATCAGATTTGCCACAGATTTATATCAAGAGCAAGTACAATGTTGCAGTTTACCATATATACTCACATATAAACCGATACCAACTGCAAATTGCATAGACCCAAATCTGCCATCGCATAATGCGCCAGCAGATCTGGGTCTATGCAGTTTGTAAGGACTAATCAGTAGAACAAACAACATCGACCCTGATCTGCCGGCGCATTATGCACCAGCAGATTAGGGTCTATGTTGTTTACATTTGGACCCGGATTATATGCGAGTATATGTGGTAAGTACATGGTTGTGCATTTGTTAGGCCAAACAGCAGCTTCTTATTTAGCTGAAAATGATCAAGGTGTGCCCTATCTTCCATTTATTAATGAAATCAGTGATATTTCACATTTTCAGGTGCAGTAAGATTGATAAGTTGTGAATTTTTCTACAGTATATATATTTCTCTTTCTGTTTTGTGTCGAGTTACAATTATGTAACTACATGACAGATTAATGGACTCGGGTTACAATTTTGGAATGTTTTAACTGTAATTCACTTGATCTTACATAGTTTGTCTGATACTGATGATTATACAGGTACAATACCTGTGTAATGTACCAGCAAATAGGAGTCATTATAATATGAATTTCAATTAGGTTTTATAAATCACAGACAATTAAGGGGTTTCAGTTTTCTTGTAACAGACAGCTCTACAATTCTAAACTTTTAATCACAACCATGATATCACCTTTTTTGAAACTAGAAATGCTGTTTGTAATAACTAGACTAGTTGACTCCCAATTACATTTTCTTGTATGTTTAAGTGTGTAACATAATATGTGTGTCATGTCACTTTTAAGTGTTTCCCTAAAAATTATTTGCTTGTCCAATTCAGCCATTCTCTGAATTCTTGTTTCAGTAAAGAAATTACTCAATACAAAATGAACTACTGGAAAGGTGGGATCAGTAGGTGTCAGCTCATTTATTAGTCAGCAATTTTAGCTTATTCATGCATTTATTTGGAAAAGTCGTGTGAAGATCACGATTAATTCATTCATAATGTACAGGTTCCCATAGGTTATTGGAACCAAAATTCCCCTACTAAAAGCAGTTTCTTTCACCACATGTTCCATGTCAAACTGACACATACACTTCCCATTGTTAAACATAAAACCCAGGAATTGGCCATATTTGTCTGATGATAAGCCCATGCTGATGATAAGACCACACACCCACTCATCCAGAAATTAGCCATATTTCTCCAATAATAAGCCCATGCTTGATGATAAGACCACTCACCCACCCATAAAGTAGCCATATTTCTCCAAAAATAAGACCATGCTTGATGATAAAACCACTTTCCCACCCATGAATTAGCCATATTTCTCCAATAATAAGACCATGCTTGATGATACGACCACTCACCCACCCAGGAATTGGCCATATACTCCAATACTAAGACCATGCTTGATGATAAAATCACTTACCCACCCAGGAATTAGCCATATTTCTCCAGTAATAAGACCATGCTTAATGATGAGACCCCACCCACCCACCCACCCACCCAATGATTGGCCATATTTCACCAATGTTAAGATCATGCTTGATGATAAGCCCATGCTTGATGATAAGACCACTTTCCCACTCTTAAATTAGCCATATTTCTCCAATAATAAGACCATGCTTGATGATGAGACCACTCGCCCACCCAGGAATTAGCCATATTTCTCCTATACTAAGACCATGCTTGATGATCATAAGCCCATGCTTGATGATAAGACCACTTTCCCACCCATGAATTAGCCATATTTCTCCAATAATAAGCTTGATGATAAGACCATGTACCCACCCAGGAATTAGTCATATTTCTCCAATAATAAGAACATGCTTGATGATAAGACCACTTGCCCACCCAGGAATTGGCCATATTTCTCCAATACTAAGACCATGCTTGATGATAAGTCCACTCACCCACCAAGGAATTGACATATTTCTCCAATAATAAGACATGTTTAATGATAAGACCACACACACCTAAGAATTTATGAACTGGGAATTTGAACTGTTAAAGAATTATTCATGATCTGGGTTCATGAATCATTCATGAAAGTCCATGAAAAGGTTCATGAACTGTTCATGAATATGCATGAACTTGAAATGGTCAATTCATGAAATGGTCAATTCATGAACATAGACTTCTCAAACTGTTCTTGAACAGTTCATGAACTATTCAAGAACTGAGTTCATGAACAGTCCATAAAATTTCACAAATTTGGTCATCAGTGTTCATGAATGGTGCATTTAAGACCACACACACACACACACACACACACACACACACACAGGACTTGGCCATATTTCTCCAATGATAAGATCATGCTTAATGATAAGACACCTCCCACTTAATTTTTTTTTAGCAAATATCTATGTTAAGAGAGCAATGTCCTGTTGATAAGATGCTATTATAAGAGGATAATAACAGTAAATGTTTCTAGCAAATATGTTGGACATGTGTGACATAGTTTACGCTTACTGTAGCCAGGCTTGGGGTGAGTGGGCTGAATGTTTATTTTTAATATCAAAGTTTTTCTCATTAACACCAAACTGACTTTGTGAACTTTTGACCCCATGTCAGTCAAGTGATTAATATCTATTATAAAGTCTTGTGAATTTTATTCTGAGTTCAAACAAGTGCTTTATGCAGAAATCAAACATTCTGGGTTGCAGAATAGTACTAGTCACATATAAAGGTTTTTAGAAGCTATACTGTCTGTTCTTTGTGTTGCTAAAAAAATTCCTGCAACACTTTTGATAAGCCCGCCCCCCCCCCCCACATTGTTAAATGAATCAACGTAATTGGTCCTGCCTGAGCTTATCATGGGAAAAATACTGACATTAAAGTTAACCTGCACTTCCTATTCTAACGCTTTAAATGATTTAAAATGTTGAAGTGTGAATCCAACTCACATATATTTATATAAATTAGTATCCTAATGAATCTGGTATGTTACAAAATGATGGTGAAATTTGTTTGAAATCATCATCAGGTGTTTAAAAATATATACATATGTTCATAATAAATCCAAATAACAGTATCTAATTGAATAAGCTGTCATAAAGATATAGACTGTGTTGAGAAACTACTGTAATCCTAAAACAGATGGGGCCCTGGTGTGTGTTACAACTCTGGGTCTTGAAAATATGTAACAGAAAGAAAGTGAAACCAACAATGTCAGTAGAATCAACAAGCAATTTATTTCTAGACAATTAAAGTGAAAATTCAAAACACACTTACAATTTGTGAGTTAAATTCCAAATAATCCTAAATGCCCTAATCACAAGTCCAAAATAATAGAATGTTCCGAATGAATTCCAATATCCTTTAATGTCCTGATGTACCACAAAGATGTAATCCAGATTGTATTTAAATGAGTTCACATAAATCCCAAAATCATGTATTAATCTAAAAGTCAATGAGCACTTTTATATTTCCAATGAATATTGTAAATAAATAATTCCTCTCAAATTATATCTGATTTCAACAACACAATTTAAATAGATTCCTTACAGACTGATCTTTTAGAAAGGATATTCTAGAATAGGAATGAATTTGTTTACCAAAATCTGTATATAAATACACATGACCTATGTCACATCAGTCTAATTGCAAAATGCCTCTGGAAATACTGGCTTGCCTGACACATTTCACAATAGGACATGTTGCGAAATACTATGTAAACAACTGGACAAAAGTTAGTTATGTATTTTCAAATAACCATACAACTTACAATTATGGACAAAAGTTAAGTATATAAACCATATATAATAGGTGTTAGATGCTCGCGTTTACAGATCACCCATATCTCACCTCTGTCCGCATGTCCAGTGTGGGTATGTGAGAAAGCTTGCCAGTATATTCCCGTGGGTCTGTGGTTCTTAACGGGCTATTCCTACACCAAATATACTGGCCACCAAAAAGTGAAAGTTGATAATAATTAATCAGGCATAGGATGCAAACTAAGTGGATATACATTTAAAATAAGCAGAATCATACAAATAATTTAAGTTAAAAAAAGTTTTACAAATAGATTTCTCAAAGATAAGCCACCCTTTCATCAAGTACAACTATTTGCATGTAAATTATGCAGGAATATACCAGCACTTTATATATACAGCTCTCCCTCGTTATAACGTGGTAGTCAGGGTCCATAACCGCCGATCGCATTATATAGTGAACCACATTATATTGTGATGGCGATATATACGGAACTGTGATATATAGAGAATAGCGTAATATACCGAATAGTGGTATAGTGGGCACTATCAAAATTTGGTAAATTATGGTGTTTTGAAAAGGAAATGAAGATATAAGACTAAGTTTCACGTTGTTTTCTTTCAACCCATATTGTTATACATTGGTGTGATTTTAGTCATGGGGTCCATAGTAGAACTGCGTTATATCCGGAATCGTGTTATAACAAGATGCATTGTAATAGGGGAGAGCTGTACGAAGATTTTTAAAAGTTACAAAAATACTAGTAACACACCCAGCTGAAATGTACTGAAGTTATCTTCAAAGAGCAAACTTTGGTAAAAATACAGCCAAGAAAACAGCTACCGGTAATTATTTGACCAAACAACTAATCAATTCATGCACTCTGCATCAGTCTTCATAAATAAGCATGGTTTAATATGTTTATCTCAGTGTCATAATAATAGATGACTTTGAATTAAGTGCAAGTAACCAAATGGCTTCAGGTGTTATTCAAAACATTTTGCACTGAAGCATATTTGACATTATACGCAGCAGTAATTTACTTGCATGCTTGCCCATAGTAAATTTTCCCTGATTGAGGCAGTTTTCATAGCAGAATTGGAAAAAATGCAGCTCAATGGCTCCAAGCAGGTCAGAATAGTGGAGAGATTTAGAAAAGTTGGGTCACAAATATTCTTACCTGTTTCTTGTTTATTCAAGAAGTTTAAACACATATCATTATCACAGGCACTCGTGTCATGGATTAATTATTTTGCAATAAATATTCACTATTCCAGCATTATATGCTTTGAATTGGTCATTGTAGATACAGAGTACAGCACGGTTTCTAAAAGTTCCCTCTCTGTTAAAATAACCATGTCCACATTTCAGGACATGGTTATGTGAGTGGACAAGGAAACTGTAGAAAACCATGCTTTAGTCTGACTCATTAAGGACTTATTCAGAGTATATAATGCTGGAAAGTGTTAGGGTTAGGGTTTATTGCAGAAATTAATAAATCCATGACTCGAGCACCTGTGATCAGTATCAGCCTTCACTGTTGCGAGTCTGCCATAATGGGATTTGAATTCCTCATGCTCAGGTAACCATTCTCCCGCAAGAATTTATTTTGGACATATTTAGATTCTACATTTTTTTCCTCATGTATGACTCTTTGAAAAAAAAATGAAAAACAAGGGTTATTTTATCCCCATAAAGTGAACCCTACTGATGGTAGAAAATTCCCAGACCTCAAATTTGTTTGCTTCAGATATTTATAGGTGTCATCATACAACAATATTATTGCCACTAAGACAGTACATTATGATGTAAAACTCTATTGCTATACTTTCATGTGTATTTTGATGACAATAATAAATGGGTCTGCCTTTTAGTTCAGTAACTATTTAGTATAATCTACCATCTATACTCACGTATAAGCCAATTCTAACTGCAAACTGCATAGACCCAGATCTGCTGTCGCATAATGTGCCGGCAGATCTGGGTCTATGCAGTTTGCAAGGACTAATCAGTAGAACAAACAACATAGACCCTGATCTGCCGGTGCATTATGCGACGGCAGATCAGGGTCTATGTTGTTTGCATTTGGACCTGGATTATACGCGAGTATATATGGTAGTTTATTTTCGGTGAATATTGCCCACTTGCATATAACCAAATTTCTATATATAGTGTATATCCAAATGTACATTCTTATGGGATTTAGTATGGCCACTTGCTGAAAGATGGTCATATTGCTTTTCTCTCTGTGAGAGAAGACTGCTGCAGTCGCTGAGTGGCATGAGCTATTCCTCATCAGGTTATGCTGGAACAGTACAAGCCTTAGATGAGCACATACACTTTGTACAGTTCTTGTCTTCGTTGTATGCATACATTGTACTGAATTGACAATGTTCCATTTGTCCAAATTTTTCTTCTTATATATATATATATATATATATATATATATATATATATATATATATATATATATATATTTGTATTGTTATACTTTTTGTTTCTTTGCTTGCTTGTTTCTTGCATTTTATATTTGTTGCTTGCATGTTGCATTGAATATGAAATTTCCAATTTGCAGAAATAAATAAAGTCATTTTAATGGTATTGATGCATAGAAACATGTTTGCTAATGATGACCGAGTTTGTTCTTAGTGTGGCCAGAACTGCAGTTAGGATTAGAGGGTTGTGAGTTCAAGTCTTCCATTGCTAATTATTACAAGACGCTTATAAATTGGAGCTCCTTTGCTCCAATCTAAACAGATAAAATTAGATACGTTAAAACATTTACTATCCAAACTCGTTGGGAGACATGGATTTTGTTCAGATAATTGGTTAACTTAAAAATGTATACCGAATAAGTTGTGTATCTGTGACACATCAAAAAAAAATTCACAGAAAAGGCAGAGGATGCTCAGTTGCATCAACTGTGTGACTAGACTAGATTCAGCATTATGTGGTCAAATTAATGTGGGATAATGTTTGAACTGTGTGACTAGACTAGATTCAGCATTATGTGGTCAAATTAATGTGGGAGAATGTTTGAACTGTGTGACTAGACTAGATTCAGCATTATGTGGTCAAATTAATGTGGGAGAATGTTTGAACTGTGTGACTAGACTGGATTCAGCATTATGCGGTCAAATTAATGTGGGATAATGTTTGAACTGTGTGACTAGACTGGATTCAGCATTATGTGGTCAAATGAATGTGGGAGAATATTTGAGAGAGAAATGTGGATGTGAGCTGTTTGTGTATAAGAGGAACAGTGACATGTAGAATGCACTTGGCAATTTTAGTATTATAAATGTAAATTATAGAAGACCACAGGGATGGTTAGTTTCATGAAACTGTATCCACCTTTTGAAAATAAATTAGTATTATAATATTATTATTGACCTCCTTGCTGGGGGTCTCTTAGATAGGGTCAAAAGGTCAGATTTACAAAAAAATAATTAGTGATATTTCTGAATATTTGTGACGAACCTTTATATATGGAGTTTTAGAGGGATTAACACATGTTATATGTAATGAATCTTGTGTTATGACAGCTGGGTCAAGTGAGGAGTAAGACGAAGGGCCTAAAATCCTGCCAATTCAAATGAGGCAGTATGTAAAAAGTAGTGAGATATTTGTAATGGGGGGGGGGGGGGGGCTTTCAAAGTTGCCCTATACTTACTACTTGGAGCTTTTTAACCATAAAACCAGCTGTTACCTACTGACACCAACATCTCTATAGAGTCTAAAATATGGTTACATGTATAATTTGCACTGTATATGAATGCTGAAAATCTAGCAAAACTGCTAACATATTGACACCAACATCTCTATAGAGCAGGCATCGGCAACCTTTTAGAACTGCTGTGGCAAGTCCACTCAATTGTATAGTGATGTGTAGAGTGCTGCATGCCATGAGACAAGTCATATTTCAGAGACTTGGCACTTTCCAAAGTGTCTAGTGTGCCGCAGGATGCAGACACCTGCTACGAGTCTAAAATATAGTTACATTTATAATTAATTTTTATACTGAACATGAATGCTGAAAATCTAGCAAGGGGTTTGTAATGATTAGGGATGGGATCGGAATGGAAATTGAGGAATCAGTTACATGTATCAGAAGCTTATGATCAGTAATATTCAGATCATCATTTCTCTCTACAGTAATTTCATATTCTTTGTTCCCCCACCTCTTCCAGTAAGATAAATTTTACCATTTGGCCCTTGCTTTCAAAAGCTATGGATCTAACTATGATGGAATTGGCATAATAACAAAGTACATGTGACCTGATTTCAGACATTTCAAACTGACACCATGGGAAGAAGAAAAAAAAGAGAGAACCACAGATTAATGTCGAGGGGATGCCATTCATTATCACCAAGCTTGCCATGACAGCAAAAGTTATATCACTTATTGAGTAGCATTGAAACAAAATTATTACAGCTGAAATTGGCTCCATCACATGCAGGTATCACATGCAGAACAAGTTTAATGTAGATTGTGCAGTGAATGAAATGTACCAACCGAGAGATTAGGGATGTACAGTTTTACCAGTATGTCGGTACTGTATATACTCGTGTAAAATCCGATACCAACTGCAAACTGCATAGACCCAGATCTGCCGGTGTATAATGCGCTGGCAGATCTGGGTCTATGCAATTTGTAAGGACCAATCAGTAGAACAAACAACATAGACTCTGATCTGCCAGTGCATTATGTGATGGCAGATCAGGGTCTATGTTGTTTGCATTTGGACCCAGATTATACGCGAGTATATACGGTATGTTGTGGTACAGATCCTGCCAGTACAAGTTCTACGTTACATTGCCAATGAACCAGTTTTTGAAGTATTTCTATAAATGGCATACAAATAAAATTTCTACTTCAGACTGCGATTAGTTCTTTTGAATTTTAATGTTTTTTACAATGTCTTTTGTTCTAAAACCCCAAAATGATTTCTGAAAGATATGTCTACCAAGAAAATGTTTGAATGGCACCTGTTATCCCACCAGTTGCATCATGCAATGATCCTAAATGGTGAACATGAAGTCTTAAGTATTGTATAAGCTGGCACTGAATAAAAAAGCAGAATCACTCCTCTGGCAGCATTTTTAGCTGCCATTTTTCAAGAAAGATGGAAAATTAATTAATAACCTTGCCATTTGTCAGGAATGTGATGCAGAAGTGAAGTTTGTGAATAGTGGGTGGGTTTACTAACTTGACTGCCCACATTCACCAGCATCTTCCCACACTAGCTGCAAATGCGGCCCGAGTTGAGATGCAAATTAAACAGGAGCCTATCTTATTTAGCTCGGACTTGCCCAAATGTAAGGATTTTTCTCAGCCCTACTAGAGACTTTTTTCATTTCAGACAGTTATACAAATTTTCTGCATTGATCTAGAACTCAGGATTTTGCATTTGTGATAGGTAGTATGTTATACTGACCAACAATCTCATGAAGTATTTGAAACAGTTAGGACTGACCAACAATCTCATGAAGTATTTGAAACAGTTAGGGCTGACCAACAATCTCATGAAGTATTTGAAACAGTTAGGGCTAACTTAATGTATAGCTGTCTGTTGAATTACAGACATATATTTTGGATAGAAAAGATTGTTTTAAGGCTTCAATAAAATGTAAGCCTTCATTTGTATCCTTTTATAACATATTTCAAGTTAAATTTGAGACAAACATTCACGATTAGTAATTCGGGAGCAGGGTGGACGGCACAAAATTAGTTACTTCCAATAATTGGTTTATAAACTTCAGAATTGATCCTCTACCTTTTCAGTTTATTATCGTGATAACCGATTTATCGTTCTACAGTGTACCACCTAGTAATGATTCATTTGTTTCCATTTGATTTTATATGCTTTAGTATGCTGCAGAATATATCTGCTAAGGATTCAGAAACAAAATCAAGTAGACCACAGATTTTAACTTCACTTTGTTTTGAATGCAAAGTATGTTCTTATAAAGTTGTCCCTCACTGTAGAGTCCCTCAGTATACCACTGCACATCTTGTAAACCTTAAGTGATCGTGGGTCCCATTCAATTGTTATTTTGCTTTATCATTTCTTCTTGAAATATTTCATTTAATTTTAGGTCTTGGCTTATGAGAACCAATTTGTAATATGATTTCATATTATTAAATACCTTAATTTTGTGTTGCTGTGCACTTTTATGACACTATTGGAGCATCCCTCAGTATAAAGCTCCCTCACTTGTAATGCAGTTCACTTTTATGGCTCCAATGAACAGCATTATAAAGCAGGAGCCCTGTACATGCATTAAGTAAATGGAAAAAAGCCAACAACAAACAGATTTTTTTTGTAGGAAAATTCTCTAGTCAATAGCAGTGAAAGGATGAGACAGGATACATGTACATGTAATTAGTGCTGTGGACTGGTTTAAGACTTTTTGGCAATGGAACTGTTGGGGACACGACAATGACCTCAATTTTTTTCAACAAAGAAATGAACAGAAGGAGCAGTCGTGATATTGTATTTGCTGAATTCTTCAGTATGAATGAAGCTTCTAATTTTGTTTGTAGTGTGTTGAATAGCGGGTATTTTCTTTCTCAAGTTCTTTAACTGTATGGGTTTTATTATGCTTTTTCAATAGCTGCCTGGTCATTTACAGTTATTTGTAAGCCCTTTGTGTGCCTTCAGAAATAATTTAGTCATAGTTTCAAATTAAATGCTTATATGTAAACATGCATCAGATTTGTGTCGATGAAGTTGTTTCATAACAGTAAATCAAAGCATTTTGTGCCAAGTTAACTTTGTTTTTCTTTTCTTGTAGGATAATAATTTAGTTGGAGACAAATATCATGGCTTTGTGCTTGCTTTCCAAGTTCTTGTTGATGGTGTCAGTGAAAATATTGTTTAGGCTTAAGTTTCATGGGCTTTTCATTGCCACAAAATATATAGTGAATTCATTTATTTTTGTGGGTATTGAGTTTCGTGGTTTCGCAAAAAAAAAAGATATTTTTGTCGGTTTTTAAATTGTTGGATTGGGGAAAGAGTCACATTGTTTTAACAGAAGGATCCTTGTTCCTTGGAGCTTACAATTTGTGTTTTGTAGAAGCCATGAAATCCATGAAAATTGGTACACCCCAAAGATAGTGATCACAGTAACACAAATCAATAAGAGGCACAAAGTTAATTACTGTACAATTCCCCAGAGCCAGGATATAATACTATGCCTATTAATTTGCATAGCATTTTCCGTTGCATAAAAGTTTGTTTTGTTGTGTTGAAAACATTATGGTTTTATTTGAGAGTAATTTTCAGTTGATACTACATATGTTTTTATACATAGAGCAAATACTTGGGTATATTGCCAAATTAGTTGAAGTGTTTACTTCGACCAATAAAATTATTTATTAGATCTGCTTGAAAGGCTTCAGTTTTTATTTTCACTGTGGTTGTTCACAATAACACAGTACGGACAAATATCAAAAGGACTGTGATTTTACTCTTCCCTTAAGAGTTGGAAGTGCATATTTGCAGTACAAGAAAAGTATATTTGCAGCACAAAATGCCAGCATGTTTCCAGTTTGCTTACAGCAGTTGCTGCAATAATGGTGGAAAGTATTTACTTTTAGTTTACTCTGCCATCAGCATGATATCAGCATGTTTTAGTTATTTAAATTATGCTTCATTTATGCTGGAATTACCTTGCAGCACATCAACAGCATAGGTAACCAGCATGTTGTCAGTATGAGTGTCCTAGTCATTACACTATTTCATTGAACCTTCCATACCCTAAGGGAGGCAACGATATGACACATAGGTCGTGTGATCCCAAAATTTACTACCGGTTCGATGAAATTATCATCAAACTTCAACTTTGTAAGTATCGTTACATTTTCCAATTATGCTGTAATGGAGCATAGGTTACCAGCATAGTGGCAGCATAAATATTCTAATCATATATCAGCATGCTTTAGCTACTTTAGCTTTAATGTACCATGTTTTACATGTGTTCTCTGTAGAACTTGCTACGTGATGGGGCTCAAAAGTCTGCTTAAGCTTCATTCACTGTTAAATCTCATAAACATCCAGTTTCACTGGTGATTTCTATAATCTATGAATGAATCAAAGGAAACACGGTGGAAGGCGTGAATATAAAAGCATAATTATTTGAAACAGTATTTATCATAATTGTTTGAAACAGTATTTATCAAAGTTAAAATTCTTGCACACTGTTGTGGAATATATTAGTAGTTTCCAACATTACATTAAAAAGTTCAGTTACAATGAAACCTCGGACTTGAGTACATGTACCATGATGTACTGGTATGTAGTTTAATTTCTTTTATTATAGTATTTCATACACATTATATATTTAATTAGCTGTTACTTTTTGTCTTCTTTAAATGAAACATATTGCTTTCCTTGCACAATAGTTACACATAAAACAAATAAAGGAGACTTAGTGGGTGTATGATCTGGATCATATCAAATGAATTACTGAGGAATAAATCCAGAAGTCCAGGCTGATACACAGAAAATCCAGAAGTGGCAGGCTGATACACTAAAAAGCAAGATATGGACTATAAGGAAAATCTCTCACAGCATTTTTCTCCAATATGAAGGAAAATCTTTACTTTTTTATTAGCAAAACGCAGGTGTTGGGGGTGTCAGGGGGTTCAACCTCACCCCCACCCTCCCGATTTGTTAGTACACTTTTAGATGAAAATTCAAGAATGTTCGCCATTTGAAATACAATGAAGCACCTCTTCTAAAATCAAACCCTCTCAGAAATAAATCCTGCATCCACCCATGCTTCTTGTATGGTTGAGGTACCATCCATTGTAATAAATAGATTTATACAATATGTACCGTATATACTTGCATATAACCTTATACCAACTGCAAACTACATAGACCCAGATCTGCCATCGCATAATGCACCGGCAGGTCTGGGTCTATGCAGTTTGTAAGGATTAATCAGTAGAATAAACAACATAGACCCTGAACTGCTGGTGCATTATGCGACTGAGATCATGGTGTATGTTGTTTCCATTTAGACCCGGCTTATATGCGAGTATATACGGTACTGTACTATGAAACATTGGACACAAATCTGACTTTTTACCTGTTTGGTAAAACAACATAAACATTTAATTTTTTGGCTAAAAATTCCCGAATCTGTTCACATAGTTTTAGAAACATATCTGTTATTTATTACAATCGGGCAGCCTTTAAAGAGCTCCTGTATTTTGGTTTTACCTTCCATTTTGGTAAGGCTTCAACAAGACAGCTGTCAAACGTTAAGTGCTGTACATATTTGTAAAAAAAAGTTGGAATTACTCTCTTGATTCCTTAAAATCTTTGAAATAGAATCTCTGCTGTTTTCTAAGAAATAAAAAAATACAAGAATACCTTTATGTATATGATGGTTGAACCTTCCTAAGTTCATCGCACGTGAACAATTATGTGTGGAATTTGATATCCTTTGTAAGGAAAATTAACTAATATTTAGAGAAACCTATAATGAGAGGGTAAATGTAGCTATATATGTAAATATAAAGGTTACTAATGTTATAACATATGTCATCAACAGATGCTTATTGAATGACGGTATTGTACACCTGTTAGTCTAGAATTCCACATTATTTCCAGTATCAACCTTCAAAGGTACTGGAAAATATCAGTCTTTGGGTAAATGTGCACAGAAATTTGCAACATTTTGCCATCTACGACAGAAAAAGTCAAAAGAAAAATGGGTAAAAGAATAAAAAGCTTGCATGTAATTTAATAATCTCATTAACCTATGGTTGATAATAGACAACATGATTGCATCAACAACTGCAGTTTTGCAGGTGCATCAGTAAATACTACTGATCTGCAAAAGGATTAACCCAGTGATTCTGTGGTGCAAGATTATCAGGTCATGTCACATGTCACATGAGGTATTATATTGTGACGCAAAAATGCAGAAGAACAATATCAAATATGGCGTAGTGAGCAGGCATATATTTTTCTTTTCTTTTATTTTATTTACTTTATTTCATGTTTTTTAAAAATATGAATACAAATATACAGCTCTCCCTTGTTATAACATGGTAGTTGGGGTCCATAACTACCAACCGTGTTATGTACAACTGCGTTATATTAAAAACCGCGATATATATGGAACCACAATATTTTGAGAACCGAGCTATGTACGGAACTACGATATACTGAGATAAGGGCAATGTGCTGATCCTGAGTGTAATGGGCACTATCAAATTTTTTAAATAATGGTGTTTTGAAAAGGAAATGAAGATATAAAACTAAGTTTCGCTTTGTTTTCTTTCAATCAGTATTGTTATATATCGGTATAATTTTGGTCAAGGGGCCCATGGTAGTACTGCATTTTATCCAGAATAGCATTATAACAAGGGAGAGCTGTATAATTAACACAAATTTAGTGATGTAATTACCAAACCCGGTTTTCTTATGTGCTCTGTTTAGCCTACTCGTGTTGCATTTACATGTATTTCTGAGTTACACCTATGTGGTTTAAATGAAAAGTTCAATTTAATTTTTTACAAACTTAAATTTATAATTGACAGATGGGGATTACAGACTTTCAAACATTGTGAAATGTAACAGTAAGAAAAAGGTACTGATTGCAAGAAATTCCAGGACTTTAAATTGTAATCTTTCTTGCATGTTGTCCTGACATATCCAGAGGTCAGGAGACTTGCAGAGAAAGAAGTCCTGAGAAATCATGAGATCATAGCAATTTAATAAGGGAATGTTGGATATTTTGATACTTTCTGATGAAGTATCTTAATCCTCAGTTCAAGATATCTCAGGATTACTTTAAAGATGGGAAACTGGAGACTATTCACCAGAATATATCGGAATATCACATTAGATAGTATCAGGATATCACAAGATAGTCTCAGGATATCACAAGACTATTCACCAGAATATATTGGGATATCACAAGATAGTCTCAGGATATCACAAGACTATTCACCAGAATATATCGGAATATCACAAGATAGTCTCAGGGTATCGCAAGACTATTCACCAGAATATATTGGGATATCACAAGATAGTCTCAGGGTAGCACAAGACTATTCACCAGAATATATTGGGATATCACAAGACTATTCACCAGAATATATCGGGATATCACAAGATGGTCTCGGGATATTAAAAGACTTTTCACCAGAATATATCGGGATATCACCAGATAGTCCCGAGATATCTTTGTTCATGCAGCTGCCCTACGATTTATTTTTTGTAAGGGTATAGTCCTTGCAAGACTTGGACTTTGATAGTGCTGTAGTAAGGACATAGATGGTAGCATCTTTCAAATTTGACACAAACTGCAGCATGTCGCAAAGTTGTTTCATTCAGATTGAAATTTACTACTCATCCTTGTGCTGTCTGAATTTACCAACTCCTTTTGGAATTCATTTTACCTGTGTTCTCTTTCTCTCTCTACGATGTCAACACGTTGTGATGTCTACCTACTATAAACAGTAGGGAGTATGCATCTTTTGGACATATTTTATGCAAACAAATCGACTAAAAATAGATAAAGACATTTTTAAATGTGTTCAGATTACAAAAACAACTTAATTTGAAGCATTAGTAGCCCAAAAGTTGTTTTGGTATCTCTCCTGACGTAAGCACAGTCCATGTGTTATGATGGTGCATTTGATCAATATCAACAAATGAATCAGGATGAGTTCCAGATTGCCCATACATATCTGATCAATGTGAGAACTTGCTCAAACAGATCTACTGGTATGTAATCAAATGTACCCTGAATTAATCCTGGTCACTAAGCCATTTGACATTCAATAAGGCATCATTAACATCTTGATGATTAAGACCAAGTCTTGTAACATTTTGTTTTGTGGTGTTTACAAAATACCCAATCAGATTTTTAAAAATTCCAATTAGCTCCAAACCAGGGAGTAAACTAAACAATATAATACATTTGTATTAAGAGTTCTGGTAATAATTCAGTTATGAAAGTTATCAGACTTAAATATGCAGACACTATGTAGCCCCCCCCCCCCCCAATTGTTGCTGTATACCTTTCTGTCTATCCATATATCTCGTGTAACAACCTCAAAAGTGTTACTAAGTACAGAGACAGGGTCAGCAAACATTGCTGCATACACACAAAAAAAGAGGTACAATACATGGTCAGCTGCACCCAAATGGCGTATTTGATAATCATGCAGGCTTGACTTGGCCTTTAAGGGATTGTTCTGTACCTCTCATAATTCACATAAATGTAAAAAATGACAAATTCCAAAGCTTGAACAGGTTTGAGTTTGAAAGGGTTTGAGTTTACTTGTAGGAGAGGTCTCTAACTAAACTTGTTTACTGAGCAGATATAAATACATAGTGCTGTAAAAAGAATGTTGAACATTGATATGTGTCCCATATATTAGTGCCAAGGTAAATAAAGCTAGTACTGCTAGGAATCATTGTAGAATCATATACTGTGTACATATACTGTATTTGATGTAATACCAACACATGCCTAAATAAGCGCACACCCATCTTTTTCATCATAACTCTGATAGTAGCATCTCTTCCTAAGCCCATGTGGCTCAATCCCAGTATGCCTCATGTGTAGAGAGTGGTGCTTAAACCATCCCAGAACATCAGGATTTTCTTGAAACTTATGACCATCCATACCCGATAATCTCATTGCTACTTTACTGTGTGGGTTAAGTCAGTCTCAAAAATGGACCTTACATGTGCTTAAATCAAGATTTAAAAGATTTTATTTCATCTCAAGATCCCCCCCTGGGGTATGTGAGTATAAACAAGTATAACAAGTGAAAAAGGAACAATGACTGAACAGAGAAATTGAAATTTGACAAGAAAAAAGTGAAATATATCTGTACAATGAATTGAGTTATATAAAAGGGATGCAGTATATTTAAAGTTTGATACAATGATTTTACAGAATTTGTAAAATGTTATAAGTGTATCTTTGTTATTAGAATTCATGAAGATTGGTTAGTGATAGTATGCATGAGATAGGAATATTTTCCTCTCAGCACAACCAGATTAGGAGAGAGAATGCACCTCCAAAGTGGAGAGCTCCAAACGGGGAAATAGGGAACAAATTATTCTCTGAGTACTGTATGTGCATACTTGCAATAAGGACATTGTTTTTGACATTGTTTGTGTGCACTTATATAATAATAATAATAATAATAAAGTCTTTATTTTCAGAGGGTAAACCCAATTAGTTTACAAAACTAATCTCCCTTGAGGTTCTTTATTATATACAAATATTTTAAGTAAGTGGACAAAGATGCATCAAAGCACAGTAATTTAGTCAGTTTCATAAAAGGAGAAAATCAAGGAGAGGGAAAAGAAAAGATAACTATGGTATTGTGAGGAGAACAGAAAAGGGAAGAAACTGGAAAAATGAAAAAATGTACTTATTAATCAAACAGATGTATCATGTAGTTAATTTCTTATTCTGTGATAAAAGCATTTAATGAGGGTGCATGCTTCTTTCACATCTTTAGGTACACTATTCCAAATCACTTGACCTGAATATGCAAATCTTTACTTAAATAATTCTTTTTGTTGATTTGGAATTTTGGAATTATTACTTGACAAAGACCATAAAAAGGTTGAATTTGGATTTGCTGGATGTGGTTCAACCATAGTTAGGAGGTACTGAGACCCTCTTGATTTAAAATTTTGTAAAAAAGTTTAGATTTTCTCATAAATATCCTTTCTTTGATTGAAAGTAGTCAAACCTGTCAATAGTGGCCACCCATGAGAAAAGGCGAAACTGGCCTTTATACACAGGTGACCACTGTACAGAGGTTCACCTTTCAAGATTGTTTTATGTGCATTATTCAACAAAATCATAAAATGCATGTATATGTTGTTCTCTCCCAAATTTATTTTCCACTCAAGATTACTGTATCCTGCTCACTTTAATCTATCCTATAAATTAAATACATCACCGACTTAAAAAAATCATTGATCTTAGTTTGTTTCTTGCACCAAGACAAAACACTAATTTCACTACTGATTGACAGCTTACATATGACTATAAAACAGAGGACTGTCTCTTTGGTCGGCCAGCTTGTATAAATTAGGCTGGAACAGCTGTTCATGCTTTAGAAACAATATCTGGATTAGCCAGTTGCTCAGTTTGCCGAGATCAAAAGACAGTTGGTTTATGTGAGAGGCTTGTGATGAATAGGGAATCAAAAGAAACCATATATGGCTATTTTTGTGACCCATGAACCAAAACTTTGCCTACCTTTACAGACAAGTTTTAAATATTGAATGACCGCTGACTCTAGATGTAACTTGTATCTCTTCTGAATACTTTATTTTATGAGGGTAGCTTAGTTATAATATACTATTCTCCCCTGAGGCCCTCAGGATGAACAATTACACTGAAAGAAAACCCATGAAACTGAAACTCACTTCAAATTTGAAAGTGTATTTTAGCTGCTAAATTCCAGACACACACTGGACAAGGTCATTTACAGTTATCAAATACTGTAGTAGACTTATTGGTGAGAAAATGTCCCAAGGTTAAAACAATACTTGACATGTGCACCGACACAGATTAGGGCCAACAATAGGCTAATCAGAATTCTTCGCACCATAAAAAAGAACCAGCTTTTAAGGTAAATTATTAATAACTAAATGCTTTTAGATAAGCCATTTAAGAAAGATTATGTTTGTCTGCTTATTATCTAAATGTGAGTGATGCTATTCAGTTGTATCAATGATCCATAGAATGTTTTTTGTTTGTTTTTTTTAATCTTGCTTCATTAACCAGGCATGCGGCCTTGTTTTTGATGCTTTGCTGATGGAGTCTGAAAAAACATCATTCTAAAAGTCAGATTCTCTCAACTGATTTTCAGAGGTGAAAACTCATTACATACAATGTATTTAAGTAGCCATGATTGTCATTTGTCTTCACTCGCATTTCAAGATGTCACAACGACCCAGCTAAGCATCGTAGGATTGAACTATACTTACAGGACAAAATTATTGTGATCAAAGAGTATGAATCTGTATACCTTTTTAAGAATTTGTACATCGTCTTAGTCTTTTAAATGTATCTTTATCTTAGAGGAAGATATGTTTACTTTCATTTAAAAGGATTTATATTCTTAACGATATTAGCAATTTATTACCGTAAATATTTTTATTGCAGAACTTCTACAAGGCACCACTTAGCTAGGGTTGTGCTGATGTGCCAACAAATCCTATGTATATACATATACTTGGCAAATGGGATAGAGCCAGTACTAAGAGGAGTGTACTAGTGTAGGTCAAGTAGCTCTGCATTAGTCATTATCAGTTCACTTTTAAATTCCATTCCCTGGTCTCAAGATGTTATCTTTCCACTTAATGACAGAATACTGTGCTAATATTTGCAAGAAAGTTTTAGATTAGGGTGTAAAGGAAGGTTATTACCACAGCTTTTGGCCTGTTTGTTGCCAGATTTGAAGATTTTGTTCCCTTGTGCTGATAAATTTAAATAGAATGTTACTATGTGTCCTTGGAAGTTTGTGCAATATTTACATGTATTAGAACACAGGTATTTAGAAATTTCTAGATTTCTGGTTTTGAAAGAGTAATACATTGGCAATAAATGTCAGATAATACCTTATATACTTGAGTATAATTTGATACCAACTGCAAACTGCATAGACCCAGAACTGCCGTCGCATAATGTGCCGACAGATCTGGGTCTATGCAGTTTGTAAGGACTAATCAGTAGAACAAACAACATCGACCCTGATCTGCCGGCGCATTATGTGACGGCAGATCAGGGTCTATGTTGTTTGCATTTGGACCCGGTTGATATGCGAGTATATACAGTACTTAAGGATGACTGCTTTTGAAATGTTGGAGTGTTTAACTTCTTCAAAAATTGATATTTTTACATAGCAAAGGGTCCAAACAATCCAAATTCACCTAAATAGGTGTCAGTTGGTGTGCATTGTCTTGAGCTGCTGCTAGTTGAATATGCATCTCAAAGTAACGGTTATTGCACAGAAGAAGAGTAGGGGAAAAAATACCTTGTCACTAATTGTCCATAAAATAATAGCTAATGGAGTATGAAAAAATTCAGCAAATTTGCACAGATTAAAGATCGTAGACTTCTTTTATAAAATACAGAAAGAAAAATATATGTCGGTGAGTGCATGTTTTCGGTATAGCACAAGTCTTGAGATCACTTCAGTTTTCAGCAACTGAAAGCCCATATGGCCGATATAGCATAGGTTGTAATAGATAAGGAGTTCCCAAGGGGTCACATGGTATATATTTTTAGTTGACTTTATCATTTTCTTTCACCGGACTGTTATTGTGATTATTAAAATTGTATACAAATTTTTCTTTTTTATTATTTAATAAGAGACAGATGTTGCAACCATGTTATTTTATATTCAGTATCTGCCAGATACACCCTAGTAAAAAGTGATGTCATATCGATGATGTCATAATGTAATCATCACATCATTTTGAGCTGTGCACTAAGCACTGATTTTACAAAAGTGGAATATCTAATAACAATATCTAAGAAATTTTTTGCAAAGGTAAACTTTTTCTATATGACAACCATCATTGTTTTCTTATGGATGCGTGATTGTGCGAATCCCTCAAAATTTAATGAATCCCCACTCTTAAAAATTATTGAGTGCGTGAAAATTGCACATAGTTGATTTGCCATGAGCATTATGAAGCCTGTAACATTCGTTAAGATTAACAAAGCAAAATCTTATCATGTAAGCCATAATTAAGTGCATACTAAATGACTTTTTGCAATTAAACATGAAGATGCTTTTTTGATTATCTACTTATTATAAGCATTTTACCAACTGCAATTGTACAATAGTGGTAATGCAGTATTTTGGCAGTAATATCTCTGCTGTTACGTGCAGTTCTAATGCATACAGCCCAGTGATATTGTCAAAACACATGATCGCTGCTGCTGTGCCAATAATGAAGATAATCATCTGTAAGTTAATTTATCACATGTTTCTTTAAACATACTATACGGGATCAATTTATAGATACTGCTCCCCTTAAAAGCTGAAAATCTCCCATTAGGAAAATACCAGAGGGGAATTCACCCTCTGTGTGAAAATCTGGGTGTATCACTGAGCCATGCCAGTCTGAAATATGGCTTGTGGATAAATATAAAAAGTTCATTAGTGACAAAAGATGTTTATTCTTTTTCTTTCAAGAGATATCATATAAATATTTTATTAAAGTGAGAACATTTTCACTTTCACAATACATAAAGCAGGCATGTCCAACTTCCTCCAAGACATGGGCTGGATAGCGAGTTTTAAATGCACACCATATGATGTAAATGTAACCAGATAAAACAAGGTCGCAGGCTGGATGCGGCACATGGGCCGTAGGTTGCACATGCCTGACATAAAGTTTGGTATATGTGGATATACCGGTAGTCAAATTAGAATTATTTTATTACATTTTGATGATAGAAGAATGCACTCAGTCAGTTGTAAGGGTTTGAAAAATCACATAATGGATTGATGATTCCACACATTTTTTAAAGCAAGTCTCCAAAACTTCTGGATGAAAATGGAGATTTTATGTTGATTACTGAGACTATATACAGTCATGTATTATATAAGGAGACAAATGAAAATTATTTTATGTATTATTTCTACAACATGCATAAACCTGATGCAGGTTGACTGCATTGTATGCAGATTTCTCTGCAAATTAAATTGTGGAATTTTACTCCTCATTGTAAACTTGCCATGGAAAAGCTTTTAAAGGATTTTGAGGGAATATTGACATAATTGAGCAGAACTTTGTTGATATTCTTTGAAAATGAAAGATTTTTAAAATTCTGCAGTGAGATATAGTTTTCTTCCTATATATATTCCAGTAACAAAATGGGCTGGAAAAGGTTTTAAATTGCTACTTGTCTTGCAGGACATGGAACTATAGTGGAAGCTGCTTGTTCAAACCCACCTACTAATCATCTGGACGATCAGAAAAGTGGATTTTTCCAGCCATGCAAACAAATTTTTAAAATATTCGTACAAATATATGCTTAACAAATATTAAAAAGGCAAGTAGTGTCCACAATTAAACTTGAAAGGTCTTAAAAATCTCTCATTCCATTGCTTCTGAAATGTTGAATTTGTGGATTTTTGTCAGATTCTTGTGTTGTCACACTGTGATCATCCAGGCACAGGGGTCTTCGAGATGGAGAAAATGGGTGAACCATGTAGTGTTGTTCCAATTTACAGAGTTCATCACGCATTGGTTACTTAAATTCATTGTTGTGATCAATTAACCAATAAAATTTCTTTGTTCAATTTTGGTCAAAATCCAGCTGTTTCTTTTTTTTCTCTCTAATATTCCCCCCATACATAGGAAACCATGGGTTGGGGAGCCATCCCACAGACTCGAAATCCAGTTTCTTTGTGTCAATGCATGTTCTGAATTTATTGGAAATGTTTGTTTACACATTTTAGAGGTTTTTTTTTCCATTTTGGAGTAAATGGGGATTAAAAAATCAGGAAATAATTTTCATTTTTAAAATTTCTGTATATTATTTTTTTTCTTCTGATTTCTTTGGAAGTGGTATCCATTATTATACCAATAAGAACTGAAGAAAAATGTCTTGCTTTTGCAAGACGTCATGTGATCAGTAACGAAAATTGTCAGTTCTAGATAAGGCTGAGGAAGTACGAAAGTGAGCTAAATTACTTACCTTCTATATAATGAAACGGGGAATAAAACTCGATAATGTTGCAAACAAATTGATGTAATCGTTATACCATCTAGCAGAGTTACGATTAATAATTAAAATAAATGAAGATTGGTTGGAAAAGTCAGATGACAAAAATGTTCAGTTACGATTTTCCATAATTGAATATAAATTATTCAAGTTTTTTTTTATTTAACTTTTAGATTTTTTTGGGATGAAATCTTCCTGGAGAAGTAAAATATGTGAATAACAACTTCCAGTTAATACAGCCTTTGGTTCAATAGTATAACCCAAATACCAAAAACATGGCAGACAACAAATGTGCCAGTAAACCATTAGACTTTACCGGATACAAGCAACTTTACCATTACAAGTACACGTATGTAAAAATGACATTGTCCATAAAAAATATAGAAAGCATCTCAAACTAATTAAAATTGATGGTTAATTGGTTCTGATGAACCAATCATCAGTCCTGAAGTTTTAACCAATTCCCAAACCTACTGTATATACTCGCATATAAGCAAATACCAACTGCAAACTACATAAACCCAGATCTGCTGTTGCATAATGCATCGGCAGATCTGGGTCTATGCAGTTTGTAAGGACTAATCAGTAAAACAAACAACATAGACCCTGATCTGCCAGCGCATTATGCGACATGATCAGGGTCTGTGTTGTTTGCATTTGCACCTGGATTATACACGAGTATATATGGTAATACCATATATGTGATAGAAATGCACATTAACTGTATTTGGCATCAATTTAAGAGTAAGCATGGATACCGTGAACTCTCGATAATAAACACATATTATGAAAATAGGTGTTTTTGTTAAATAAGTGCACACTGACCCTTGGTATTTTTATGGCAAAAAAAAGTGCATACTGGTATATGTCTGCTAAAGAAAAAACAAACTTCAAGTTGTTAACTTGACTCTTATTCATTGCTTGATTACCCAGTAGGCAGACTAATCATGTGCTTAAGGCACCAGCAAAGCAGAAATTGCTTTTGTTTGTTTTTTTAAATTTTTTAAAAATTACATATGGAGGGGCACAATAATTTTTTCAGTGCTTAGGGCCTCTAAAGGTCTTAATCCGACCCTGCTCTTATTACAATATTTCCTATGTAATTAGCATTGATGTAATTATTTATCTTCTTTCTATCCAACTTATCTTTAATCTGCCATTAAGTGTTCACATCTAAACTTTTGAACTAACTGAAAAAAAACCCCACTGACAATAAGTGCATGCAAAACATAAGTGCATATGGTGCTTCACTAATTTACAAAAAATAAGTGCATATGACCTTCACTCATTTCAAAATAAGTGGAAAGTCCTTTAATAATCTTAAAAAATAAGCACATATGGCTTTCACTAATTAAAAAAATAAGCACATATGGCTTTCACTAATTTAAAAAATAAGCACATATGGCTTTCACTAATTTAAAAAAATAAGTGCATATGGCTTTCACTAATTTAAAAAATAAGCACATATGCTTATTATCCTGATTTTACAGTCTGTCCTGTCATCTCTATGCCAATTTAAAATATGGAAGAAAGAAACTGGGTGGAGTGAATCACATTTTTTGTAAATGACAAATTTTACTGCTTTAATGCACATAAAACTTGACTAAGATGAGATTTTTAAATCAACAGGGGTTATAAATGCTGGATTTGAAATGGTATGGACTCAAGTCCATTCAGATAATATCTGACTCACAAGTGGCTCTTTGACTTTTGGAAACTTGATACTATTGTTAGTCTCAGTAGACCATATGGGGTGTGAATGATGCATTTTTCTTTGAATTGTAGTTTACCCAGAGTTGCCTCCCTTGTATCTCATTTCCTAATTAAAAAAATATACTTAAAATAAAAGTGTAATATGATTTTAAATTTGTTACATGTACATTTAACAGCTGAAAAGAACCAACATGATATTAAATTTTAGCATGCATTTTCAAACCAGTGCACATAGACTCTTGACTCAAAGAGGGCAGTTTGCCTGAAATGTTTTTGTAGGTAATTAAATTAAAATCAAATATTATCTTCATAAATTCTTTACGTATGCTTGTTAAAGGAAACTTAGGGTCAGTTTTGGAATAATTTAAGGAAAGAGCAGTACTCATTCCAGAGATGGAAAAAGTGGGGCCCATTTAACTTTACCATGTCAAAATGTGGGGTCATTCAGGAAAAAAACGGGGGTTGCAAATACCCATACCTGTTTCATGTTTATTGAAGAAATTCAAACATATATCACTATCACAGGCTTTTGCAATAAGTATTAAATTTCCCAGCATTATATGCACTGAATGAGTCATTGTAGAGTTGGACTACAGCATGGTTTTCTGCAATTTTCTTGTCCACTAAAATAACAGCGTCCGCTGTTCAGTACTCCATTATTTGAGTTGACAAGGAAACTGTAGCAAACCATGCTGTAGTCTGATTCAACAATGACTGATTCAAAATATATAATGCTGGAAAAGTGACTATTTATTGCAGAAATTAATAAATCCATAATCCAAGCACTTCTTACTATTATCAGTCTCCTGTGTCATGAGCGTTTCATACTGGGATTTAAATTCCTCATGCTTGAGTAACCCATTCCATCTAGAATTCTATAATTTATTTTTTGGACATTTTGAGTCATCATTTTTGCTTCCTGGACACTACTTTAGAGATAAATGCAGCACTTTTTTTGCTGAAGATTTCATTTTCTGTTTACATATTCTATCAATGCCCAAGCTAATCCAAACCAGTAAGACATTTCTGCAAGCCAATGAAATTTATCATTTTATGCTTCTTTGGCAATGAGTGCACTCTATTCACTAAGCTTGGGATGCACAAAATTCAGTAAAGAGTCAACTGTGATTATCTTTTACCTTTATTTTCTGGGGTCAGTTTTATGCGACAGGACCCACAATGGGAACTTTCATGCACCAAAGATGAAATATAAGGGTCATTAGCATGAATCCTGAAAGGTATCACTTCTTTATTATATCGGTATATTTTGAACGAGTGCATACTTAAAAGATAATCACTAGATTTGTGTTGTGTTTTTTTTCACATACAATTCTCCGACAGATGTGGTCTCTTACGTACAAGTTCAGAGTAGCGTCCCTTTGCTCTAGTAGCATGTTTGCTTTGGTTTGGTGCTTTACAGCACAGCAACACTAGTATGTTAGGGCAAATTGGAGTAAACTGCCTTGCCCTAGGACACACCATGGTAGTTGATCCAGGCTGATCCGATGGTAGAATTCGAACTCGCACCCTTTCAGTCGTGAGTCTGGCATGCTAACCACTGACTACTGCAGCTCCCTGTAGTGGCATGTTAATTAGTTGTTTTTCTTTTTCATTTGTCCCGATTTATGCAGTGATAAACAAAGTAATGTATAGAGGAAGTTCATTTATTGATAGTACAGTGACGCCCCCTCTTATAAGGCCACCCCTTCTGTAGCGAAAATGAGGTTTTATAAAAGGTGTGTCCGCTCATGAGGAGAAACAAATATTTGAAATATTCTGTCTTGGTTTTGGCATTGTGGCCTTATAAAAGAGGTGGCCTCTTTTGACAGGGCTCACACTAAAGGGAGACCACTGTACTTTCACAGTTTTGATCTATCAACATACTTTTATTGAGAAAAGGTTTGTTAAAGTATTGATAATTCTCAGGTAGAATAAATCATACATAAATGTATAAAATGCGCAACATAATTATTTTCACAAATGTAGTGTTGGTTTACCGAGCTAAAATCAATAGGAAAGGTAGACATGCCATGTGTAGATAAGTCAATGTATGGGCTTGTTCGGTCAACAGTGTTTGGGACATGTATTGTCTGTGAGCCTAGACTGACTATAATGGAACTGTCCTTGCATTTCATTTTTAAACATGACTTTGTTCTTAGGTCCTCTGTGTTTTCTATTGGTTCTATTTTCACACTGGAATAATTGGCTATTGTTGGGGAGAAGTGAAGTAGAAGAAAAATCAGAAGACAATTGTGTATACTTGAAGGTGAACAACTCTTACATGTTCATCAGTGTTTATTGGTGGTGGACTAATTATATTCTCAATGGCTTCTTGACTTGGAATGGCAAATCAAAATGCAGAGAATAAGGTAAATAGAACAATATTTTTTTTTGCTTTCAATTGCTGTCTTAAGATCAGAGAAATGTTAACTCCATGAGTAAATGAGCACAGTAACAAAATGACTTATTTTGGGAGTCAAAACTTTCTCTTTTATGTGTATAAATAAGCTGTTGGACTTGCCCGGGCAAGAGGAATTTTGAAGGGATTCTATACAAAGAAAATCTGCATCTATAATCAAGATTTCCTCTTTTACTAATAAAGTCATATATATTCACTTAATCACATAGAATGAGATGGAAGTAAAGGCATTAGTTTAGTTTGGGTGAATGCCAATAAATTGGTGTTTATGTCAGATATTTGGGATAAAGGGGCATATATATTTGTTTATATAATAGCATACATATATTCAGTGAAATCTATCTTAAGTAGCCACCTATGAGAAGTGACAAAATTGTCTTTTCAAGGCAGGTGTCTGTTTAAAACAGGTTTATTCCTACAGTAAAATGTGAAAGGATCTTGAAATGTTGGCTGTTTAAGAAAGGTGATTGCCTAATACAGGTGACCTTTAAGACAGGTCTCGCTGGGTAGATAGATACATTGATGGCAACATGAACTTGTATACATGTAAAATTCTTCCCATAGAACAGTTAATTTTTTGCTTTTGTTGGTTTTAACAGCATTTTTAACACATTATTGGCTATATCATGCTGAGGACTTGGGAGTGTCTTTCCCATGGACATACTGAGGTACATGTAGCTGATCCTGGCTGGTTTGGGTTGGTATCAAACCCATGACCCTTGGATTGCGAGTCTAACATTCTACCAACTGAGCTGCTTTGTCGATCCTCTAACAAACAATTATTATCAAGAAATAATCTTCCAACACTAGACAAATTATCAATAGTGTTGGATACAAAACCAAAACTGTATAGAACATTGTATCAAGTTTGTAATTTTCATACATTATATTTCATGTTTTCCATTATTGAAACGGATTTAAAATATGTTTAGATTAAAAAAATGTTAATATTTATCTCAATTAAGTGAGAGTTGCTTTTATATAGCACAGCATAATGAACATTAGCGCAGGTTGTTGGCGAAAATCTGTGACGCTTTCTTATCACTTGTGGCTGCCTGTGAAATGAATTCCTTGTTTTTCATGAATATGCATAAACCTGTTTAACATGATTGGTTAAGCAGGTTTATGCATATTCATGAAAAATATGCAAGTAAAATTTTCTTGTAATGTTGACCCAACATGACCTTTCATGCTGTTTGAATGAGTTACAGTTTCTCTTCCAAACACAGTCACTGAAAGATTGATAAAAAGGGCACTTTCATTGATGTGTAGGAGATTGTTATGTTTTGTTGTTGATGATATATATTTGTTTATGCATAGTCATGAAAAAGTAGGAAATCTTGTTGCAGGCAGTGATGGGTGAAAAAGGAGGGTAGCAGATTGTTGCCCGTGGCTTGCAACAATGCATAATGAAATGAAAAAAAGTTTGTGGGTACTAGTACATTATTGCCTCCCTGCAAACTCAGTGATGTGGAATAGGTCTGATGCACCCTCCTGCATGTCGTAAGAGGTGACTAATGGAAGCAGGAGATGCAATGGCTCAGTGATTACCGTATATACTCGTGTATAATCTAGGTCCAAATTCAAACAACATAGACCCTGATCTTCTGTCACATAATGCACCGACAGATCAGGGTCTATGTTGTTTGTTCTAATGATTAGCCCTTACAAACTGCATAGACCCAGATCTGCTGGCACATTTTATGCGACGGCAGATCTGGGTCTATGCAGTTTACAGTTGGTATCGGGTTATACACGAGTATATACGGTAGTTTGCAGCCAAAAGGGTTCAGATTTGAATCCTACAATCGGATCAGCTTCGGTTGGCTACCACAGTGTTTTCTTGGGTAAGGCATGTAACTCTAACTGCCTTGGCACTATATAACCTACTTGTGTTGCTGTGCCATAAACACCAAATCAAACCAAATGTTGTGACTGTTTTTACAAATGCAAAGAAAAGAAAGAACATGTTGAATATTTGTCTTTTGTGCCTTTTGACTGTGACATTTGCTTGTATTGATTTTTTTAACTGTTACCATAAATCAAATATGCTTAGATTTTGGGTTAGAAGAAAGTTGAATCAACAGTAACACACCGTACATCCACACATTATCATACAATAAAATATCTGGCTAATACGGTCAACATCGATCCCATGTGGCGAGTATTTTGTTGATTTACTGTCTTAAAAGAACACATAATCACACTCCATGTTTGTATAGTTTTTACCTAAACATCCAACTTTCAGATTCATAATGCAGAAATGAACACTTGTTTTTACTATTTGAATATTTGTATTTTTGCATTCGATTCTTATCAGAATATTTGTTGTGATGTCATCATGAAATATTTACCACTGTCACCACCGACCGGCGTTGAATCAGAGGATAAATTCTGTAAACAATTGTCACCAATCTTGCTTGTATATCGACTTGTCTTGTATTTCCAGGTAGCTGAATTACTGAGTTACATAGCCCTTCTATAATTAAAAGAGAGTGGATGACATTTCAGAAAAGATTTAAAAGAGATTCTTTTGCTGAAATATGGACCTATTCATTCTCTTGAAATCCATCAGTGTTGTATCTGCATAATTAGTGACAGCCAATGAAATAGAGAATGCATGGGAGAACTGTTTGAGGGCTATTCTCAAAACTGTTTTCCTGCATTGGTGAAACATATATAGCCTGTCTAAGACTTGCCCTGCTTTCGCAAAACATATATAGTCTGTTTAAGCCTTGCCCCACTTTCACAAAACATCTCAGTTTCAATACATACCGTATATACTCGTGTATAATCCGAAGCCAACTGCAAACTGCATAAACCCAGATCTGCTGTCACATAATGCAGTTTGTAAGGACTAATCAGTAGAACAAACAACATAGACCCTGATCTGCCAGCGCATTATGGGATGGTAGATCAGGGTCTATATTGTTTGCATTTGGACCCGGATTATACACAAGTATATACAGTACTCATCTGCTTGACTCGAGTTGTTCTGTCTCTATAAAATGTTATGACCAGCAAATGCATCATGGACAGTCATTTTGAAAACGAGGCTATTTGCAGTATTTTTGTTGTAATATTCAAATGATGGCTGGTAAAAAATATAGAGTCAAGTTTGAGCAGTTTTGTGATGGCTTGTCTGATCTGGTACACTTTTCAGAGTCTGAACTGCTCTTAAAGGTGTATTTAACCATTATAGTCATGTGTTTTTTTTTTTAGAATAGATATTATTACTGTAGTAATTAAAAAAGTCATAAATGTCTGAATAAGATTTTAAAATTACTACAGTCTCGATGGTAATTAAAAAAACCCAAACAACCTCAGTAACAAACAACAAGATTCAACCTGGATATGAAGCATTTATTTATCAAAACCAAGTATTAAAAAAAATAGTAGAACTTCCACTTACTTTCACATGATTGCTAAAGAAATATTATTGAAAAAAATCATAAAACCATAATGGGAAATTCTTTGTGAACTGAAGTTACTGAATAACTCGATCTGTGTGATTACTCGATCTATAGATGATGTTATCGTACATATTTGACGAATAGCAGGTTTTTTGTGCTTCAGTTGATTTATTGGATTAGATGTCATACCACTGTAAAACAATTGGGATTGGCAAAGTTTCATTGTGCAGTTTTTCTGTCCTGGAAACACAACTGAGAATATTCTTTCACAGCTCTGCGTGTTTAGTCCATGGCTCCTCTCAGGTCACCCTACTGTATATATGTACTTAGTATTGTAGGCCAAAAAGTTGTTCTCTGCCTCGTTTATGATTTATCTGACATTACTGGTTGCGGTCCCTTTAGTTTCAGATAAATAAAGATGTAGGCAAAGAACAACTTGTTGGTCTAATAGTACAGCTGTATGGTCGTTAGGGGTCATCTCAAAGTTTGATAAATTCTTGAAACGCATTAAAAGTGGACACGTTCATATATACATGATGAATATTTGAATACCAATTTCCGATTTGAATATCCGTCAAAAATTATTATTCCTTGAATATTCGGATATTCGTTGCAACACTACGGATTCATATCTCTCTGTAATCAAACTCCAATTAATAATCAAGCCTTTCATGTAAAAAATGTATTTCAAAATTGATTAGGATGCAAAGAATTGTCATCTTCTCATTGTTTTTACTACAAAACAGGATCTTAGTCCAAATTAAATAACCGACTGTATGATAGCCAAGTCTCTTCCATTTACACACATATAAGAATTGCTTTAATTGAGAGAACATTTCATTTTATTCTTCCAAACATTCCTTTAATGCATGTCAATCATTTGATATGGTCAGTAGAACAAGATATGATATTACTATTGACTGTATCATATGTTTGATACTGACCATACCACCAAAACTACTTTGAAGATCAAACATGAAATGGTCTTGGAGAGCATTGTTATATTGATGTGCATACAAAATGAATCAGCCATCAGGTAATCAATGATTTGCTTAGGAATAAGCCCCTGTGACATGTGTACAAAAGGATCAATTCTGAAAAATATTTTTACATTAAATGCTCAAATAAATGCCCATATTGGAACACAGAAGATTATTCTGAAAGTTGGATGTTTTGTTAACAATTTTGCAAACATGGTGTGTGATGGTGTGTTGTTGCTAGTATAAATCTACAAAATACTCACCACCTGTTACTCATGCCTTTAAAATATACAATTAATGTTGACTGTATCAGATGGACATTGACTGCAGTGATAATCTATGGGTGTACGGTGTGGTATGTATGTATGTATGTATGTATAGAGTTTATGGCTACGTTAGCATAATCATGGCTATATTATGCCAAGTAATTTTAGGTATCCCCAAAAAGGCATACAAAACAAAGAGAAAGGCAAGACACTAAAAAATCCTTAAAATACAAAGTCAGATTTCTGGTATAAATGCACTCTCTATTAAAAAGTCCACGACTTTCTCCGCAGAAACATCATCATGGGATGCAACACAAGGCAAAAAAGTAATTCCATTGATTGTCTCTTTCAACATGCATGAGGGTACAGTGGGCCTATATTACATCCACAAGCCTGCAAGGGGGAGGGGTGCAAAGTGTGGTATAAGGCTGGAAAAGTAGTCAAGAAGCATTTCTCCGTTTTCCCCCTAATTTGTCAGTGGCATTCACTTTTGACAAAAAATTAGGGCGATAATTATATTTGAGTTTGTGTCCCAATAGATTGCACTTTACATGTATGTGTATGTGTACAATCTACAGTGGAAACAGCTGCATATTTTTCAAGATGGCTGTACACATGTTGTAGATAAATCAATGATAGCCAAAAGGCATGGAATGTAAAGCATGTTATGATAAAGTTGATGATACTGGTGTCAATGAGAATATTGACTGAATTTTATCTTGCTGTTAATATAGTAAACATCCATTGATTTTATGAAATTTTTGTAAAAAAACAAAATGTGCAACATTTTTGGGGGTATTTTTAAGTAAAGAATGCAGCTGAAATTATATATGAAATAAAGCACTGAAGAGAGAAATTGTACCATATATACTCGCGTATAATCTGATACCAACTGCATAGACCCAGATCTGCTGTCGCATAATGCGCCATCAGATCTGGGTCTATGCAGCTTGTAAGGACTAATCAGTAGAACAAACAACATAGACCCTGATCTGCTGGCACATTATGCGATGGCAGATCAGGGTCTATGTTGTTTGCATTTAGACCCGTTTTATATACGAGTATATACGGTATGGGGATTTGTGGGTCAAATTTCATCATGCAAATTGGAATACATTGTAGTTTTTCATTTAGTTGTAATAGCAATGAATAAAAAACTGCCACAGGATAATGCACTATGCAGCAGATGTGCTTATGCACCATGTTTCAAGTACAACTTTCTTTGAGGAAAATAGGTTTCTTTTGTGTTACCTTTAATGATCACATACATGTAATATGTAAGTTATAAATTATAAAATGTCAGTCACATTGACCTTTTATGCAGATGGCTCCAGTTTTCAGCAACATAGTTATAACATAAGAAAGTCCCGTCAGCTCCTCATTTTCCCTTGCATACCTTCTCCTCTGATCCAAATTTTGTAACTTCTCCATCACTTCTAATAGTCTTGTCACTCTGTGCAGCTTGTTTCTACAGATTGCATTCAACATCTGGCCTAAACTGTGTACTTTTAAATTCATTTCATCTTTTCTGTGCCTATGTTTTTTTATTAAATTTTATCAATTATTCTAGGAATAAAAATATAAATGTCCTCCGGTCAGTCATGTACTTCTCCCCTGCTACCAAAATATAAAACAAAAATAGAAATACTAATTCTTTTCATAATAAATATAACATCAGTATTGTACATATTTTTCAATAATGTTCTAACCACCATCTTAAACAAGCAGTTTTTATGAAGAAAAAAGCCCAAGTCTTAATTCAGACTGGTAAAAGCAGGGAAACTCGGAATAACATCATTAATGGCCTTCATTAGTTAGTTATCTCCTGATTAGATGGTGCCACAGGAAAACCCAGTCCATATCATTGAATTAACTTAATTCTTAAAGTAATTCTGAAATACCAAATACCACTTTCATCTTTAGCTCACCTGGCCATAAGGCCAAATAGGCTAATGCAATGGCAATCTATGCATCCATCATCCATTGTCTGTTGTCTGTTCGTCAACATTTGCTTGTTACCACTCTGGAGGACATGTATCTACCATATATACTCATGTATAATCCGGGTCCAAATGCAAACAACATAGACCCTGATCTGCCATCTCATAATGCGCCGGCAGATCACGGTCTGTGTTTGTTTGACTGATTAGTCCTTTCAAACTGCATAGACCCGATCTGCCAGCACATTATGCAACAGCAGATCTGGGTCTATGCAGTTTTTAGTTGGTATTGGATTATATGCGAAAATATACGGTAATCTGATTTTGATCAAACTTGAATTATAGATTTATATCATTAAGATCTTGGACTAGTTAAAATATGAGTGAGATCCACGAGGTGATCTTGCATCTGATTGCTGGAGGTTTTTTTTACCGCTCTAGAAACCATATTTCTGATCTGATTTTGATAAATCTTGTAATATGCGCATATACAGTACATGTATCATCAATATCTCAGATAATCTCAGTAATAAGCAAGACCCATGCATAATAATTATGTGATCATGCATCCAATTAGCTGAGCTTGTTACCACTCTGTTATCATTTTTCTGATCTTAATTTCTTCAAATTTGGAATAAAGGCTTATATTGCCAAGATCTCGCATGAGGCTGCTAATGACTCGCATCCATATGGATTAATTAGGTGATCTTGCACTGATTGACTGAGCTTGTTATAACCTTGGAAGCCACAATTCTGATTCTTGATAAAAATTAGGAATATGGGCTTATATCATCAAAATTTCAGACAAGTTCAATAATGAGTTAGATCCACACATACTAATGAAGTGATCTTGCATCTGATGAGCGGAGCTTGTTTCCATGCTGGAGACCAAATTTCTGATCCTGTTTTGATCAAACTTGAAATATGGACTTATATTGTCAAGATTCATGGATAATAATGAACAGAACTTGCATACAACTGGCTGAGCTTGTTACCATGCTAGAGGCTATATTTCTGATCCATTTTTGATCAAACTTGGAATATAGGCTTATGTGATAAAAATATCACATGAGTTTGATAATGAGCTTGACCCATGCATATTAATGAGGTAATCTTGCATCTGATTGGATGAACTTGGATCCACTTTTGAGTATACTTGGTAAATAGACTTAAATCATCAAGATCTTAGATGGGTTCAGTTATGAGCAAAATCGATGCATATTAATGAGGGTGATCTTGCATCAGATTGGTTGATCAGATGTATATCAAGCTTGGTAAATAGACTTCTATCATAAAGAAATCAATGAGTTTTATTATAATCAAGATCTGCTTATATTAATGAGGTGATCTTGTATCTGATTGGCTGAACTTCTTACCATTCAAGAGATGACATTTCTGACTGAATATTAATCAGAATAAACATAAATAGGCTTATATTATTAAGATATTGATGAGTCTTAATATGAATGAGATCTATGCATATTTATGAGGTGATCTTGTATCCGAGTGGCTGGTTGTTTTTTTACCACTCTGGAGACTGTATTTTTGATAGGATTTTGATCAGACTTGGTAAATAGGCTTGTATCATTATATCATGTATGAATGATATAATCTTGCATTTGATTGGCTAAGCTTGTCAGCACTCGAGCAACTATTTCTTAAATGATTTGGATCAAACTTTTTCAAGATGTTAGACAAGTTTGATAATGAGCAAAAACTGTGCATATTTCTGAGGTAATCTTGTATCTGATTGGTTAAGCTTATTACCACTCTAGAGAATTCAATCAGATTTTCCTCCAGCTTGGTAAATATATAATTTTTGTCTTGTATCATAAGTGAGATCTGTGCATATTAATGAGATGATCTTGCATACTTAATGGTATGTTATGTTCTTACAATACTACATAAGCCTCTTTAGTAAAATGGTCATCTTGTTAAGCTATGTAACCATGAGTGATATCAGGCCCACTTGGGCCTCTTGTTATTATTTGCCAGTAAATAAACTTTCTGCCATCAATATTTGGAGCTCAGTTCATTTATGCTGTCATCAGTCATATTTTGTTCTCATTAGATTTCCTTTTTCTTCCTTTTCATAAAGCATGCTCCATTATTAATTTTACCTTACCACACTACAATATTTACAACAAAATTCTAATCATAATTAAGTCAAAGTCTGTGTATTTTGGAAACAGTAATCGCTCAGTTTCTTGTTAGCTTCAACTTATTTTAAATGTATATTTTGTATTTTGTAGCTTCCAATAATAATAATAAAGTAACCCAATATGCTTTCATCATCAAACACTCTCAACTTTTAATTAATAAGAGCAAAAAGACCCATGACCTTAAAAAAACATCTAGAAAAATTTGATAGTTGTCCAAGTTGATCAGTTGGTGGGACTAAAACCTGCAGTCTTCTGGTCATGTGTCCAATGCCTTAACCACTGAGCCACTACAGCTCCCAAATTATGACTCCAGGGGCAAGTCCCTACAAAGGTAAGGACAGAACCAGGAATCCATGCCAGCTACAAAGATTAATTCCCCATTAAATGCCATGTAAGTGTATTCACTTTAAGAGTTGGGCTGTGAGCAGTTCCTAAGTTATGATCTGCGGCCAAATCCCCAGGATCTGGGAGATATCCAGGGAACAGTGCTAGTTGTATAAATGACATGTCCTTATGTTGAGAAAGTGATCCTATATATATGATCTAGGAAAGAAGATAAATCACACCAACATTAATAAACAATGTAGGAACTATGTGTTCCAACCCCTCATTTCAATAATCAGTGAATTTGCATTCAAAATCTGATATGTCAACTGGCCAGGTGAGCTATATCAGGCCCGCTAGGGCCTCTTGTTGAAATAATACATGTAATTGGTGGTATATAGCCATATTGTGCTGAATGAACCAATAGTTTAATGGCATTTCATTTATCACATTGATGTTTTTTCTTCAATGTCAAGGTCACTGATTCACTGATATTTTTTTAAAACCCCTGTTCTGCACTTTTCCTAGAATGCTCTTTGAGACAGGGCAATGAAACTTGGTAACTTTCCATGTCTGCCCCAGTAACATTACAGCTCTGTCTTAAAGATCATGGTCAGATTTCATTATTATGAATTTATGTGATCTCACCTTGCTAGGCAGGGTGAATTTGCTTGTTTATTTATTTATTTATTGCATTTTTATTTATATTTATTTATTATACAAACTGCATTCTTTTGGAAACTTGAAAAGAATGCGGGTTGTAAAATAAATTCCGACCCTATACTTCAAGGAATTTATCTTTTACTTTTTTACCCTTGTTTTATTTTTTGTATATCTTTTAAAGAATTCTGGCACTTTTATTTTTTTTTATCTTATTGGACTTTTTTTTAAAGTTTATTTGAAAGGGTTTAACTTTCTACGTTCTTGAATCTGTTTCCTTTCCATTTTTTGAATATTACATTTAATCTAATTGGCGTTATATATCAAGGGTTGTGCTGAAGTTCCGTTGAACCCTATCCATGTATATTCACAATGAAAAACGAATATATTTGTCAGTCAAGTTTATACAAAAATACTTTATCCTAAGATGATGTTCTTGTGACTAAATAATTTTCTTGGTGGGAAAACGTAATTGAAAGAAAGATGGACATGCTATAACACATGACATGATATTTGTTGGACCAGTTTTTTTTTTATGGTTCTACTTGTCAAATTCAGCAGTAACTGACTTTGATCCCCTGTTGTTTCATAATAACTATTCAAGTCTCAGCTGAAGTGGAATGTAAATTTTGGTCTGCAGTTATAATACTAGTGTGTGTGTGTTAGGGGAGATAACTTATCACCTTTGAAGTTGTAAGGGAAACAACTGCTGTTGACCAGCACATTATGGCAGACAGTTGGATCTTACATGTAAAATACTGATAGTTGTAATTTTACACTATAGCCAGAAGTAAAGGTTTTTTTTACTGCTAGAATTATGATTATACAAGGTTTTTGTACGAAATTCATCCTGCCTGCCACATTGCTAGTATACAGATAATGTTATAGACGTTTAGTGCTTTGATCACTTAGGAAAAATAGGCTGTTAAGGTAGATTAAGGTAGAGGGTTGTTTAGAGGATGGCTGTATGCATAAAAAATAAGAGAGAGAGAGAGAGAGAGCTGTTTTAGGATATCCAGTTTCTTCAACAAATGTACATTGGGGAATTTAGTGATGTGGATGCAGCACTGCTTCTGGTATAGCTTGTAATTTATAATGAAACCTGTCTATAAAATACACTCAGGTGAGCACAACAAAAAAGGTTGTCTGTCTCAGATAGGTGTCCTTTATATAGAGTCTAAAAATTATGCAGAAATTAAGAAAAGAAACTTGTAATTTACAGTAAAAACCTGTCAATTAAAAAAACTGAAGGCCATAAAAATGTGTTCTTTATCAACAGGTGTCCTTTATAAAGATAGAAGATTATGAAGAAATTAAGGAAAGGGACTTGTAACTATTGTGATCCTGATCAGGCAATTATATATATATATGTGTGTGTGTGTATATATATATATATATATATATATATATATATATATATATATATATATATATATATATATATATATATATATATATATTTCTTGCAGTTCTTTAAAATATTTTAGTAAAACTTTTTTCATGTTTATTATCTTTAGACTGCTTGTAAAGTTAAGCAGTTTCTGTAGCCACTTGGAGAAGATAAATAAAAATAGTACTTGGAATATTTTGTCAGTGTGGAATAGATACATATTTTGTTGAAACTTTAATTTCTCAGTTGTTGGCCATTTTATCATATACATGGATGTTGTTTTTTGTGTATCAATGCAAGGATGCATACCTGTGTGCAAAATTCAATTACTATAGACATTAAAGAAAGGATGTGTATTTATATATTGATAATGGATGACTTTGTATATTTATTTTTAATTCTATCGATCACATACAACAAAGCAGTTTCTAAATAACTGAGAACCAAGTTTGCAAATTTAGGTGCATCCTGAATTGTACAAAATCTTTTGAGAAGCCAGTTGGAATACAATTGGGAACACAGCCCCCTCTGTATGGGGCAAATTTTTTACTCAAACATCACAGCTAATTGAAATTTATTGTGATAACAAATAAATGTTTTGCCATTACTTGATTCTTGATATTTGATTACTTCTTTCTAAATGATTGGTTGTACTGTTTGCAGGTTTATATAAATACACAGTTTGGCCTGTGGTAAAAAAATTTAAAAAGACTTTTTTTTTAACTGTATTTATGTGTTGGCTTTCTGCAGTCTATTTTGTCATTCAAGATATGTAAACCACGTGAATTCCAATTCTGCCAGTATGTGTTATTATTCATGTATTTTAGGTTGTGTGTCTACCATTAAAGTTTGTAATTATTTAATATATACCAATTGGCTGTTTACATATACTGGTATTTAAATCCATGAATTTGTGTCAACAATAATAATGTAAAAAGAGTTAAAATAATCCTGTTTGCCAAAAGAAAATAGGTTATGTTTAAATAGGTACATGTACAAATATGACTGACTCTACAAATAGGTTATGTTTAAATAGGTACAAATGTGACTGACTCTACAAATAGATTTTGTTTAAATAGGTACAAATATGACTGACTCTACAAATAGGTTATGTTTAAATAGGTACAAATGTGACTGACTCTACAAATAGATTTTGTTTAAATAGGTACAAATGTGACTGACTCTACAAATAGATTTTGTTTAAATAGGTACAAATATGACTGACTCTACAAATAGATTTTGTTTAAATAGGTACAAATGTGACTGACTCTACAAATAGGTTATGTTTAAATAGGTACAAATATGACTGACTCTACAAATAGATTTTGTTTAAATTGGTACAAATGTGACTGACTCTACAAATAGATTTTGTTTAAATTGGTACAAATGTGACTGACTCTACAAATAGATTTTGTTTAAATTGGTACAAATGTGACTGACTCTACAAATAGATTTTGTTTAAATAGGTACATGTACAAATGTGACTGACTCTACAAATAGATTTTGTTTAAATTGGTACAAATGTGACTGACTCTACAAATAGATTTTGTTTAAATTGGTACAAATGTGACTGACTCTACAAATAGATTTTGTTTAAATTGGTACAAATGTGACTGACTCTACAAATAGGTTATGTTTAAATAGGTACAAATGTGACTGACTCTACAAATAGGTTATGTTTAAATAGGTACAAATATGACTGACTCTACAAATAGGTTATGTTTAAATAGGTACATGTACAAATGTGACTGACTCTACAAATAGGTTATGTTTAAATAGGTACAAATGTGACTGACTCTACAAATAGGTTATGTTTAAAT
Source organism: Margaritifera margaritifera (assembly GCA_029931535.1). Taxonomy (NCBI): domain Eukaryota; kingdom Metazoa; phylum Mollusca; class Bivalvia; order Unionida; family Margaritiferidae; genus Margaritifera; species Margaritifera margaritifera. The sequence continues at coordinate 436,997 of JAQPZY010001591.1, forward strand.
AGGTACATGTACAAATGTGACTGACTCTACAAATAGGTTATGTTTAAATAGGTACAAATCTGACTGACTCTACAAATAGGTTATGTTTAAATAGGTACAAATATGACTGACTCTACAAATAGGTTATGTTTAAATAGGTACATGTACAAATCTGACTGACTCTACAAATAGGTTATGTTTAAATAGGTACAAATCTGACTGACTCTACAAATAGGTTATGTTTAAATAGGTACATGTACAAATGTGACTGACTCTACAAATAGGTTATGTTTAAATAGGTACAAATCTGACTGACTCTACAAATAGGTTATGTTTAAATAGGTACAAATCTGACTGACTCTACAAATAGGTTATGTTTAAATAGGTACATGTACAAATCTGACTGACTCTACAAATAGGTTATGTTTAAATAGGTACAAATCTGACTGACTCTACATGTATAAAATGGCGATGACACAGTTTATACATAATTTGATGAATCTACTGGTAAGAAACAGTACCTATGAGTGACAAATTACTCCAGCAATATAAAAATTTAAAGTTATGTATTGCAAAATCAGAAATTGGCGGAAATAAAGTTTTGTGGTATTTGAGTAGACAAATGATTTTATTATTTTCAGTATGCTTTGTGAGTATATTGTGTCCCTTGCTTTAGTTTGCTTATACAAATTATGACTTCATTATGGGGGTTTTATCACCCACATAGATTCCTTGGTTATACCACTGTAGATTACCACAAGAACCTGAGAAGAAATCCACCAATTCTACAAGCAAAATCCACAAAAATCCACAAACCAAAGAGACTAATACTTCATTGCATGCAAACTCTGAATTTTGTACATACAGGGGTGGACATTATTTTTTTCCTTTTCCTTCTGTTTTGATATGTTTATTGTTACAGGCTTCTGTATATTATTTGTGTGTGTAATGTATTATAGCATAAGGTCAAATTATTGCAGCTTGTTTCAAGATTTTTGATTTTCATTTTCATGGACAAACCACACAGAAAAAAATAAAGTTAAAAAACGTGTCACAAATGACAAAATCCACAAAACTGCTGATTCCACCAAAAATCTGCAAACTTGTAGAAGATACAAATTTGCTGAAAAAAAATGCAGGTGTAGTCACTGTGTACCGTATATACTCGCATATAAGCCAATGCCAACTGCAAACTGCATAGACCCAGATCTGCTGTCGCATAATGCGCGGGCAGATCTGGGTCTATGCAGTTTGTAAGGACTAATCAATAGAACAAATAACATAGGCCCTGATCTGCCGGTACATTACACAATGGTATATCAGGATCTATGTTATAGCATTTAGACTAGGTTTATATGCGAGTATATACGGTAATATCACAGATGAAGCATCAGTTTCCTCAATATATTCTTGCATTGATCAACCCAATAATGTAGAACAAACATCTGTTTGTGCTTGTTGTTCGGCCTTACTGGGTCACCACTATCAGGTTAACATGATGCCTTTTGAAATATTAATTTGCATCTACCCTGGGACATGTCCTTTGTAATCTTGGCAGGATATTTTGTGACTCCACCATATTTTGTCCCATACAGGTTTTATCCAGTATTAGAAGGTTAAAATCATTGGTTGTGTTCTTAAATATTTCTCTCAGGTTTTACTTAAGTATAACAACTTCAGTGTATCTGCTGTAAACCAAAATATATTTAAGGAAGCACCAAATGTTATTGAACTTGGTCGGGAGCTATATTCACAAAAATATATTTTGCAAAAAGTAATATTATAAACTAGATAGCATCAGTTAACTATGAACATTTTGCCATTGACATGCTGAATTGTCTTTATACTTGAAAACTGAATGATGCTAAAACATTATACATAGAGTATGTTGCTGTCTATTCAGAAACATGGGCATGTCCTCCAGTCTTATACAGTACATGTACAACTTATTCTGACTACCAGTAATTTATAATGCCCCAACTATCTGTATTCTTATTTTCATGTCCTTCAATTTTCCACTACACCCTTCCCATTTGGATATGTGTAATTTAAGTTGTTACTTTATATCTTTGCTAAATATCAGGTGCATATACTTCCAAATTTTGGTTCTTATTGCACTGAAATACAGTGGTTGGTGATCAGGCAGCTGGACAAGGAGGTGGTTGGGGTCTAACACAACTTAAGAAATGCTGATTGATTGGGTTTTCTATATCTGTTTTATTCCAAATATCTGGGAAACTGACCAATGAACCAAATACACTGAAACCTTGATTACTATATATGGTCACATAGATGTTTGTTAATGATTGGTTATCAGAATAAATGGAGTTTGGGTGGGTAGAGAACTGAATCATGTCCATGATGTCCTGTTCATCATCCAGGAGAGTGATCTCTTTTGTAACAGACAACTAAAATAAATGATATCTATTCAAAGTTTTAAATTCCTTGCAAAATCCACTAGATTATTCTTCTGTATTCCATACATTTTATGGTACCAATATATAACAATGTGTAACATTAACCCAACTGCAAATGCATAGATCCTGATCTGCCGTCCCATCATGCACAAGCATGTCAGGATCTATGCTGTTCACTTAAATGACTAGTAGAAGTAGCATAGACCCTGATTTCCTGAGATCTGGGTCTAGACTGTTTATATTTAGGCATGTGTTATATTAAATAGGTGAAAAATAGTACTCTCTCTGATTTGAAAGAAAAGATTCTGTACCTCATGGAAGTTTCAGTAGCTCACTTGGTAGAGCATCAGACTCATAATTCAACAGTCATGAGTTTGATACCTGCCCAGGCCAGCCTGGGTCAGATGCCTTGGTGTGTCTTTGGGAATGGCAGTTGGATCCTATTTCCTCACCATGATATGGCCAATAATGTGTTACAAGTGCCGTTAACAATCCACCAACTATATCGCACTGCTCCTACAAACTAATTGACTATACAACACTGTCCACACAAACTAATCAACTATACCACTGTCTCCACAAACTAATCAACTATACCATACTGTCCACACAAACTAATCAACTATACCACTGTCCCTACAAACTGATCAACTATACCATTCCCCACAAACTAATCAACTACACCACATTGTCCCCACAAAATAAGCAACTATAGTCCCCACAAACTAATCAACTATACCACATTGTCCCCACAAACTAATCAACTATACCACATTGTCCCCACAAACTAATCAACTATACCACATTGTCCCCACAAACTAATCAACTTTACCATACTTTCCCCACAAACTAATCAACTATACCACATTGTACTAATCGACTATACCACACTGCCCCCACAAACTACTGAACTGTATCACATTGCTCCCACAAACTAATCAACTATACCACATTGTCCCCACAAACTAATCAACAATAGCTGCTCCCACAAATAAATCAAGTATATCTCACAGTCCCGACAAACTAATCATAAAAGTTATTACGGCAGTAATCCCGATAATTATAAAGTGTGGATAACTATTTATATAGTTGTTATCATAGTGATAACTTTATACTAAAATTTTCAGTAGTAGCTGAACTTCTCTATCAGTCATCAAAATGTTGTTGGTTATAACAACATGTCTTTTTAGCTAGAGTGGTAATCAACCAGAGGAGCTTATAGGATGGCCTGTTGTCTGTCATTCATCATCCATAAATCTGTTAGCATAAGTTTATTATTGCTACTCCTCCTCCGCTACATCGAGGATTACCATAAAACTTTACACACAAATTCATCCCAATGTCTAGTCAGTCCTAAATGAAAATAGGGTCACTCACTCTTCTAATATGGTTTCACTCTACAGTTATTATGTTCTTCTGAAAAGGGGACAGGTATAAGGTTAAGTTGTTTGCATGTGCAACATGCACAATGGAGAGATTTTTGACATACCTCTATGCTACTTTCATGTACTTTGACTTGCATTTCTTTATGTGGTAATTATGGAAATCATGCACTATCTAATGCAGACAGCTGATCAAAATGGCTGCTCCCATGTACTTGGAAAATGAGCCTGAAGTAGTCCAAAGTACACTAACTTTAGCAGTTATTAAAATATGAATTTTGCCAGTGTAGGCAATAAACGAATCATAAAATATATAAAAAGTAAAAAATGTTATCTGCTCACTTTTTGCCAATTTACCTTTGAAGTCCAGGAAGTGAAAATCACCAAGTGGAGCTAGTAGTTTTTTGATAGGTGCACATCTGAAGTAAGGCCAAGCTGTTTAGTATCCAACACAAATTACAAACATCAATCATTCACCAAGATAAAGGGAATTAAAAGTTCTCTTAATACTGCCTAAGATATACAAGGTCTTTTTTTAAATAGCAAGGAAAATCGAGGAAATTCTTTTTCTTTAAAAATCAGACCCTACGCAAATTACGAAACTGTAGAGCAGAACCTATGGTGACAGTGGCCATCTTTAAAATCTTGTTATCACGTCATATCAACATTGGGTTTCACTAAAATACTTCTTATGATGTGAAGTTGATACTACATGTAATTGAAAATGGTGCCACCAGAAGACTTCTTATGATGTCTAATTGGTCCTAAATGAGAATGGTGCTGATCTGACATCCAATATGGCCACCATGGTGGCCATCTTGAAAATCTTGTTATTGCTACTTCTCCTGGATGGATGGTCTTATGGACATGGGGTTTTCACCAAAAGACTTCATATGATATCTAGTTGGTCATAAGTGCAAATGGTGCCAATCTAACATCCAGTATGGCCATCATGGCAGCCATTTTAAAATCTTATCGCTACTCTTTTTGAATAGATGATCATATTAACATGGGGTTTTCACCAAAAGACTTCTTATGATCTCTAGTTGCTCCTTAATGAAAATGGTGCCAATCTTACAACCAATATGGCCGCTTTAATGGTCATCTTGAATATCCTGTTATTGCTACTCCTCGGAATGGATGGCCATATTGACAAAGAGTGAAAACAGATTATTTCATGAATTTATTGGTCATCTGGGAAAATTTGTAGCCAATGGCAATTTTGGCTACCGTTAATGGGTACATAAATAATGTAAAGTCTTTTGTTAAATATGTAACCTGTGTCCGCAAAACTATTTAAAATGTAGATTTTAATATAAATTCATACTTCAGTTTAAGATTTTGGGAGGCCTTTATGTTATACATTAACATTTCAATAGCATCTTTGTGGAACACAGGCACCAGTGTAGCATGTATATTGATTGATTATTGGTATTGACTTATGGATATACATACATAGTATTAAATTACTTCATTAGTTGATGTCATTGAATTAGTACTAATGTTTTGGTGGCATGAGGATATGAATTTACCACCATTATGCATGAAGAGGTTCCTCCAGTATAAATCATAAAAATACATAGTTATAAGTGTTCTTTGGTAGAAAATATTTCATTTAATGTTTCACCTTTCCTGCGAGATTTAATTGTGTTGATTGATAAGCAAGAGAAGATTTATTGCTGACAGTTGTATTTAATTAGCATAAAAAGTTAATTCAGCGACTAACATGATGTTGTTGACAAAGTGGTCACATAATTGCTTCTTTTCTGCGTGTTCAGAATGTGTGGCAGTTTAATTCTTTTGTGTATGCAAGGTTTTGTTCCATATACCCAATACACGCGCTGTGTGGTGTACATTTGGAATAGATCAGTCAAGATATTGGTGAACTGTAATCATTGATACAATAGAAATCTGTTTGATTGGTGAGACACTGCAATACACAAAATGTGTACCCATTGTCATGGAAGAAACATTTGGGATGTGTTGTGTATTGCTTTGTTATCAAGATTTTCCTTTCCATGCATTCCATGGAAGTAATTTGTGGGAAACAAATAGGAAAATGTGTGATATTGTTCAAAATCTGAATTGTTGATGGAGTTCTTTTGAGATAGACCAATGTGAAATTATGGGCAGGAATAAGTAATGTAATTAATTATGAAGTTAGTTTGAATTAGTGGGTACATGATTGGAGTATGAAAATGCTTTCAGAAATCTAAAACTAGTTGTAGTACTAAAAATGGAATATATGTATATTTTCAATAAGGTGTTGCTGTATACCTCATTCATTAATGAGCAGGAACTGGTTTGACAGTGTTTCCTTCTTCACTTCTTGTTGTCAAACAGCTGGTCCACTTTATGGCATCACCCTCGGGCTTCCTGTTAGGAGATCAGCTTGGATTATTGACTGGTCTCTGCTTCGCATTATTAAGACGGGTAGACCTTATTTGATACAGATCTGTTGTCCATTTCATTATTACAATATATTACCTGAATACTTAGGGTATTAATCACATACATGTGTCACACCCCAGGGGTAATTCAATTTATTCTTCATGTGCCTTTGATCAGCCACGTACATTTGTATTTGTGATAGTTTTGTCACAATCCTGTAGTAATGATGTGTCTACGAATGTTCACCGGAGTGGAACTGGATAATACCAATACAACGCAACCACCTGGTCGATTTGTAAGGTCACGTGCTGGTACTGTGTATTCAATGTGAATGAAAGATGTATATATACATGTATGGATCGAGTTAAATATTTGATTTACAGGCGACATGTTCAAGAGCTTTAAGTGGAATGTTTACAAATATAATTCTTGGATGTATAGCTATTCTGATCAACAAGCTAGCTTGACTGATACATTTCCTTGATTGTTCAGGTACAAGCTTTGTTAACTTTGCGGGAAGTATGTCGTGACTTACTGTGCCCAAATACAAGCTTTGTTAACTTGGCGGGAAGTATGTCTATACTTACTGTGCCATGAAGGAGTTGAGTCGCACTGCTCTTGGACTGAATAATTCCATCAGCATACATTGTAGATCATGTAGCAGGGTACCTTATTGTTCACGATGAACAGAATGTGACACAAAATAATCATAATGGTCGATTAAGAGTTCGACTAAATGAATGGCTACATATAAGGCTTGCAAAATTTAGTTCCTGAAAGATATTTATAAAATTTGGAGAAAAACAAAATCCCTGTGAATTTATTGGAGGGAATACATGTAGGTGAGTGTTTATGTTTAATTATGCGTGCTATTAATTGTGTACATTTTAATTGCAAGATATTTCACAAAGAAACATAAACTACAAGTGCTGGTCTGGTGAAATGTATCAAGTTCGATCATACTGAGAATGGTTGCTAAAATTTATTCCGAACAAAATGTAGGGTACTCATCTAGTTTCAGGCAATCTACAGTCCATCTTCTCATTTTTAAAGCAAAAGGTTCGAACAGCTTCAATTGTTTTAACTGCCAGATTTGTGCAGAGCAAAATGTTCTGGGTAACATTTTACCTTTTTATAAATGTACTCTATATTGAGTGTAAACAATAATATATACGTATTGAATACTATGTGAGGTTTTAAACGGTTGGAATGACTCGTCAGCACGTATGGGTTGTCTTAGTCACCCTACATACGCGATAAATCGGTTGACATTCGACATTGATAAGATTGACAGTGTGGGAATTCAATATTTGCATCAATGCAGAAATTGTTTTGATCTGACATATTATGTTAAAAATATGCAGCCTTAAAAAGTTCACCTGGATTACAACAAATTCATGTCATCTTGCGTGTGCCAGGTGTATTTGATAATACTGTGTGCAAATACATACACAGTTAACATTCCACGGTTGACCTGAAGGATGTTTCCTAGGATAGGACATTATGTAGGATTTTCATTCCAGAATCTAGTTTTTATTGTGCCATTTTTATGTGTATTTATAAGTGAATTGCAGTGCACAGAGTAATATTTGGTCTTTAAAAAGAATCATTTAATTCAACATGGACTGATTTAACGTGACTTAGTGAATATTCAGTTCTTATCTTTGGATTAAACCCTGCTCTGACATTGGAAGGAATTTATTGGTTGTTTTATAAAGTGTTAAATTCTGGCTGTGATCTTTGTTGGAATATGGAGGCAGTTCTTGAGAGACCGGCTAGAACTGAGACAAGAACATATGAACGTGAACGTGAGTATGAACCTCAGCATGTTGAAGTTCAAAGGAGGGCACAATGGACCACCCAGACTCAAGTACAGGTAAGTTTTATTCTGCTTGTGTCAGAATAGGGAATAGACCCTTTTCATTAAGGTCAGTAGCAGACGATTTTAAGCATCGGTGGTCACAAATTGACCAGCATCGAGTACAGGACGGCAGGTGGTCAAATATGTCAGCCAAAATTTGCTATTTGCAACAATTTAAGTCATATTGGTGTTGTAGTGGTGTGTGTGTGTGTCCTACATGAGAAATACGATTAATAAGATTCCAAGATAAATTTGAACTACAACACTACTACTACTATTAATACCACAACTGATTTTATTGCCTTTCACATTATACAAGACATGGCAATAATATATAAATGTGTAATATATAAATAAACACAGAGGTAAAAGTGATAATTACAGTAAAAAAATATGTGGCAGAGTTCTCCACAGGATTTTGAAAGTTGCAGTCCAGGACTGCTTCCTTGAAAAAAGTTGCAGTCCCGGCACTAAAACTTGCAGACCTAATAACAATACTTTTTTTCCCCTTGCAATAATTTAGAACATTTCAAATGTATTGTTGTCACCAATATATATATATATATATCATCACATTACTAATGTTCATTCATTGTGAAATATTTAGTATTATAATAAATGAATGAAAAATTAAGGCAGTTGATAACCATGATAATTATGATTGATTGTGATGTTACAACCATAAACATTTTCAGTGCCTGCTAACCAAAATAATTGTGATTGATTGTGATGTTACAGCCAAACAATTTTTCAATGCCTTTACTTTGCCATTCTCTAATTTTGTGTGCAGCTAGAAGAAATGAAGGAAGAGATTAAACTTTTTCTATATTAATTTATGTAATTAGCTTAATTCCATTTCAAATCAATCAGTTTTCCAAGACACTGGAAGAAGAAACAAATGACCAGATTCAATTAACTTTTTTCCTTTCATCTTTAAGCAACACAGCATACTATATTCACTTTTTTCTTAAACAAACTTTAACAAATTTCTCCACTGCAGGTTTAGGAGCTAAATCCTAAGTTCTGAACCTTCCTTCATCACCCTGATCAATTTTGTTTCAGTTTCTTGTTTTAAACGTCCATGGACCTTTGTCTTAATGTGATTATGTTGAACTTTGCAAGCTCATGGTTCCTTGGGTTGCCATTGCATTATTCCTTCCAGTCAGGACACCATGTGCATAAAGCTTATAATGTTCCGTGGTTTTCTCGTTTTTTTGGCCCATGGGAATGCCCTAGTCCATGATTTGTTCCACGAATCTCTCAGTCATTTTGACATTCTGTTTTCTTTATCAATAGGAGATGCATCTATTAATTTTTATATTGGCTAGTCTGGCGAAAATTGTGTTCATCTACAGCCTTACATTTGGCACCAAAGAAATTATGTGAATTGCCATAGAATAGTACACATATGATAATAACTTGAAAACGAAGGTAGACGTGATGCCAAAAAACAGATGATTTTATGACGATTAACATGAGAGTTTGTTTTCCTCAGACACAAAAAATAAATCCCAAAATCTTGGCACTGTTTTTCTTAATAAGGTATACAATAACATGCAAGTGTTCCAAACACTGCATACAGATTTTTAATATGATTAAAACTGTGCTGAGTAATGCTTATCAAAGAGAGGTGTCAGTGCACACGCGTGTGTAATTAGTATTTTGATCACAATAATCATTAGGCACCGACAGTCAATTAACAGGTATCTTAATCTCCTTGTCTGCTAAGATCTAACCTATGCAGCTTCTACTAATCCCATTATATTCTCTTGAACTTTGTTTGATAGCTTGCACACTACATCATTGATATTGACTTTGTACAAATGGATCAAATTAAAGAATTTTGCCGACAATAAACCTTGCGTACCAAGGACTCAGCTGTTGGAATTTTAATGCATCCAAAAATGAAAAGTATATGTACTTTAACACAGATTTTGGTGTCATGGAGAACCATGATATGGTATGACAAACACGATAAAACAGGGCCATTTGGAACATCCTTGGTCTTTTCCGTGAAGTTGAGAAAGAAACCTTGGAGACAAAGCTACAATCAGAACATTGTCTGCCTTTTTGTGTTGCAACATGTGGTGCACTCCACTGAGGGTGAATCAGCAAACCCATCAAATTGATGTATACAGCTACTTCTGTGGTTATTTCTTGACAGAAATGGCAGTGATGTTCCTATCTAAGATGGGCATGTGTACACACCCTGCATATTGCAAACCAGATTACGCAAACCGCTGATGATGGAGGTCAAACCAACATGTTTAATGTCCGAATATTTTACCACTAATGAATCCCTCTCTTGACCACAGTTGCCCCCTTATTAATATAGCTTGCTAACCTGACAGAGGACACCCTGATTCCATATCTTGCTGAACTAGTAGTCCCTCTGGTAGAGCAGTTTGTGTTTCTTCCCTAAACACCCAATGTGCACTACACATTTGAACTATGTTCTGGTGGGAAACTTAACATTAAAGCATTGTTTACATAACTAAAATAGTTTACAATATATGAAAGGATCGATTTTCACAAGGCAATTCTTGTATATGTCTACATGCAGCTGCACCAGAGTATCTTCAGGATTTATTCAGGTCTGTTTCAACACATTACCAGTCGAGATCAACATCACATGGAAACCTTCATCCACCAAACCCAAGAACAGAGCAATTTAAGAAAAGCTTCCAATACTCTGGTACAGTTCTGTGGAACAAGCTTCTGCTGCATGTAAAATCAGCAAAAAATATTACAGTATTTAAGAAGAGATATCATGAGTATGTATGTGTTACTAATAGATTATAATAGAATTTAGCATCGATAATACTAAAGACATGTTAAAATAAATAGTAATTACTAGTATCTTTTGTATGATGCAGATTGTTATACTTTTCATACGAGGGCCTCAAGGGAGAATAGTCCATGACTAAATGAGTCACCCACAATAAACAAATTATTATTATTATTATTATTAACTGTCCATATATCTAACATGGGGTGAGAGATCAGAGGAAAATGGGACTATTCCGTAAAGTAAATCTTCAATTTCTGATTCAAAAATTGGCTAAAAGTTGATCAGTTACTTATGCCCCAGCAATTTTAAATTTGTTGCACCCTGTTTAGGTTCACAGACTATCCCAGAATACATACGTGTATTAATGCCAACCTGCCCTTCTATGAATATAATATATTGCATACCGGTATAACACTTCCCATATAACCATGATTTAAAAGAAACATTGTCTATTTTCTTATTAGTGCATCCAGAAATCTGCATTTTAGTTCAGGGTTCGACATTTTTGTTTTTTCGGATAACTTGCCCAGTACGGCAGACTCTCACATAACTTACTTTTCCTGGCTAATTCAACACTTGGCCAGAACTATTTTGAATGAAAATGAAAATCATGAAATGGGAGAAAAAGAAGCAAAATGCCCTGATATGTGGTTGATTAATAATAGTCACATTTATTTCAATTTAAAGTTAACAAGACTAGAATACAGCAAGCTCACAGACCTGTCAGGAAAAACATCTAAATTACATAACCTTCACAACAAAAAATCAGACACTATTGTAAATATACCCCCCACCCACCCACTCCCAAAAAAAGAAAAGATGATTGTATGACAGAAACAATCATTAACAAAATAGGTTACAAAATGTGATCAAGGGATAGGCTTATAAAATGACTGTAATCTTTTATATCTAGGATAAATCCCAGAAACAGAACAGTCGTCATTCCTTATCAGAATCAAGCCACCTGCACTCATCTTTCCATTTTTAGCAGAAACTGTGTTCAGTACTTGTCTTTTGAAATTTATTTGTTTGTAACTTCCCCATTTTTTACCCTTTTTTCCCTACCCTCCATCTTCCTTCTCTGTCCATAACGAAAACCCATAACAAAATGATATTTAACATTTCACTCCAAGACTCATGTTTGACATGCGTGAATAGTCATATATGTGTCTTCCTTAATGTCATAGAAATAATGTTACTTGAAGTTTAACAGACAAAAATTAATTGAGCTACTTTATGTACAATTATAAAGCAAAATCTGCAAGTTTGGATAACAGTCGTATTTGAAATATCTAGTTTAAATAGTTTAATGTCGTAAATGTATTTGATATGATCATGCGTCTGATATGCAGGCATCTATTAGACTAGTCGTGTTCAACCAGACCTTTCGCATAGCTCCATGAGATCTCTGCTATATGCAGGATCCTTGTTTGGCAGGGATATCACAGAATGATATGAATCTGATTGAATTAGACTACTATCGGATATGAATGGATCAAGATAGCCAAACTGAGGTTGTGTGGATTAAATTTAGAATAGGATTTTGTTTTTTTGTCAAGAATGGAATGTTTTCAGCAAAAGTCTTGTAATTAATACCGTCTTAAAATGATGCTGATCTAATCTACAAAATGGCTGCCTAATGGCCATCCTGAAAATCTTTTCATGGCTACTTCTCCTGAACAGACAGTCCTATCGACATGGGCTTTTCACTTGAACACTATTATATCAATAAATGATGCTTATCTGACCTCCAACATGACATCATTATAAAGTGGCCATCTAAAAAAAATCGTTATATCACTACTCCTCTTGCATGAATGATGCCACTGACTTGGAGTTTTCACTAAAACTTAAAAACATTTAACTGGTTCTGTATGAAAATGATGTAGATCTGACTACCAACACATCTGCACTTAAGAGTTTTGAAAAACCAGACCTAATTGACCTTGGGTTCAAGTCAGAGGTCATTGTTGCCTTTTTGCACTTGACTGAGCTTCAGAACACAGTGAGTTGTATATATACAAGCGAATTTTGGCCAGATTTTGTATTTAGTTGCATTTCAAGGAACAAGTTGATAGTGAGTCCTCTGACATTGATTTTAAGGTCAAAGGTCTTATCTCAGGTTTTTAGCTGTACTGGCTTGTGATCCATTTATGGTAATATAAATGGATTTGTATGAAATCCAGTTTGTGGATGTATCTGATGACTTTTGAATGAATAATACCACTTAAATAACTTTTGTCCCCCCCCCCCCCCCCATGTTAGATTTAACCAAACTTAGCTTGTTGGTATTGTCTGTGACAAGTTCAGTGATGTTATTTCCATGATATCAGGTACAAGGCCAAATGCCATGGGAAAGAATTTTGTACTGCACTTTAGATATGTTGTGAAGATGTTGACTCCGACCTGGAAGAAAATAGTTTTGTTACGAAGTTTTGTTATGTTTCTTTTGAATATCTGCAATGGGAAAGAATAAAAGAACAGAAGGAAATGGACTTATCATGGATTCATGGAAGGTCATTTTGGTCAGTAGAGCATTAGTCCCTTTGTGGGATTTTTTTTATTAACTTGCCATAAATATTGCAACACATCAAAAAGGGAGAAAAGCTGTGTATTGCATGTTTTACATCAGCTTGAACAAGGACCACGTTAAATATTTTCTCATAAAGAAGAAAATATCAGAGATGATTCTATATTGTTTCAACAGATGCAGTTCTTGACAAGGTGAGTGTTCATAATTTTGAAACAAAGTGAGTTCGTTTATCTTTTCCTGCCAATACACAATCTGTATAGAAGCACGAAAATTTGTTAAATTGCACAGTCAATAATGTTTACAACAGGGCATGAGAGTCCATTTACTCTTCAGAACAAGAACTTGTTTAGACCTGGTTCTAGTAAGGCTTTGTAATTCTATCAGACCTTTGACAGATTTTAACATCTTTGCTCATGTGTAACATATAATGCATTATGAAGTGCCAAAAGCATAGATCCAGTTCAGCCATTGCATGATGTTCTGACAAATCAGGGTTTATATGCTATACATTTTACATATATACAATTTCAAGTGAACAGCAAAGACCTTGATATACATGTGCATTATGGGATTGCAGATCTGGGTCAGTACTGTTTTACAGTTGGATGCCAGTGTTTTAAATACATGTATAGATACCGTATATACCCGCGTATAATCCGGGTCCAAATGCAAACAACATAGACCCTGATCTGCCGTCGCATAATGCGCCGGCAGATCAGGGTCTGTGTTGTTTGTTCTACTGATTAGTCCTTACAAACTGCATAGATCCAAATCTGCCAGCACATTATGCGATGGCAGATCTGGGTCTATGCAGTTTGCAGTTGGTGCGGATTTATATGCGAGTATAGACGGCATATACAGTATTGGTCAGGAATCTGATAGCTGTTTGTTTGAAGATGTTTATGACTGCATATGTTCTAAAGTTTCATATAGATCTGTAGCCATAAGTCAGTTAATCTGGTAAATAGATCAATTGAAAATCAATTTGTTGATAAGGACAAATCACTTGATTCCAAGTATTAGTAATAGACTGAAGCCTGTCACATAAATTATGTTTGGCTCATTCTATTCCTGAAATGGAGAGTAAAGTCTTATCTCTCAGTAACCCTATAGAGTTCCCAGTTCCCTCTTTTATGTCAGGGAGCTCTCTTCAGAGAAGACCCCCCCCCCCCCCATGAGGGGTCTCTGCATCTAAGTAATACATTTTTGTACACTTATTTTCCCCTACTTGAGTACTTAGTCTTGTAAAGCCATCTTTACATAATAAACAGGGGGTGACCTTATATGAAAGGGAGCATTGTAACCAAGTATTAATAGTATTGTTTGCAATTTTTCATATCCTCTAATTTTGTATATACCATCAATCCATACAAATTATAATGATTGATTCTCGCTAATTACTGATATAGACAATGTGGTTTGGTTTTGGTTTTGTGGGGTTTAACACAATTTTTCAATACATGTACATGATGGCTATACATGACGGCCAGTATATTTGATGGAGGAAGAACCTGGGAAGACCCCAGGAAGAACCACCGACTCACCCGAAGCTATTGGCAAGCTTTATCACATACCCACGTTGGTTGAGCCAAGACGATACAGAGAAGTGAATTCTTATTAAAAGTTTGCAATCCTTATATATCTAGGAAAATTATAATTATTTTTTACAGCTGAAAAGATAATTTATACAAAAATATAGTACAACAGGACAGATCATACATGTCAATATTACACCAATGCCAAAGCTTGCATGTCAGTAGTACAATAAAGCTCGAGTGCCTGCATGTCAGTAATACAACAAGGTCAGGGCCTGCATGTTGTTAGTACAATAAGGCCATGGTTTGCATGTCAATAGTACAATAGGGCCAGGGCCTGCATATCAGTAGTACAATAAGACCAGGCCTGCATATCAGCAGTATAATAAGGTCAGGGCATGCATATCAATCATACAACAATGTCAGAGCCTGCATGTCAGTATTACAGTAAGGCCAGTCAGCCTGCATGTCATTTGTGCAATAAGGCCAGTGCCTGCATGTCAATAGCACAATATGGTCAGGGTCTGCATGTCAATACAACAAGGCCAGGGTCTGCATACCAGTAGTACAATAAAGCTAGGCATGCATGCCAGTAGTACAATAAGACCAAGGCCTCCATATAAATAATACAGTAATGCCAGAGCCTGCATGTCAGTAGTACAGTAACGCCAGAGTCTGCATGTTATTAGTACAGTAAGGCCAGTGCCTGCATGTCAATAGTATAACAAGGTCAGGGCCTGCATGTCAATTTTACAATAAGGCCATGGCCTGCATCTCAGTAGTACAGTAAGGCCAGAGCCTGCATGTCAGTAATACAATAAAGCCAGTGCCTGCTTGTCAATAGTATAACAAGGTCAGGGCCTGCATGTCAATTGTACAATAAGGCCAGGGCCTGCATATCAGTAGTACAATAAGGCCAGGGCCTGCATGTCAATAGTACAACATGGCCAGAGCCTGCACATCAAGCCCAGGATCAAAGCATTGCTGAAAAACGTTTACCAGAACTTTAACAAAACTGTTGACAGTGACAGAAAAGTGACTGCTGTGTCTCAATTCCCACTAACATGGACTCGACAGTAAAATATGCAAATATCCTGATGCTGCATGCTCAAAAATCTTCTGGGTAGTCATCTTCATGGTAATTATTGAGTCCGTTATGCCATAGCATACTTTGACTCAATGTCATATTTATCTAGCCTGTATCAGCAATTTACCAGATATCAAGACATTATCTCTTATATGGTGGATATGTTGTGAGCATTATGGATTTTGAAAATGACAATATAAATGTTGATAGAGTGCTGTTTATGGGTGGGAAATGTTTTATTGACTATATTGTTTCATTAGCTGTCATGTAGCATTTATGAATGTGAAATTTTTTGCATGTGTAACAGTGTATGTCCCTCTATTAACACCTCAAAGTTTACACAATCAGGAGCTTGACACCCCAAAATCGAGGCATTCTGTAAGCGCCACTAGCCGGGTGATTTACCCACTTAAATCTGCCAGGGCAGTTGGCTACTTTTTGCTGCCCCCTGTACCCCAGTTGGGTGAGCACACTCAAACCCCCTTTACTTTACAATCTTTACCTGCTACTTCCAATTTTATGGAATGCCCTGTAAATGTACTAAGAATTCACACCGCTATTACAACATAAATTATTATTGTATCTGATCAGTATTTTTTCATTTTGTTGTTACAGTCATGTAACTTGATGTATGTAGCATTTCTAAGGCTAATACTCCACTGTTGTAGCCAGAGTGTGTTACTGATCCATATTCCATGCTTCTATGAGAGTGTTATATTTGTATGTCAATTTCATGTGCCGAAGCCATCAGACTTTTTACAATATTATTTGCCTCGTTGATGAAAATCCAGTGAAAAAGAATCTTGCTCATTTGCACATTCTTAGACTTTTAATTGCTTTACGAGTATTTCCACTCTTGTACTTCAGGGCGTAAATCATGTACAAAAACTGCTGTGCATGCATTTGTAAAGATGACTACATACATGTACATACTGAAATCAAAAGACACATATATCAAGTAAGCTATTTACAAATAAGTTTTAAAGTAAACGTAAATGAAAGATTTTTTCACATGTTAATGAATTTCACTCTATATGCACATGCAGATTTGTGATCATGATCAACACGCTCCTTGCCTCTAGTCCGCTTGACTACCTATTAAGCGGCTTGCGCTGTAGACCAAGATAATCTGCAGTAAATGAAATATCGATGCTCATTTGTTATTGAGTACATCAATAACCCGTCATATTGCTCATTCATTGACATGTTACTTAGTTTGGCCATGTTAACCAGATGAGTGTGATGACTTGTTATTTTAGGTACACAGACTACACAATGCAGAAATTTATTTAGAAGTTTCATATGCTACTGAAAAGCAGGAATATACATACGATGGATATAACATTGAGGTCATGACCAAAATAAATTCGGAAACTACTGCCAAAAAAACGAGTGAAGATATCAAGTACATGTATACGTAGGCAATGTGGGTTATTCTTGGCATACTGTAATACTCGTGTATAAGTCAGGTCCAAATGCAAACAATATAGACCCTGATCTGCCATCACATAATGCGCTGGCAGATCAGGGTCTGTGTTGTTTGTTCTACTGATTAGTCCTTACAAACTGCATAGACCCAGATCTGATGGCGCATTATGCGACGGCAGATCTGGGTCTATGCAATTTGCAGTTGGTATCGGTTAATACACAAGTATATACAGTACTCTAAAATTGGAATGTATTGAGGTGTCTGATAAGTTGTTACATTTTACTTATTATCAAGACTATAGCCATGGTTAGGAATTAACAACGAAAGCAAAAACATCTGACCTTAAATCACTGAAATAGACTTGGTGACAAATTATATATTACCTGATGATTGACACATATTGCACTATTGTTTACATCAGATTTGATTTTCCAACCACTGTACCACCTAATATATAATATATCCCCATGAATGGTAATGCTGTTTTACCGTCTAGGTCATAAATTGTGGCTAGGGTATTTTCCAAGTTACAATTTCATGCAACTTTCAGGATTTGTCTCGACTTGAATAGGTACACCTAAATTGTGCAATCTTTTACTGGGCAATTTTTTGGGTAAATTTAATAGTTATGTAAGATATCTGGGGCATGTGCTCATAACTTGGTAATGATTTGTACAATATTTTCACATGTTGTTGTTACATGTTTTTGTAATCATGTATTGATCCTCTGTGTGAGGCACTCATTTTCATTATTACCCTGAAGACAACAGCTGTTTACAAGTGTACATCATGCTGTCGGATAAGCATGTACCGTGTGCTTCTGTTATGTAGTTCAAGAAGATCAGTTGATTTCATAAAATCTTGAGATGGAAAATTTATTATCCAGCTGTATAAATATAAAGTGAAACTTGCCTATGGAGAACACCTGGGTACCATACATGGTTTTCTTTATTGACAGGTGTTCATTACTTGGAGGTTAAATAATGTATGTATTGTGAATTGTCTGTTTTATTGAGGTCTCCACTAAGGCAAGTTCAGTTTATACCAATATGTCTTGCAAATATCATTAAACCATTTTGTTTCTGTTTTGCTAGGAAAGTTTAAAAGCTACATCAGTAAGCAGTTTTTTGTGAAATTGCAATTCTGAAGTGACTCAAATAGAATTTAGTGAGTTTAAAAGGCATGAAAACAATGGAATCTTATGAATTTTAAAAAGGCATGAAAATAATGGAATCAGGTGAGTTTAAAAAGGCATGAAAACAATGAAATCTCATGAGTTTAAAAAAGGCATGAAAACAATGGAATCTGATGAGTTTAAAAAAGGCATGAAAATAATGGATGTAAACATGTCCATTTTGGTAGTTTTTGCAATAAAAAACTACAGAAGTGTAAAAATGAGCAGTTCCTGTGTCACACAACTGACTGCTCAGAAAACTCAGGCCACAAGTTTACTAAGATGAAACCTTAAATTTTCAGTCCTGACTATGGACTTTTGATTGGTTGAACTTAAGTTAGACTTACTGGTAAAATGTCATCCAGTCAGATTGCTGAATTCTAGACTTCCTGTACTGTCGTTAATTTAATGTCTAGCCAGCCTTGGGGAAAGCTTGACACATCATTCATTTTAGCATCCATATTACAAGTCCATCCATCCATCTGTCCACACTCAAAATTAATTCAGTGTTGTAGGTTTTTACTTTCATTTATTTCAGTACTATTTTATACCACTCACTTTTGATTTAAAATATACTGGTAACTTCAATATTATTAGAATGTTGTCACACTTAAATGTTGTAAGGTATTACTTGAGGCCTTTTCTTAACAAATTTCAACAAACTAAAGGAGATTAATTAAGTATAGTAACTGGATTTTCTGTCAAAATCATGGTGTGTATACTGGTAAAGACAGAATCATTCTCTGCATCAAATGAGGCCATATATATCTTTGTAAGGAGACGGCAAACAATAGCTCTTGATGGCATCAAAAATCGGCCTATTCCATTGAAACTTCATTGAGAACTCAAGAACAGGAGCCTATATTGAGGGACAGATGGTGTATGATATTTTCTTGTTACTAGAAGTCCTGATGGGAGTTAATAGATAAACTTTAGGGGCAGGTCAGGAAGGATTCTGGAAATGAGAATAAATGGATTCTGTGTATATGGGACTGTTTGCGTAAACACTGTTGCCATTACACCTTACATTATAATCTGTTTATCAGCTTACTGTAGATAAGGTACTGGTACATATACATGTATATACAACATGAGGCTAATCTTCTGACATACTGGATTAACAGCTTGGATTAATAGTAGATCAGAATGTGATGACAAGACAGCATTAGTGGATTAAAAATGGACAACATGGATTAAGGTTAAGTAATAGTGGATATGAAACTAACTTCGAGGCTGTGCATAAAAGTGTAAAAATGGAATAATGTTGTAACCATTTAGGACGGTGGTCAGAAGTGAAAAATGTACCATCTTCAGCTGTAAAAATGGCAGGTTCTAAAGAAGTGAGTACAATCAGAGGACATGATACCATTGTACCTGCTTATTTAATGCATGGGACATTATTTAAACAAAAATTTGCGTACAGATTTTAAAAAACCTTTTTCTCCTAATCTGATATTACCTGTATTTAAAAAATACTGCTGTTTTGTAACTCTTATAATAATGGTCAATTCGTTGTCTCTGTTCTTTGGTTTCTGTTTCATAACTTGTACTTGCGATATTTGACCAAATATTCTTTGAGATTTGAGTAAATTCTGAGTGGTCTGATTCTATACACCTGCGATAAGGTGGAGCATATGATGTTGTTCATCCATCTGTCACCCAGACCAATCTTGGTGTATAGCTTGCACTTCGGGTAAGGAAGAAACCTGTCAGTTTTGGGGTAAAAAGGTCAAATATCAGGGGCACTGTGACTGAAAGAAGACAAATTTGTTTCCACAGTATAGTGTCAGTTCTCCCTCACAGACCTGGACCAAACTTTGTGGATGGATTGCACTTGAGGTATGGAAAAACATGCTGATTTTTGGGTTTAAAGGTCAAAAATCAAGGTCAGTGGGAAAGAAGAAAAATGGTTTCTGCACAGTAACATTAGTTCTACATTACAGACCTGGACCAAACTTTGTGGATGGCTTGCACTTGGGGTATGAAAGAAGCCATTATTGATGTTTGGGTCAAACATTCTAAAGTCAGTCACTGACTGCAAGAAGAAAAATTGTTTCCGCACAAAAATTGTAGTTTTCAACCATATACTTTCGCCATAGCTTGTGGATGACTTGAAGGTCAGGTAAGAAATAAGCCTATTGATTTTGGGGTCAAAAGGTCAGAGGATAATGATTGAAAGAAGAAAAATAGTTTTTTCATAAAAACTTCAGTTCTTGACCAAACTTTGTTGAGGACTTGCACTTAAAGTATGGAAGAGGCCTGTTGATTTTTATGTCAAAAGTCAAATCATTGTGGCTCAAAGAAAATTGGGTTTTGCAAAATAACGTTTGTTCCAGATTAGGTGCCTGGACCAAACTTTGTCAGTGACAGCCACATGCACTTCGGTAATAAAGAAAATTAAAGATTCTGGGGTCTAAAAGTCAGAGTAAGTCTACTAAGAAAATAATAGCTTCTGGCACCAGGTTTACTTAAGACCACATACCTTAACCAGAGGTCCAGGTCATTGAGACCCATTGGTCAGTAATCATAAGAATCAGCTATACTGTAGTAGTAATGCCAAGTAGTAGTGTGTATTTTAGCACTATTAAACATAGGGCAGGCATATAATATACTGTTCATGGTACTCTTGTTTTCTGAGGTCATCCATCTTTTGGGTTGACATTTACAACCTGTTGAGTTGCAGATTGTGTGCACACACTCGCTGTACTGATATGATCTATGTTTCATTCCATCAGTACAGGTTTACTTGGATGTGCATCTTATCATAAAAACACTTCCAATGTATGGTCTTTTTGTTAAAAAATGTATTATTCTGTGAGATACATACCTGCCTTCCTTCCAGACAGTTGAGGGCTTTTGAGACTCGAAAAGTGTGTTTTGTGGTCCCAAGTCAGTGCACATAACCCAAATAAAGCACTGTTGTACAATTGAGAAGAAGTTGTCTACTTATATAAGCCTACAGAAAATAACTGGAAATTCAAATTCGAATAAAAGAAATAAAATGTTTTCTTTGAAGCATTTAATACACTTCGAAACAAAAAAATAGCTTCATAAAGTCAGACTCTATCAAGTTCTGAAATATTATTTTCACTAGGCTTTGCTCACTTCGCAGATGGTTCATCCTTCCCTGAATCACATTTGCTGTGGTTCATCATTTTGCCTTAAAAAATAAATCACTTCCACACTGCTAGCCTTACCATTCCAACTACTGAAATTATCACGTTTTGAATTTCATGTATGGAGTAAAATCAGACTTGAAAGAAATGTTATTGCTGATCACAAACTAGCCAATAATCTTTACATAAGATGGCTTAAACATTCTCATTCAAGGCAACAAAGTGTAATAACTTTTCTTTAACAGGTATCTTTGATTTACCAAACTTCAAATGAATTGGGCTGTTCTGCTTTGTGCACTATATATATATATATGACAATGAAAAGTGTAAAACGGACTTTTAACTACCTGGTAAGTTAAGCACTTTCAGCTCTCACTGAGTCTGTTGAAGGCAGTTACAAAACAGAGACAAACAATAAATGCAAAAGATCTTGCTGAATTTACAAAACTTTACATGATTGTATGTGTAATGGAAGTGTTGTATATATAAGATGTGGTGCCTTATTGGTTTGAACTTCATTGATAAAATGACAACCTAGTTGCAGTTGACCTACTAAAGGTAATATATATATATATATATATATATATATATATACCTTTCCCTCTATAACTTGCGCACAATGGGGTCCAGTATCAGCAAGAGCGTGAGTTACAGAGTGACGTCTGAAAAATTAAGAAGGGGATGCCATCCCGGCCAGACATCAACAATGAGAAGACGAGGGGAGGTTACTGTTTAATGGTTTAATACTCATGTTATAATCACAGAGGGAATAATTGTCAGTAAAATGCTTTTTTCTAATGAAGTTGTTTGCTTTTCTGTATAAATTACCTTAATTTTCAAGATAACCAACCTTTGAAAGATCGTTAAAAACATTACTCCAAGAAGTTTCGACAGTCACACAGATGTACACCTTTGAAAACATTGTCTCTTTCTTCACAGCTTTATGTGTGTGAATGTGGTTATATTCGAGACATATATTAGAAACATTTAATTCGTGAAACAGCCGTCAAAAACTTGATTTTTAAAAAATTGTTCTATTAGTAAAATATTAATGCCACAATTTCATGGCAAGTATTTGTGAAATTTCTGCTCATCCTTGAGCAAACCTTTGAGAGCCAATTTGTGATTTGCATGTCTTAACTTTTTTGTAAAGTTCCACCCCCTTTATTTGATTTGATGCAAAAGACGTAATTAATGTGATAATACAAAGTAGGTCAACTTTTAATTGATTGTAACAATACAACAAACACTTCCACAAATCGGAGATCAAACACAGTCAGTACTTAATTAGGTTCTCGTAAACGCTCGCAGACATAGCTGTGATGGTAGATCGACACTTTACACGTTTGAATACAAAAGGGCATGTCGCATTTGTGATGATTACACTGAAACCGAATTAAAAGATTGAACTAAAACACAAATTTCACATGATAAAACTTATTTAATTGGTATTTATTTCTTAAAGTGCTGCCATCAGTAGGCATTACTGATATTTTCATGGATCAAAATATTGTTGAATATTGTTATTTACAGTGTACTGAGAATGTTTTTTGGTAAAGAAAATTTTAAAAACTATATGACTTCTTATTAAAAGTTGGAATTTCATAATGCTGATTCAAATTTCCGGGCACTAACTGCCATTTTCTATGATAAAACAAGTGATATATCAAAGTTTCATTTACCAGTTTTGATCACAATTTTCTTCACATTCAGCAAATGAGGGTTGATTCTTTGGGTATTTTCTAGAAGAAAAAATGGGATCCATGCCTGACCTGGCGTTATAAGCTGGTTCACGAGTTATCCAGGTGCGAGTTATTGAGGGAGACATGTATATATATATATATTATATATATATATATATATATATATATATATATATATATATATATATATATATATATATATATATATATATATATGCTATGTGCAAATTAGCCTAATGGGCTGTCCCACAACAATGCTGAAAGGACTAGCAAATGCCGAACCTTAGCTATTGTCAGTCAGTTAAGTGGTGGAGTATTGATAGTTCATCTCTGACTGCCTTTATCTTTTAATCTCCTACAGACAATTAACCTACCAGCTGCTCAGGGGTTATCATATTGCATGAACACTAAGTGTGAAGCTATGTAAGTCATGATTTTTTACTGTGTATCCTTGCTACAGGTTACGGGCATACAGTATGTCACAGTTTCAAGAAAGGTCTCTCTCTCTTCTTTTTTCATAAGATTTACTGGAAATCATGTTTTTATAAACATGGCTGTGTCAAGGGTTTTGGAGTAAAAAATTTATTTTTTCATGTGACACCTTGAACTTGGTGAGTGTGACTGTGAGATGGTCCAATATTCTGAGATTTTTCCTTGCACTGTGTGATACCATATTAATACCCACACCTGCATTAATGTCATAATCAACCTAAATGCCCAGTCTGCCCAATTTTCTGGATGCATTCTCAATATTTGTAATAATTTCAGAAGTAGTACAAACAATTTTCAGCCACATATTATAGAACTTAAACTAAAGATATGTTTTAAATCTTACTCAAAAACAGGTGTTGAATTCACAGCCCTCAGACTGTGAACCCGCTTTGATTACCCATCTTAAAACAGTGGAGTAACTAAAAGTGTTGTCAACAGGTAGCAATAAAAAACAGCTGACAAGCTAAACAACTCATTATTACTCCGTGTGATATACCCAAAGACTTGATGTAGACAATTCACATTTTCATTAAAGTTGATTAACTTGTAATGATATAAATTTTTGAACATGTATGCACAGGGTTCTCCACAGGATTTTGAAAGTTGCAGTCCAGGACTGCTTCCTTGAAAAAAGCTGCAGTCACAGCACTAAACTTGCAGTCCCAATAACAATACTTTTTTTTTCCCTTGCAATAATTTAGAACATAATGAGTGTATTGTTGTGTCACAAATTTATATATCACCAGATTGCTAATGCTCATTCATTGTGAAATATTTAGTATTATAATAAACAAATGAAAAATTCTTAAATTTTTTGTGAAGCTAGAAGGAATCAAGGAAGAGATTACACTTTCTTTTCTATATTAATTTTTTTAATTAGCTTAATTACATTTAAGATAAATCAGTTTTCCAAGACACTGGAAGAAGAAATAAATGACCATATTCCATTCACTTTTTTTGATTTCCTCTTTAAGCAACACAGCATACTACATTCACTTTTTTCTTAAACAAACTTTAAAAATTTCTCCACGGCATTTTTTGGATCTAAATCCTCAAGTTCTTGACCTTCCTCCATCACCCTCATAAATTTCGTTACAGTATCTTGTTTTAAATGCCCACAACCCTTTGTATTGATTATGATTGTGTTCAACTTTGCAAGTTCAGTGTTCCTTGGGTTGCCATTGCATTATTCCTTCCACAGTTGAGACACCATGTGCATAAAGCTAATAATGTTCCATGGTTTTCTTGTTTTTCGGCCCATTGGAATGTCCTATTCCATGACTCATTCCACAAATTTTTCAGTATCTTTGGCAATATGTTTTCTATAACAAAACTGCTACATCTACTAATTTGTGTCAGCTCTATTTATAGCTTTGCGCTTGGCACCAAAGAAATTATGTAAAGTTGCGATCAGAATAGTACACATGATAATCACTAGAAATCGAAGGTATATCTCTGTACATGACACAGAAAAAGAGCTGATTTTATGATGATCAACGTGGGAGTTCGTATTCCTCCCCAACATACAAAATAAGTCCCCAAATCTTGGCATTATTTTTCTAAATAAGGTATACAATAACATGCAGGTGTTCCAAACATCGCATAAGGATTTTTAATATCATGAATTAAAACTGTGCTGAGTATTGCTTATCAAAGAGAGGTGTCGAAGCACACGTGCATGTAATTAGTCTTTTGATCAAAATGATCATTAGGCACCGACAATTCATTAACATGTGTCTTAATCTCCTTGTCTGCTAAGATCTAATCTCTGTGTCTTCACCTAATCCCACTAAAATCACTTGAACTTTGATGGTTGCACACTACATGATTGATACTCGCTTTCTAGAAATGGATCAAATAAAAAAGAATTTTGCAGACAAAAAAAGTTTGCGTACTAAGGATATTATTTTCCTGACAAAATATTTGGGAAAATTGATAATTTTCATTAGTACATCAGCTATCTGGATAGAGAGAAATTTATTATTTTGCTAATATCCATATAGTTAGGTCTATGACAGTAGACACACGATCCCACTTATCGGTCAAAGATGGCATAAAAATAGCCACTTCTAAGTGTAGAAGTCTGGCTCTTAGCATGGCTCATTGGAGGGAAGTCCAGGCTGCTAAACCCGGCGTAAAACATGCATACCTAGTCTATCATTACCATGTAACTTTGTTGGTTCAATCAGTTGCAAAGACGGATCTTACGTATGTTTTTTTGGGTATGACCATATCGGCAGAAAGATTGAATCACGATAGTGGAGAGATCCCAGACTAGAAACAGGGAACCAAGTCTTTGTGTATATACATGCCAGGGGTAAAAAAATTCTGATGGCTCTTGCCAGACATTTAGAAAAAAAATAATGTGTTTTTTGTGAAATTTAATATGAAAACGTTCCAAGAAAGTATAATAGGTTGTAATAAATAAGAAAATATTGATATACTTCATTATTAAATGTGCCAGAAAATGTGTTTTCATTTTTGGTTCCTGATTTGCTGTTGCTTCAGTATTAGTGTCATCCTTCCATCAGTGTTCATTTTGAGCTGTGCCATTGCACCATTGACCCGAAATTTTCATCTTTGGCAGAAGAAAGTTGGCTCTATGGCACCCATACGGTGCATAAAAAAAGACCTCAGAAAATTAAGAGGAAAAGATTGTTATGATTGATTTTAGACTGACTAAATCAAGTACATTGCAAGCTGGCTTACCGAGTAGACTTCACTTGATGCCAAAGAAGCAGAAGATGACCAATATCATTAGCTGACAGAAACATCTTAGCGATTTTGTTTAGCTTGCTCTCCAATCGAGAGCACACTTTTCATAATCATGGATAAAAAGTTTGATGAAAAGAAGATGAAATGAAAACATTGCTGCATTTACTTCCACATTAAGTGTACAGGGTTGAAAAATTATAGACCCAAGTGTCCAAGATAAATTCTAAATTCAAATCATGTTATGGAAGGCCTGTGGTAGAAAAGGATGATAATGATACGTGTTTTGAATTTCTTCTGTAAACAAGAAACAGATAAGGATATTTGCAACCCATTTTTTTTTTCTAAATGACCCCACTTTTTGACATTATACAGCACTCCAAGTTGTGACTAAAACTTGCATTTGCAACTAAAAATAATAATTATTATTATAATTGGTGAGTGCAAATTGCCAGCTCTGGCAGCCTTCAGAATAAATGTGGCTTCTAGAAATTGATATCAACACTTTCGAATTGCAAGTATATATGGTATCATATTTTGTGCTAAAAACATTTTTTAGGTGTAGTTTTAATTCACAGTATAATCATATTTCGTTTGTGAGACAGCTGGTCCCTGCATGTACGTTTAGTTCGCATCTTTACATGTGAATAGTCGGACTTAAACTATAGTTGACCAGTCTAATATACATGACCTGTGCAATCAACCTCATCCAATGGCGTGGATCTGGACAAATGGAGACAAATACCAGAAATTTAGTTTTCAGTAAAATTAGTCAGATGAAAGCCATAAATGCAGATATGGCCAACACTTTATTAATATAAACTTTCATTGTAAGAAAAGGAAGGTCCTATTATCAGTAAATTTGAGGCAAGGCAATATATATATATACACTGTGTGTTTGTGTGTGTATATATATATATATATATATATATATATATATATATATATATATATATATATATATATATATATGGTTTAGAGATCTGCTAATAGCAAATTTTAGTGACTGGCCTGAGGTTAAAGCAGATGATGACTGTTGATGGTTCTCTCAGTCAGATCTAGGTACTGTATAAACTATTCAAAATAACTTTTCACATTTTTTATAATACTCTTTTTTTTTGCTTTCACTAAGGCCCTCAGCTTTTGTCATCTACCATTAATTCCTCACTCAATTCATTTAGACCCTTAGTGTCTAAGGTGACCAAATTATTAGGGCTTGGCAACCTAAAATTTGAAATGACCAGTAACTTTTTCAAGTAGGTCGCCTTATGACTAACCAGATTTGATAGGCATCTGGAGTGCTGTGGTAGGGCCCCACCTTTTCCATTTCTAGAATGAACACTGTTTCATGTTTGATTAGTGCTATCCCAGACTCGTTATCGATAAAAACAATGTTTTCTTTTGGAAAATTGTACTTTAGGATTTCACACATGTCATTCTGCTCTTTTAAGAAAGTAATTATTAATTGACTACAAGTAGGCTTTATTAATACCTAGACGATACATAGCATGTAAATGAGATGAATTTCTGGTCAAGTCCAACAGCAAATTTGTATTTGGTCAGGTGCTTAAACATGTGTTGGAGGAGGATATTAAAGGTTAGTTATTGCTAGTAAATATATGTTTTTTTATTATTTTTTATTAGGGCCTATGTTGCACATGTTGAAAAGTTTGGATATTTATGTGCTGCTTTGATTGATTTGAGATTTAACTCGTGTGCAGCCACACTGCCACACAGTATACTTAACAGTCATTGGTGTATGGGACTAAGTAATGTCTTGTATAGTACAGATCCTGAGGGGGTCATTCAATAATAGGGTTCTCAAAGTCCAGGAGATAAACTTTCACACCTCTGTTTGCTTGTGCTGTGTGGCTTTGGAGTGTTTCCACAATTGGGAAGAAATAATGGTTAAATAATTGCAGGGGATGATTATGGGTACCTTATGTCTGATGTCCAACATGTCAAATTAGTAAAGGGTCATTTGAGTTCATTTGTTGGTCATCTCTAGCAGATATGGCTGTTTTAGGACCTCCAGCACATACCTAAAATTAGGATGGAACACTGTTGACATTTTTGGTATGCTGCGCTGCCTGCGCTGATTAAACATAATTGAGGAGCACATGGTATGTAACAGCACACACTTTCTTCAAGAATCAAAAGAAGTATGACACTGTATGAACTCTGTGTTACCTAATGTGCTGTAAACCTAATGAAATTTGCCCAAATGAAAACTTCTTAAGTTCACACTGTAGTTTTTATGTAAAATTGGGTATCACAGAATTGATTCCAACTTTCTACTTTCTAGAAAGCAGTAAGTTTTTTTTTAAAGACTTATTAGGGTGGTTTTGTGGTTGTAAGGGGATGGGTGTGGGTGGGGGTAGTCATCACCTGTGGCCTGGGTAAGTGACTTGACATAATGAATAAAATATATATATTAATTGGCTTTAGTAGGGGAAATAAGATGATAAATATGAATAATTTATTGATATTCTGAAATAAAAATGTTCTACCCTTTATATACAATAATAATAAATAATGTTATAACAAACAAGTGGTGTCTCTATCAACATAAATATCCCTTGTATTGTTATTTTGTCTTGTTCATTGTTATGACTGTTACTTTTTTAATAACACCAATATGCCTGAATGTGTTTTTTTTTTACATCTTGTTCATTATATTTTATTTAATTTTTATAGGCCTATCTTGAGTCTAGCATTGTATGTTGTCATGTGTTGTACATCTGTGCATCCATCCATTAGTTAATGCTTGTTTGTCTGGCCCATAAGTTCGCATGGTTGGAGAGATTTTAATGAAACTGTGTCCCGATATATATATCATGACACGATGGGTGTGTTGTGTATCACAGCCATGCCCCCTACCTCAAGGTCAAAGTCATGGTGAGAGAGAATGTAATTCTTTGACTTCTGTCTTTGTTTGGAGTACAACTTTTGAACCATAGAAGTATTGTAATGAAATTTTTCCAATTATATATCAGCCCTAAGAAATAATATATGTGTTTACAGTTTCATAAAAAATGTTAAAAAAATTGGGTCTGTAATAAACAAAATTTAACTCGTTGTTTTCCCCCACTATTACCCAAAAGTGAACCAAGGTGACTCTGTCAACATGACCTAATTTTATTCCATAGAGAAAAGACCTTGTCAGTATTTACTCAAGAAAACAGTGTTAAACGATAGTTAGATATGCAATCTCTATATACTTAATTGTATAATTTGTGTTTATCTAATACTATAACTTAGTGAACAGTGTGCAGAGGTAATAATTATTGAATCATGCTTTCTTGTCAATGTCCATTAGGTGCTTAAAAATATTGGTAGAAATAGTAAGGATCCTAATGAGCATTATGTCTAACACTGTTACTTACAAACATAATTAAATCCAGACTGGTCACAACATTCTGAAAATCTGGAATTCATTTTTAGCTCTACTGATCATAGACCATAACAACTTATGGGATGGCTTATTGTCTGTCATCCATCTGTCAGTTAGCACAAGTTTGTTATCCTCCTAGATCTGGTTGGTCCTAAATGAAAATTTGTGTCACTCAGATATCCAATATTGCTGGAGTGGCAATCTCGAAAATCCTGTTATTGCTGCTCCTTCTGATGGATGGTCATATCAACAATGGATGGTCATATCAACATGGATGGTCATATCAACAATGGATGGTCATATCAACAATGGATGGTCATATCAACAATGGATGGTCATATCAACAATGGATGGTAATATCAACAATGGATGGTCATATCAACAATGGATGGTCATATCAACAATGGATGGTCATATCAACATGGATGGTAATATCAACAATGGATGGTCATATCAACAATGGATGGTCATATCAACAATGGATGGTCATATCAACATGGAGTTTTCACTGAAAGACTTCTTATAATGTCAGGGAGTTGGTCCTGAATGCAAATAGTGCTGACCTGACATCCAATATGGTGGCTGTATTTAAATTTTGTTTATCACTACTCCTCTTAAACTGAAAGTCGTATTGACATGAAATTTTGTCGACAGAAGATTTCTAATTGACTTCCAGTATAGCTGTCATGGTGGCTGTCTAGAATCTCTTACTTCTCCTAGATGGATGGTCCTATTGACATGGGGTTTTCACCAAAAGACTTCTTATGATGTCTCCTTTGTCCTAAATGAAAATGTTGCCGATCTGACATCTGATATGGCTGCCATGGCTGACATCTTTAAAAGTTTGTTATTGCTACTCCTAAATGGAAAGTTATTTATACATGGGATTTTTACCAGAAGACTTCTTATGATATCAAGTTTATCCTAAATGAAAATGATACTGTACTGACATCCAATATGGCTGCTACAAAGGCCATCTTGAAAATCTTATTGCTACTCCTTCTGAATGGATGGTCATATTGACATAGGGCTTTCACCAAAAGACTTCTAGTGATGTCTAGTTGGTCTTAAATGAAAATGGTGCCAGTCTTACACCCATTATGGCCACCGCAGCATCCAATTTGAAAATCTTATTGTCACTTTAGAATATCTGAGATGGTTTCAACACTGAGCAATTAAAAAGAAGAAATGGTTTATCTTGGATTCCTGGAAACTCTTTTTGGCCAGTAGAACATCAGTTCCTTCGAGAGACTCTTGTTCCTTTTTCTTTTTCTTTTTTATAGTTGGAAATTTTTTGGGGGGGTTGGTCCGGATACCAGAAACAAAGCTATTTTTCAGGTGAGCCTCATGTATAGATAATGTATAACATAGTATAGGGCTGCCCCTAACTCAAGGTTAAGGTCGTGGAAAATATAATTTTATGACTTGTATAACTTGAACCACTGAAGATCTTTTAATGAACTTTGCCCAAGTGTATATTATGACTAGGAGGTCAGTCGCATACCAGAACATGTCCCCCTGCCTTAATGTCAAGGTTGCATCAAGGGAAAATGTAAATCAGTGACCTCTACAGGTATAACTTTTGATTGTTTGGTTGGTTGGTTTGTAATGGCACTTTTGACAACATGTTACTGGCTGTATCATGCCAAGGAAATGGGAGCTAAGTGCCTTTCCCAAAAACACCCCAGATCAGTACAACTTTTGAACCAATGAAGATATTTTAAGGAGTCTTTAGCCTTTGATATGCCTTGACTTGAGAGTATCGTGTGCATTTACAGTAATACCCTCAGCCTTGAGGTCAAGGTCAAACAAGGGATAGTGTAAGACAGTGATCTGTTTCCTTATCCAGGCTGTCATTTTTTTTAACCTTAACGGTATTTTAACTTTACCCAGGTCCACACCTTATTATGCAGTAGTCTAAGGTCAAGGTCATTAGTAGGGAAAAGGTCATGGGATGGGCATATCATGTCCATTTGCAGTACTCTTGTTAAAAGAGAAATGCTCCAATTCTAGTACCAGATATTAATTCTGAATAATTTCAGTGATGTTACTCTTTCTGGATCAGCAATTTCAAATAGTGCTCTGAATCATAATATACAGTTACTTCCCCTGCAATCATAATATACAGTTACTTCCCATGCAAATTGTTTCCTGACCAGATAAGGCTTCAGTGGCAGCATATCGTGCATTCTGCTTGATACAACACGCAAAAATCCTGTTAATTGCTTGCTCTAATAAACTCAGATGTTTGTCCAAACTAAGATATTCTTTTGGTGGAGACTATTTAAGTAGTGTTTTTATTAGTGTTTTATTAGTGTTTAATCATTCTCCTCTCACCCTTCCACCACCCCATTTCCTTTCCATTTGGGAATTCATGTTTTTTAAGTCATGCTGTGTCTGTGTGCCTGGCAGTTTAAAATCTTTTTTATTGGGGGGGGGGGGTAACAAGGCATGTCTTGGTAGACTTGTATGAATGAGTCTAAAACCTGCCTTAATGAAAATCTTTGTATAAAGGACACATGCTCATAAAGGACTTTATGATTTTTTAAAACTTCTTTTATAAAGGATACTTGCCTAAAATGGACAAATTTGTATAGGTTTTTAAGTGTCTTTCATTGACAGATCTCACTGAAGTACCTAAGCTTAATTCTTGGGACAGAGAATGATCTTGGAGTATTCTGGTGTTCAGCCAACATTTCAGGTCAAAGATGACAGTTATCTATATTATTCAGAGAAAAAAACAAAAACAAAAAAAAATAAATAAAAAACCATAGAAGTGATAAATATTTTTGTCTATGCATAAAAGTCTACTTGTACAGCTTAGTTGTTTTCTCTGCTTTCCTCCACCAGTACATTTCCATTTGTGTTCATTCCTCCCTGTCATTCCTGTGGTGTGGAAAATGAAATTTATTTTCTGTAAATTAACAATGCATATCTCTTTTAGTATAAAATTAACATTGCAGACATAAATTTGATTGCATGGAGAAAGAGATACAGTACAATTGATACCCATAACTACTAATTTCATCTGACATCTCTGCCTTCCAAAACATTTGTCACATTCCAAAGTGCTTCTGTAGCTTGTTTGCTAAGGAATTTACACTGAATGACCAAGACTTGATATTCACTTGTGAACTTGCATATTATATGTAAGAGTGATTTTAACCCAGTTTCACCAAGTATTTATCTAGGTACATGGAGCTCTGTCTTTCTGTCTCTCTCTCTCTCTACACACACACACACACACACACACACACACACACACACACACACACCCCACCCCTGCTTTACACTTTCATATACAGGACACCTGTTGATAAAGTAAAATATTTAGGAAGCTGTTTCCTAAGTGTAATTATGCAATTCCCTTCTATATAAAAGACAAAAGTCCATAAGAAAATGAAGTCCCATGGGTGCCATTTATAGACCAGTTTGACTGTGTGTATGTAGGTATACACAAATAGCCTGAGAGATAAAAGCTTATATTCAGCAATTAATAAATTACATAGTGCTTGCTTCATGGCATGATAGTTTTCACTAGATTGAAATGGACACAAGTTGCTTGTCACCTGACAGTCTATTAAATGGGCATGTCTGTTTTATGTGTTTACCTGTATGCACTCGAGGACTTTTGCCCATGGGAAGATATACAAACGTGTGTTGGAATGCAAGACATTTTTCAGATGTGCCAAGTTTTGTACATTTGACCATTTGAAGTTGTGATCATCAAAAGGGATTATTAGGTTTACAGCACATTAGGTAACACAGAGTTCATACAGTGTCATACTTCTTTTGATTCTTGAGGAAAGTGTGTGCTGTTACATACCATGTGTTAGCTAGGATGCAATTTAATTTGTTGCAAAGTGATGTGATAAATCTTGTTGCCATGTGTATTCATTCTAATGAAACACAAATATTCTTCTTTGATGTTATGAGAAAGTGTTTTTTTGTGTGTTTGTTTCAAATTAATTGGAATTATTTATACTTCTGTGGATTTAAAGTTTTTGCTGTCTTGTAACTTTCGTCTGATGTTTGAATTTCATGAAGAGATTAATTGGTCTTGTAGATATTTGTAATTATTACCATCTGGTTTATAAAATCATGCATTTGTAATTATTACCATCTGGTTTATAAAATCATGCATTTGTAATTATTACCATCTGGTTTATAAAATCATGCATTTGTAATTATTACCATCTGGTTTATAAAATCATGCATTTTTTATGGAATGAAGCTAAAACATTTCAACATTCACTTAAAAGCATATAATCTGATAATCATAGATTCAAATTTGCACAACTATAAGCGGAGATGATTTGCGGGTTATATACATACGATTGTATTAGATGAAACAAATATTGTATTGCTCATATTGGTAGATTTTCAGTTTCTAGTAGTTGGCATGCAAATATTTTGAACCATTAATTTCACTCAAATTTATTTTATTGAGAACATTCTGTAGTAATTTCTCATTTTAATTAGTGCACACTAAATTGGGTGGAGACTGGCAAATATGTTCAAGTGCAAGTCTTCATGATGATGTAAAAAAAACTTCCACTACAATCAATTTATCTTATAGGGACATGAATACAGTATTCTTTGAGAATTTGCATGATTACAATCAAAATTAAGGAACTGAATAAAACAAACAACTGTTGTCATTATGACATATATGTTGTACTGATTAGTACTTGCTATCAATAGTTCAACCATTCAGAAAAAGCTGCCAGCAAAATATGTGGATATTGTAATATAATACATCAATTTATAGCTTTTATATACCAGTTTTGTCAATCTTTTGGTAGCGTCCTTCAATCAATCAAAAAGTTTTAGTTGCAGTTAACCTATGTACCTGCATTTTATTTTCTCTTTAGAATAATCAGATTCAAATCTATATAGATTATTACCCTGTCATTTATATGAGCATAAAAATGAGGAAAATGTTACACTTGATTGACTGAGATTGTTATTGCATGGCAGAAAATTAAATGATTTATATGCTTGATTTGCACTAATTGACACCTATCTTGTTACCTGGAATTTCCGTCAGGTAAATTGAGGTTTGAACTCTCAAGATGTGTCAGGTCCTTTGCCCAGTTTGTGTGTAACTGCTACCTGGATTGAGGAGTCTTGTATATTTCACAGGGAAGGAATGTAACATACATTTAGTTTGATGAATGGCAGTAGATTCGTGTAAATACATTACGATATTGTGGCTCCAGGAATGATTTCTCACTCTATGTTAGGCCATGGAGGTTTGTAAAACTTTTGAAACAGACGATCGTTATGCACTCGGAGATTTATGGAATCTCTCTGTTCCAAGCTGTCAGCGTCAGTCATCACTTGAAAAGGTCAGTTTTCTCATGCAAACATTGAGACGCATTTTTTCTTAAAACACATAACATTGTTATGAAAGCACATGTAAATAATTGGGGACATGAAACAAAAGTAAGGTTTGACCTGTTTTGTATTTTTTCTTTCTTGGCTTCTACCTCAAAAACTATACCTATGTAACAGTACATAAACACATGAAAGGCTATATGGTGGTAAGGAATGGAAGTAGTGTGTCTTGCCCAGAGGAACACCACGGCAGCCGGCCTGATCTGGGCAGGGTTGAACCTGCAACCTTTGGCTTGTGAATCCGCAAGGGTAACTACTGAGTCAGCATGGGTCCCTCCAATACAACATTGTTGACATTGTTTGATTTTATGATGTGTGAACTTGATGTTAAATATTATTAAATGTTTAATTCATTCAAGTAAACAAAGTTTAACAGGGTCTATTCAATAACTAAAAAATTAAGGGGGAAATTTCCCCATCTATTTTACAAAATGGGTGAGCTGTTCTGAATAATAATATAGAGGAAATTTATATCAAAGTAAACAAAGATAAGACTTGCCAATACTATGCATAATTTTCTTGCATTTGGTTGATTTTTTGGGAGCATTTCTTTAGAAGTTGGCATGAATGCTGCAAGTGTGCATCCTAAAAAAGAGAGTGATTTACATATGATATTGAATTAGGGTAATTCAAGTTCAGGTGATTAAGGCTGTATTACTTTAAGGCAAGAAATTTTGAATATATAAGGATTGCCCAACTTGAATCCACATTGCTGGTGTCCAGTAACTTGGATTTCTTGAGTAGAAGGTAGGTTTTCACTCTTTACAATTATTTGTTTTGGAATTTTCAAAATTCTCCAATTGTAAAAAGTTACAGACACTGAACGATTTTAATGAAAACAAAACTAAAATATATGTGGAAAAAATGTATCTGTGAGGACTGTGTTTAATACTTTTATGACTGAGAACTTTATTCTATTTGAATTTTGATTAGTCCTTGTAAATTTAAAACATTTTACATGCATAGTCATAGAATCGTTCACCAATGTAAGATAGGTTCAAGCTTAACAAAAATGTATAAGAACTTGAAATGGATTACATGATGATATGTAACATTGCTGCATCATGTGCTTCATTGCCTTTAAGAACGGGGCCCCGGGTGGCCGAGTGGTCTAAGGTGATCGCCTTTACAGATCACTGACATCTCACCTCTGTCCTTGTGGGTTCTGGTCTCGGGCTCAGCCAACGTGGGTGTGAGAACGCTTGCCTTTAGCTTCCCGTGGGTCGGTGGTTCTTTGCGGGGTTTTCTCTGGTTCTTCCTCCACCAAATATACTGGCTGCCATGTATAGCCTATCATGTGCTTAAAAATGGCGTTGAACCCATAACAACCAACCAACCAACAACCTTTAAGTACAGGTGGCATGCTGGACTTGCATGGAGAAGGGTGTGTGTTTAAATCAAGCTCTGACCAAGCCTGCTTGGCTGTTGTGGTGTGTCCCAGGGCAAAGCTCTTTAGAGTTGCCTTGGCACAATATAATGTTTTATGTGTTGCTGTGCTGTTAAATAACCAAATAAAGAAATAAAAAAACCAGTCAAGTACTGTTGATTGTTGCTGTATCTACTGTATGTAGGTATGCACACTTGATACATGCTGTATCTACTGTATGTAGGCAGGCACACTTGATACATGCTGTATCTACTGTATGTAGGTATGCACACTTTATACATGCTGTATCTACTGTATGTAGGTATGCACACTTGATACATGCTGTATCTACTGTATGTAGGCAGGCACACTTGATACATGCTGTATCTACTGTATGTAGGTATGCACACTTTATACATGCTGTATCTACTGTATGTAGGTATGCACACTTGATACATGCTGTATCTACTGTATGTAGGTATGCACACATGATACATGGTGTATCTACTGTATGTAGGTATGCACACTTCATACATGCTGTATCTACTGTATGAAGGTATGCACACTTGATTGTTGCTGTTTCTACTGTATGTAGGTATGCACACTTGATACATTCTGTATCTACTGTATGTAGGTATGCACACTTGATACATGCTGTATCTACTGTATGTAGGTATGCACACTTGATACATGCTGTATCTACTGTATGTAGGTATGCACACTTGATACATGCTGTATCTACTGTATGTAGGTATGCACACTTGATACATGCTGTATCTACTGTATGTAGGTATGCACACTTGATACAATCTGTATCTACTGTATGTAGGTATGCACACTTGATACATGCTGTATCTACTGTATGTAGGTATGCACACTTGATACATGCTGTATCTACTGTATGTAGGTATGCACACTTGATACAATCTGTATCTACTGTATGTAGGTATGCACACTTGATACATGCTGTATCTACTGTATGTAGGTATGCACACTTGATACATACTGTATCTACTGTATGTAGGTATACACACTTGATACATCATGGCAGAATGAGTAAATCTGAATAGTTTCCTGCAACATCTAAATTTATGGAATTAAATTCAAGGACAGTAGATGGATGGTGAGATAAATGAGATTGTACTATAGATGGACTGCACCAGTTGCCACACAGGACATGTTACCACACGTTCATTACTTATTCTTGAGTGCAGGTTTTTTGTTTTGTTTACAAGCACATAGCAAAAGTTAGTGCTACGGGTAAGTTACTTATTCTTGAGTGCAGGTTTTTTGTTTTGTTTACAAGCACATAACAAAAGTTAGTGCTACGGGTAAGTTACTTATTCTTGAGTGCAGGTTTTTTGTTTTGTTTACAAGCACATAACAAAAGTTAGTGCTACGGGTAAGTTACTTATTCTTGAGTGCAGGTTTTTTGTTTTGTTTACAAGCACATTACAAAGTTAGCACTACAGGTAAAGAACATTGTATATCTGCAGCTTAAAAAAATTCTGGACAGGACTGATAATAAGTAGAGATTGTACGGTAACTGGTTACATGAGGCAACTGGTGCAGAGCCTATAGATTTTAAGTATTTTATATGGAATGATACAGTACTCTCTCATTATAACACTGTCCATGGGAGTCATAGTGTATATCACCTTATAGTGAGACCACCTTATAATGAAATACATGATACAGTACTCCCTCAATATAACACTGTGAGTCATAGAGTCAGTAGTCTTTTAGTGAGACTGCCTTATAATGAAGTACATTATACATATAATTTAACTACAATGTAATGAAATGGGATCCATGCCCATACCTGCCTTAAAATAGGAACAGTATTATAATGAATGGCCTTATAATGAGGTAGTGCTGTACAAATGTAGGTTTGCATACTTACTATGCTGGAAATCATTGTCTACCATCTTTAAGGAGAAATTAATTCCATAAATTTTGATAATTTTAAGGTTGATTGTGAAATGTAGGAGTATTAAACTTTTTGAAAAAGTGATATTTTTACATAGGTAAGGTTTTACGCAATCCATAATCTCTTAAAAATTAGGTTGGTTTGTGTTTTCTTTTACTATTCTTAGTTGAATACCTATCCCCAGGTGAGAGTTGATACACAGAAAAGTATAGAAAAAAGTACCCAGTCACCAATTGACCATAAATGTATAGCTCAATGAGTATTTAAAATTCATGAAATTTGCACAGGTGAATTTTTTTCACTATGACATAATTATCATGGTCACATAGGTTTTCTCCAACAGAAAATTTGCGTGACCATGTTGACTATTATTTTCTTTCACATGGCTGTTATTGCAATTATTATCCCCTCACTAATGAAGTTAGAAGGGATATAACATTTTTCCCATTTATTTGTATGTTTGTATAAATGTATGTGTTCATTTGTTTGTTCATTTGTTCGGTCCCCACATCCCCCTCCCCAATATCTTGGATGTTATTTCACCTACATTGATGAAAATTGTTGTATGGATGCAAATGAGGGAGAGCAACTCATCCACAACAAACTACTGTATACTCGCGTATAATCTGGGTCCAAATGCAAACAACATAGACCCTGATCTGCCATCGCATAATGTAGTCTAATGGTCTGTTGTTTGTTCTACTGATTAATCCTTACAAATGTAGTCTAATGGTCTATGTTGTTTGTTCTACTGATTAGTCCTTACAAACTGCATAGACCCAGATCTGCAGGCGCATTATGCAATGGCAGATCTTGGTCTATGCAGTTTGCAGTTGGTATCAGCTTATACGCGAGTATATATAGTAGGTCAGGCTTTAGTGATTTTTTTGTATTTTCAACTGTTGTTTGTTACACCTTCAATATTTTGGCCACTATTTCACTAACATATGAAACTTGCTATGTGGATACATCTCGATGAAAGTAACTTAACCACACCAAAACTATGTCTGTGTGACCTAATTTTAATTCTTGAGTAACTGTTGTATTTTGAGCTGTTTGTTACACCCTAAATACCTTAGACTGTATTTCACATACATCATGAAAATTGATATATGGATACATCTTTACCAAAATAACTTGCCATACTAGAACTAAGTCAGTGTGACCCAATATTCATACTTGAGTAACTTTTGTATTTCCAGCTGTTTGTCAATCTTTACACTCTCATTTATCTTGAATTTTGTTCAGCTCCACTTATGAAAATTGGTATGTATGTATGTATGTATGTATGTATGTATGTATGTATGTATGTATGTATGTATGTATGTATGTATGATTGTATGTATGTATGTGTGTGTGTATGTGTGTGTGTGTATGTATGTATGTATGTATATATGTATGTATGTATGTATGTATGTATGTATGTATGTATGTATGTATGTATGTATGTATGTATGTATGTATGTATGTGTGTGTGTATGAATGTATGTATGTATGTATGTATGTATGTATGTATGTATATATGTATGTATGTATGTATGTATGTATGTATGTATGTATGTATGTATGTATGTATGTATTATACTAGCTATATAGTGCTAATTAAAGGTGAAGTTTTAAAACTGTAAATATATAAAAAGAACATTGCCCAAAAAACTTTAAGAAGATAAAACGTTCCAAATAAATGTAAACATGTAGTCCTAGAAGATAAGATATAAAATTTAAGGATGTTACAATTTTGTAAAAGATGTATAAAATTAAAGAAAAAGGTAAAAGATAAAAATACCTTAAAATATAGTGTAAATATTTCCGATATAAACCACCTTCTTTTAAAAAGTCAATTTTTTCTGCTGTGGTACATCAACAAATAGGTTTATAATTGAGTTCACATCAAGGAAAATCTGTCTCACAGGGTGGAGGTCGATGCACTTGACAAGAATGTGTTTCACTGTCAATTGACACTGGCTAAGTTTGCACTCTGGTCAAGATTCATCCTTCTGGAGGTACATGTGTGATACACCAGCCGCACAACCCAGCTTATCTCTGCAATTTCTTCTATATTTGGTATGCCACTCTCCAATGATAGAACCCCCCCCCCCCCACATTTACCTCCCACTCGACCTTTTGTGTCTTGAAGTTTGCATACATGTCAAAATGCACTAGCTTCGCCCATGGTTGTAGATGACATGATTAGATTTTAATGCCATTATAGCAATTTTTCAAACCTTTCTAAAATATTTTTACATTTTTTGACTTTTTTGGGGGTTTGTGGGAATACATGTTTTATAAACACATAGTTTAGGCTTGAGTGATATTTACATTTTCAGCTATTGTTTTGTTACATGCGCAATATTTTTGACCTTATTTCACCTATAAAACAATATGTGGATGCCTTTTAAGGAGATGGCATTAAATTCCACTAAACCAAACCAAATGTGCTGCTGTTCGTTGAGAGGATTCGTGATTACAGGTATATTCCATGTTAAAATTGTAAAAGCATTTTTGTTTTTCATTACTTAATTAGAGTCAGAAGTCACAACCACAATATTATGTCCAATCTTTCCTGGAGTTCATAGCACTATGATGCTGTTTGGTTTGTTTTTGTGAGGTTTAATGCCATTTCTCAGCACATGATAGGCTGTACATGGCAGCCAGTATATTTGGTGGAGGAAGAACCTGGGAAGACCCCAGAAAGAGCCACTGACCCACAGGAAGCTTCTGGCAAGCTTTTCTCTCATATCCACATTGGTTGAACTGAGAGTCAAACCCACGTGGACAGAGGTGAGATGTGAGTTATCTGTAAATGTGAGCACCATAGACCCTTCAGCCACCCGGGGCCCTGCACTATGATGCATTTAAGAAACAAAGTGATGTCATATCGATGATGTCATAATGTAAAGATCAAATCATTTCAAGCTGTGCAGTAAGTGTTGATTTTACAGAAGCAGACATCCTTAAGAAGCCCAAGTGTCTTACAAAAAATAGCCTTGGAGCAAAACAAAAACAAAAAACCCCGTTTCATTTTCAGATCAAAAGGTCAAAGTCAGTGTGACAATATTTTTTTACTATAAAAATTATTTGAATGCAAAACAAAATACCTGCACCTAATTTTGTGAATGGCTTGCTGTTATTGTATAAAGCAAGCTAAAAATGTTGGGCTTGAAAGATCAAAGGTTAAGGTCACAACAACCCAAAGAAGGAAAAATTGTTACTAAGTGATACTTTGTGCTCTACACCATTTTTCCACTAACTTCATGAATTGCTTTCCCTTAGGGCAAGGAATAACAGAATTGCTTTATATTTAAAAGATAAGTTCAAGGTCACTATAAGTCATCAGTTAATGCTATCCTGAGTCAGTTGTCCTGTTTGTGCCTACAATACAGTACTATTGAATATGAATATATATATATATATATATATATATATATATATATATATATATATATGGTGGTTGCGTGTGTAATGTACTATTCAAGGAACTTTTGTATGACATTGCAACAAATAATAAATTATTCTTGCCAAAAATGAAGTCAAGGAAGGTTGACCCACCACATTGTCATGGTGCCCAGTAAATTAGACTGGTACAGAAAAATAGTAGCCGTAGTCATGTGAATTGTGATATGGATGTGAAGCATACAGTCTTTTGTTGCCCGCTATATTGACAAACCTGTCTTGGCTCTTAATTGTTGTTGGTCATGATCAAGTATATGAATATTCCAAAGAATATTACCTTTGTACATGCCATATTAAGTCACCGTGACTGTGTTTATGCTGCTTATCAATTTGATCTAACATATACAACTGTATACTAAATCCAACAAAGACTATATTGAAATAGACTTATGTATGTAAACAAGGCATTGTAATGTCTGGTCTTGCTTGCTTGCTCAGAAAATTTGTTCTACGTTAATAATGTTCTGCTTGTATACATCTGTAGTATGTGCCGTACTTTTAAAATAAGGTACTTAAAGGCATGTAAATGTTAATAAATATTACACAAATTGTTATTTCTCTGTAGAAAAATGATATTCAACCAACCAATTATATGATATTTTCTTGATAATAAGGTAAACAGAAAAGTTGCTCTTGAAAAGCTTTTTTGATCAAATTCATGGCTTTAATTGACGAGTTATATGACAAAGTAGTAAAACTAATGACAACCTAACCTTTTTCTGCTTCTCTATAACTGAAGAACTGAGGTGGCTTAGTGCTTAGCATGCTGGACTAATGACCAGA
The DNA here is from genome assembly GCA_029931535.1 of Margaritifera margaritifera. Classification (NCBI taxonomy): domain Eukaryota; kingdom Metazoa; phylum Mollusca; class Bivalvia; order Unionida; family Margaritiferidae; genus Margaritifera; species Margaritifera margaritifera. Next base: position 479,925 of record JAQPZY010001591.1, read on the forward strand.
AGGGTATCAAGTTCAAATCCAACTATATCCTGGGTTGACTACCATGCTGTTTCCATGGGCAAGGCACTTTATATTGCATTGGTACTAAGTACCATCATGTGATGCTGTGATGTAAAACACCAAACCAGACTCAACCAATATGTATATCTGAATTACCTAATATTCCAAGTACTCCGAAAATTATAATTTTTTATTATATACTTATGTGTGAAATGTAGAAAATTATTGGTGAAGTAATTTTCATTTTTTTTCATTCCTATATTTTCACATGTGAAATACAAGATTTCCCATCATGCCATGCGACACTTGATTGTGTGTGCCTACAGAAGTTACACCTGCAGCAAGAAAAACGAGCACTTTGTGAGCTAGAACAAATAAATGGAAACCTCATTACCTTTCAGACATATAAATTATTTTTTGCTGAAGAAATTTGACTCCACGCTGTTGACGTTGCTATGAAGTTATTTTCCCTTACTACCTTGACAAGAGTGATAAACCAGCTGTGATGCATTGCTGAATCAGATTTTCATTGTGGTCAGATAGTGTCAAATAATTTTCAAAATGTAAAAAATGTAATTTACTGCAAGAGATTAAGTTATCCCAATCCTGCCGCTCACAGATATTTATATGATCAGCTAATGAAAGTGATGTGAATTTATGCAAAGAGGGGTGGGGGATGTATATTGAAGAGTTAGTTTAATCTTCAAAGCTTCGAATCAGGAGGAAGTTTCATATATAATAAAAAGAAAATTTCTTTTCCAGCGTAAATATTGGTTATATATCATCTTGTGATACAAAAAACAATATATTTTAACTCGTGGCTTTGCCACTCATTAAAATATCACATTTTCTGTACCACACTATGAAATATATCCGGTATTTACACAGGAAGAGAAAATATCCTCTGTATATTTTTTAAACTACTTTTTAAATATTGTTTGGATTTGTTTACTACCAGTAATTCATCTCCATCGACTTCCAACATTATGTAGTAGGATGCAGAAGTTTGTAGATTGACATGACCAGACCTACCAGTCTTGTTCAACTAGCTTTACAGAAGTCATCTAAAAGTATGGAACACATGTTGTATTGGACATTATTGTTTTTGATTCCATAACATTTGGATCATCTTTTTCGATTATGAAACTTTTTAAAAATGTTTTTCTTTTCACCACCAACAAAACATTTAATGTGTTATGGCTGTTGTTAATTGTACCCTAAAAAGGGAATATATATACTTGACTTCTATAAAGGAGGAGACTAGAATATTAATTGTTTGAAAATGTCTCGTTTGTGATAACCGTGCTGGTTTACCACACCTAGTGAAAATGAGTGTTTGCTAAACAAATGCAGTGGTGGATAGGGAGAGAGTTTGAATGGGGGCCATTTAAGTTCCCATTTCAGATTAAAATTATACTAGTTTTATTCAGTGAAAAGCAGAGAACAGTTGCCACTTTTAGCAAAGATACCCCACCCCCTCCTCAAAATCAAACCCTTATAAAAAAAATAAATGCTGTATCTGCTATGAAATGTCTTGTAATTCGGAAAAATTCACATGCACTGAAGATTTTTCATTTGTCAGGGATTTTTATTTGTTATAAGCTTGTCTATACTGAGGCCATTTTCCATGATTTTATTTTATCTTGAGTAAAAAGTTGTTACCTAGATGATAAAGCTGATTATTCTTTTCTAGCATTCTTTTCGTTATTTATGTTTGCAGAACAGAAAGCTATTGGATGATAAGGATCGACAGCTTCAGAAACGGGTGGCAGAACTCCAGGCCCAAATACAGCGACTTGAGAGAAAGATAGCACTCCTCAAAACTGAGAATGAAACACTGGTATATCTTGGATTTTTATTGTCTCGCCATATATCACTTTCCAGTGGCAACATCACTATAACTGTCAATGTTTACATTTTGTATTCAGTTTTTGGCTTGGAGGATTTCAATCCCTCTATGTCTATGGCATCGTGTGTCCATCTGTTCTCTTTTACTCAGTATAGTTTGTATTGCTAATAATAGCAACAAAGTGTATTGAGTGCATGGTCATTTCAAGTAATCATGATGGGCTTTGTACAGTATACAGTCATAAACTGTGATAAAAAACAGAAAATGGACCATTATTTTCTTTCTAAGTGAAGAAACATGTAGAAAATAGGGAACTGCTGATTAAACTATGTAAAAAAGGAAAGTATTATGAAGAGCTTTTCCGAGTAGGCTATACTGTTAATTCTGTTTTTTTTCTTCCAAGCATATTACAAGTGATTTAATCATCACAAATTCTTCTAAACATTAAAAACAGAATTTAGACATATCATTTAGGCAATGAGAGAGCAAGTGAGAGAGCAAATAAGAGAGAGAAAGATGAAGAATATGAAGAAGAAATGTTGAAAAATAAGTCTTCCCCTTTGATAGGTAACGGTACATATATTTGAACATATATCATCATTAAACCTGCTGCTTCTCCTAAACTAATTAGAGGATTGCCATGAAACTTTACACACACATGTTTATGCCATGGTTTACTTGGTCCCAAATGAAAATAGTACTGCTTGGACATTCAGTATGGCCTTTCAGCGGCCAGCTTGAAAATCTTGTTATTGCTACTTCTCCTGTACAGATAGTCAGATTGACATGGCATTTTCATCAAAAGATTTCTTATGATGTCTTGTTCGTTGTAAATGAAAATGGCACTGATCTGATGCCTAATATGGCTGCCATGGCAGCCATCATGAAAATCTTGTTATTGCTACTCCTCCTGAACAGAAAGTCAGATTGACATTGGGTTTTCACTGAAGTCTTCTTATGATGTCTATTGGGCCCTAAATGAAAATGGTTCCAAATCTGATGTCCAATATGTCGCCACAACGCCCGTCTTGAAAATCTTTTTATTGCTACTATTCCTGAGTGGATTGTCATATCAGCATGGGGTTTTCTCTGAAAGACTTCTTATAATGTCTAGCTGGTTGTCAATGAAAATGGCACCGATCTGACTTACAATATGTCTGCCACAATGGCCACCTTGAAATCATGTTATCACTACTTCTCCTAAATGGTTGGTCATATCGACATTGTGCTTTCACCAAAAGACAACTTATGATATCTGGTTGGTCCTAAATGAAAATGGTGACAATCTGATATTCAGTATGGTGACCAAGGCAGTCATCTTAAAAACCTTTTCAGCATTACTTGCCCAAAACAGAAAGTCATATCAGCATGGGGTTTTCACCAGAAGACTTCCTATGATGTCTTGTTGGCCCTGAATGAAAATGGTGCCAGTCTGACAGTCAAGATATCCACCACAACAGCTAATGTAAAAATCTTGTTATTGCTGAAGAATATCAAAGATGGTTTCAACACTTGGCAGTTAAAAGGAAGAAATGGTCTTATTGTGAATTCCTAGAAATTCTTTTTTGCCAGTTATGATGGTGAAATAAGAGCATCAAAATAGAACATGGCAAAATGTTATGTTTAGAGATAATGTGTTCCATTTAAAGGGGCACACTGTCCTATGCACCATTTCAGAGAACTGCACTTGGTTTCTGAAGAATGAATAATTTTGACAAAAAATAGGGATCTGACGTATTTATCTTCTGAATATGGCTTATATAACATAAAAGCAAATATGCAGAGATCTTGCTTTTGTGTTTCAGTGCACAGTATTTTTAAATTCTTTCCAGTAATTGTCATTTTTATTCTTTTCTTCTCATAATCATGGCATTGGCTGTAGGTGTAATGTTAGTCATTTCAGTTTAAATTTTCACTGAATCACTACTCATTTCATAACCCTGTCGCAAATTCCTTGCATTGTGATATCTCCATTAGCAGGTTTTCAGGAATTGAAGATTGAAAAATAAGTTTAAGAAACCTCCATATTTGATCTTTAAGGTTTTGCATTTAGCTTATGTACAGTCATAAAACTTTATGAGTTAATTCATTTTGTCAGGTACTACTCAACACTGGCCAAAGTAGGTCACAGTTGCCTAATTTTATGCTCCATTGATTACGCAAAGTTTTTGCAAAATGTTTAGCTCGGTTTTGATTTGATACTGTTGTATGTACAGTCAAGAAATATGATGGGTATATTCAACTTGGAGGCAACTACCTGCTATGGGCACAAGTAGGTTACAGTGACCTAAATTTCTTGTTCTTGTGACTTTGCAAGGTTTTGCATTATGACCCAGCAGAGCAGGTGAGACTGGAGCACTCCATGGAATGCATGTTAAGTAGGAATAAATTATAGTAAGTAGATGAAATCATTGACTCTGCATTGGCCAGTGCTAATCCTTGCAATAAGTCATGGACTCTGCATTGGCCAGCTCTAATCCTTGCAATAAGTCGTGGACTCTGCATTGGCCAGTGCTAATCCTTGCAATAAGTCATGGACTCTGCATTGGCCAGCTCTAATCCTTGCAATAAGTCTTGGACTCTGCATTGGCCAGCTCGAATCCTTGCAATAAGTCTTGAACTCTGCAATGGCCAGTGCTAATCCTTGCAATAAGTCATGGACTCTGCATTGGCCAGCTCTAATCCTTGCAATAAGTCTTGGACTCTGAATCGGCCAGTGCTAATCCTTGCAATAAGTCTTGGACTCTGCATTGGCCAGCTCGAATCCTTGCAATAAGTCATGGACTCTGCATTGGCCAGTGCTAATCCTTGCAATAAGTCATGGACTCTGCATTGACCAGTGCTAATCCTTGCAATAAGTCTTGGACTCTGCATTGGCCAGCTCTAATCCATGCAATAAGTCTTGGACTCTGCATTGACCAGTGCTAATCCTTGCAATAAGTCTTGGACTCTGCATTGACCAGTTCTAATCCTTGCAATAAGTCATGGACTCTGCATTGGCCAGCTCTAATCCTTGCAATAAGTCTTGGACTCCTCATTGACCAGTTCTAATCCTTGCAATAAGTCTTGGAATATGCATTGACCAGTGCTAATCCTTGCAATAAGTCTTGGACTCTGCATTGGCCAGTGCTAATCCTTGCAATAAGTCATGGACTCTGCATTGGCCAGCTCTAATCCTTGCAATAAGTCTTGGACTCCTCATTGACCAGCACTAATCCATGCAATACAATATGACTATCCTGTTACATTGCTGTCACAAATGTGAAATCATTGTGCAGTGCTGTGCTTCAAAATCAGGATAGTGAATTGATTGCTCTAAAGTCACTTGCCCTTGGCTTGTGTGTGAGAGAAATTAGTCTTGAGCAAAGAAACAAGGACCTTAGTGGTACAAGTCAGATACCTTGCCATTATGAAAAGTTCATTACTTTGATGCAAGTACCACAATACAGTCACCAGGCAAATTCCCCCCCCCCCCCAAGCTATGTACTGCATTTGCATAATGACTAAATTCCACAGCTAAAATTGAACATCTTGAATTGGATCCAATTTCGGTGTCCCTTGTAACATGATAATACGATCAAAGGGATGGTGAATAATGTATTAATGGAATTGAAGATGTTGTGAGTGGTTCAGTTTTACCCTGTACTTTTTGTTTTCTTTTTTTTTATACTATTTAGTACTGTGTGAAACCCTGGTCTTGTTCTGTTCCATACTTTATCTAGCTGTTGCAATTTTCAGCTATCTACTTTATTCTAATTATCTGGTCACAAGGGAGTCTCCGTAGCTCAGTTTGTATACAGAGCATCAGACTCTAATCTAAGGGTTGCGAGTTCACTGTACCCATCCAGGCCAGTCCAGGTTGGCTGCCTTTGTGTGTCCTTGGGAAAGGCACTTAGCTTCCATTTCCTCAGCATGATACAGCCAATAATGTGAAAGTGCCATTAAAACCCGGAAAAACAGTAGCAAAACAAATCTTGTAAAAAAAATTGCAGGCATAAATTTTGGGTACATTGTTCAGCTAGGAAACTAGATTTGTTTGCAATTTTTCACTGTGAAAACTTGGGTTGCATATCACCACTGGTGTTGTGATACAGTACATATGATACATAGATCCCAGTAGAATATATATCACAATACATATACATTAGTCACAATAGGATATGTATTGCAGTACATGTGATACGCTGGTCCAGTAGGATATGTATCATGATACAGATGATACATAGGTACCAATCAAATATGTATCACAATACATGTGATACACAAGTTCCAATAGGATATGTATCACAATACATATGATACAAAAGTCTCAGTAGTATATGTATTGTGGTACATAACCTAAGGTTATTTTCATCTAAACAACATATGATAAACTGTCATCACAAACTAGTACTACTCTAGTAATACTTTTTAAACATTTGAAGAAATATAAAGTGTATTTTAATAATCAAAACTAGCCATAACATGACAAAAATATTTAATATATCAATAAAATATTTTTAAAAAGTCGAGACCGGTTAATAAATCTTTTAAATTTTGGCCAATATCAAGTGTGAATGAATTTATGAAATTACATAATTATTATCTTAACTTCTCAGGTTTTATTGTTATATGGAGATGGCAATACAATATATTGTATTGTAACAAAAATATTGATATTACTGATACATATCGCTGTAGCCTTACATCCCTAGTGGTGACTATGTTGCAAGATAGTATAACTTCAGTAAAATTAATTTGCAAAAATTCTGTGCTGCTTTTACACCACATTAACAAGGTTAATGGAAATTCAGTGATGACACTTATAATGTTTATCTATCTTTGTATCTCAGTATCCATGTGACTGTTGAGGATTATGGAATGGAAAATAGGATTCACATGTTGTTTTACCACCCCAGGGGTCAGTAAAACTACTTGTCCTCTTGTCCTAACCTGGTAAAAATTGACTTGGTCGAGTAAAACTTTACTACATTCTCATCCCCGGGTTGAGTAGATGCATCTGAAGAGTAAATCTTAGTTCATTTTCTACACTTAACATGCACCAATAATTCAGTGTCACTTAACATTTAGTGCGTGTCAATTATAGATTACTTTTACCTAATTTGCCTGTTTGTATCAGTCTATAACATGTTGCAAAGCTAGTCAACTTCGTTTTTTACACAGATACCCGATATAAGCTTGATATAAAAATGGGTAAAAGTCATGAATATATTATGTTGCAGTTTGATATGGAGCCCTTGATTTCTCAATGGTATTCGCATTTACAGTGAAACTTTTCATTAATTTAGGCTTCATTTGGATGTGGAGAAAGTTTCTCTTTCAACGAGTTATCACGCATCTTTAGGAGTCAAACCTCTGAGAAGTTAAAAGACAGAATGTCACAGTTTTGTGATTTTTCGTCTGGCCAATGTTACACTTGCCTCAGGTCACCAGCATTTTCAAGACTGAAACTTTATTGATACATTGTCACACCAAAGAGAAGACGCCAGCAGATAGGTCTATAAGTATTTTATTACTTTTCACTAGAAAATTGTTGCAAAGTTACATTTGGAAAAAGTATTTTAGGTCTCTCAGCCGATTTCCATTAATTTTCACACAATGCATGCCATTGTAATCTATTTATAAAGCACCTATTATAGAAACAGCAGCCGATTGGTCAAAATTTAATTGGGGTGATGACCTTGAAACATTTCAATTCTTTTGGCCAATCAGCAACCTTCCCTTTAATGGTACCATTGAGTAGCTCTCTAGAATGGAGGTTTGACTAAAATGGATCATTTAGTGCAAATGTTGGTAGAAATTGAGACAGAATTCTTCTTTCAGATGCAGAAATTTTCTTTCAGATATGTATATAAATATCAGCTGACATATTTTCTTTGTCTTTAAAATATATTAATAAAGCTGCACGCTCTTGAAAATACTGATGATCTGGGGCAAGTGTAACACTGCCCCGATGAAAATCATAAAATTTGGACTATTTCTATCTCTTAACTTCTCCCATATCTAACTCCTAAAGATGTGAGATAGCTTGTTGAAAAGGAACATTTTTTGACATTAAAATTACACCTATATTACTGAAAGGTGTCGCTGTAAACTTGAATACCATGAAGAAATTGAGGGCTATGTGTGCAACTGCAATTTCTCAAGTTACAAATCTTGTCTTTTATTATATATTCATTTAAGGGGACATGTATTAGAACACAGTATATTCATGATTTTGACCCATTTTAGTACCAAGCTTGCATCGGGTACCTGTGGTTCTTTAGTAAAAGTGGAAGCAGTGTATTGTAGAAGTGTACTGTGTAGAGTACAATGAGGACAGAGATGACTTCATGTAACTGTTGCAACTCAAGCATCCCAGGGACGAGTGCTTGGAAAAAACTTTTCCTGAGCCCTACACCCGAAAGATTAATGAGAAGTATAAAACCTGATCCAGGTTTCAAAGGCTATCATGGAAAGAATGAGCTTGCGAGTGTTTTGAAAGTTAAATTCTTCACACCTTCTTCAAGTGTTGAAAATAGTAAAAAAGTTTATTAAAGTACAGTACATGCAGTCACTGTTTAAAGGAAGTAACTCTAATTTGACAAATTAACCAATCAGTGTTTTATCATTTAGTTATAAGATTGTGATTGTCATCATCATTGGAGGGTCTTTATTTAACATCTATCACATGTGTTGAAGAACATATAAAAGCAATGAACCCTTGCTTGGTAAACTTGCATTTACTGTATGTACTCGTGAATAATCTGGATCCAAATGTAAACAACATAGACCCTGATCTGTCGTCACATAATGCGCCAGCAGATCAGGGTCTATGTTGTTTGTTCTACTGATTAGTCCATACAAATTGCATAGACCCAGATCTGCTGGCGCATTATGCAATGGCAGATCTGGTATATGCAGTTTGCAGTTGGTGTGGGATTATATGTGAGTATATACGTAGATAAAATGCTCATGCACTGAAAATATTCTAGTGTGTAATTATGTACAGTTTTTGTTACAGAGATTGAGGGTACATTCATTTGATATAAGAAAAACATTCCCAACTCCATCGAGATGAAGTCTAGAGAGTTTTGTTAGAACCCTTTAGGAAGTTTTGGAGTTGCAGCTTTACACAAAAGCTTCAACATTGGTGTTGATGATGCTAACACCAACAAATTTCATTATCACCATCTTTCATGCACTTACAATGCAAAAGCATCTCTCTCTCCATTTCCAAAATAATTTGTTGGAATATTAATGAAAGTTGAGCATGTTCAGTTATTCCACATATTTGTTATTACCAATAGTTTGGAAAATCACTAAAGTATTTGAGGCACAATATACGAAATGGCATAGATAATTTTAATGGATAATAGTGATTCTTTGTTCTGTTGTTTAAATACTCTGACTTTTTGTACTATCATGTGCAAATTCTGCAAGATATATAGCAGGAATTTTTAATAATTATTCAATAGATATTAAATGAGAACACCCACAATATCATCGAGTCCAAGTCCAAAACATACACATTTCAATTACTCTCTCTACGTGAGAAAAGAAGCCTGTCGATGTTGAAGTGAGATGCTTGAAGGTCAAGGTCACTGACTGATAGAAGAAAAATGCTTTCTGCAACACAGACCTGGACTAATCTTTGTGGATTGCTTACACTTTGAGTTAGTAAGAAACCTATTGATTGTGGTCGAAAGGTCAATGCTCAAAGTAACTTTGACTGAAAGAAGAAAAATGTATTTTGCTTAATAACTTTTATTCTAGACCATGAAGTTTGTGGCGGGCTTGCACTTATGGTATGAAAGAGGTCTATTGATTTTGGGGTCAAAAGGTCAAAGGTCTGGGTCATAGTGGCTCAAAGAAAAATGGGTTTTGGATAATAACTTCTATCCTGAGTAAGTTCTTTGACTAAACTTTGTGGATGGCCTACACTTTGGGCAGTGAAGCAACATATAGATAATGGAGTCTAGAGGTAACTGTCACTGAAGTCTAATAAGAAAATGATGCTTTTCTGCACAGTAACTTTACTTCAAAGGTCCAGGTGATTGATCATGGTCAGTAATCTCCAGTCAATCATGCCGTACTTGTTCCTACATAGAAGATGATTAAATATGGGACAGATATATAATGTACCATCTGACCATTCATGGTTCTCTTGTTAAAAAATATAAATTGCTGGAAATGTAATGAAAGTTTGTCATGTTTAGTCATGCTCTGTTGTTTATAGTTTAAAAAATTGGCAGATCTTCTTGGTGCAACATTCCAAGGCCAAGTTAAATCTTTCATTCATGACTGGTGGTTCTCTGTTGTAATGATAGTACTATGTGCAAATGTTTCAAAAAGTTTGTTTTAGGTCATAAAGAAAAATATAAGGCCGTTCATAATAAATGTTTGGTTTGCTGTAACCATACCCACATGTTTAACAAGTGGGTAGGTAGGTTGATTATTATTTTTATTTTTTTTTAGTTTACTAGACAAATAGTCCAACACTGTAGAGAATTATAGCAAAAATGAAACCATAATGACTCACTGATATATATGTTATAGGACTCATCTTGGTCTTATAAAACGTGCAAATCAATTCAGTGTTTGAAAATGGGTTTATTATGCATTTAGGAGGTTGTGTAGCATGGAATATAAATTATGAGGAATTTTTACCCTGAAAGTGCAAATAAAATACATTTTGTACAAATATACATCACAATTCTGTCATCAGCATATTCCTTTTTCTTGCACGTACTTGTCAATCCATTTGCCAGTACACTGAATTAAAAATGAATTAATGTCTCTCATGTTCATTAATTATTCAGATAGATATAAGGAAAAACTAACGCAAATGAGCAAGGGTACAGATACAAATTACAGGTGTATGAGCAGTCATTGTGGTAGGGTAAGAGAGGTAGAGTGAAACAGACAGACAGGCACATAGAACAGTAGGCCCAGATAAGAATAGGCAGATTGATAGCATATTAAGTGTACTCCAAGCTGAACAACATACAGTAATTCCATTGGAATATATGAACATTCTTTATCATACACATGTCATCAAGAAATATACCAGGTACATAAGCAACTGCTATATCAAACATGCCTAACATATTCATATCATGTAAATCTTGATACCTTATCATATGGGACAAAGGTCACATTTCAAATAGCACCTTCAAAATCACCAACTTGCATCTGTCAATGCCAAGAAATTCAAATAATTACCATATATCTTAATATATTTAATATACAAGTTCACGTGCAACTTATGAACATGAGTTTTGAAAGAGTGATCAACTATAGGAAAACAATGGCATTTTGCCCGCCACTATTCCTGTACTGCGCAAATACACGACATAGATTTTAAATTTTAAGATCACAAATTAATTACATGGAAATGGAAAATATGCATATTTGCATTCTATCTTGTTCATTAGGTCAACTTCTCAACAAGCTGCTATCCTGTGAGCAATATCACCAAAAAATAAAAAGTAGCAATTTAAAGTGATCATACATTTCATACTTAACAGCCTCCTCGGTTGGCGAGGCTGCAGCTCCAATTTTAGCAATCTTTTGAAAATGGTCAACATATTCCGACAATTCCTCGTTGGATACAAAATCTATAACATGATCGAACAAATCAGCTCAGGAATCCGATTTTGCAGTCCTTCTAATTACATTCTTTTCCAACATTGTCTGTTTTTTTTGTTTCACTTTCACTAGATTGACAGAAAATGTCACCTCTCTTGACAAATTCTTAGCCAATGCCATGATGGATCCGTCACATGTAGGTGGTTTGCATCACAACGCTTCATTTAGTTACTATTCAATAAAGTGCCTACATAATCGGGATCAGGCTATGTTTAAAGCGCGGATCAAATAATAAATATGCAGTTTTCGTTTTTTTTGTTAAAAAAAAAAAGAATCTGGGGACTAAAATGGTGAAAAAAAGTGGGGGGTTGGGTTTTTAAGGAGTCAGTCGGGTTACAGCAAACTAAATATTTGTTATTATTAGCCTAATGTATGTAGGTATTAAAAAGAATTTTGTTAGGTACTGTTATATTCTCTACAATGTACCTATCGAGTCCTTCCATACCTTTTCAGTATATTTGATGCATACGTATCATAACAAGGGAAAGAAGTTTGACAAGGGAGCTAATTCAAAGAAGTGAAGAAAAAAAAATAGAAGGAAATTTTAAAGACTTGCACATTATATATACATATATATGATATGTTTGTGTGTAAATATATATATTATTTGGAATTTACATGTTTTACCATGTTGTGATTGAATTACCATATATACTCACTTATAAGTCAAATCCAACTGCAAACAACATTGACCCTGATCTGCCATCACATAATGCATCAGGGTCTGTGTTGTTTTTTCTACTGATTACTCCTGATAAACAGCATTGACCCAGATCTGCTGGAGCATTATGTGAGGGCAGATCTGGGTCTATGCAGTTTGCAGTTGGACTTGATTTATAAGCAAGTATATACGGTACAAATAATATGATGAAGATTAGGGATTATATCAGGGTCTTGTTTTTTTCTTAAAGATCCAGACATTTCAATACCCTGAATTCAGCATTTTTTTTTTCGTGTACCAATTATTTTTCAATTTCGTGATTGCTACTAACCACAAATTTAACATCCAATGAACAATGGTATTTTTTTGGGGAAACTGTAGGACCCTTCCCCAAACCGTAAATTTAAGTACTGATGAAAACTGAATTTTTTGTTAAACCATGAACATTAATACCCCCAATTATAAATGAATTGAAGTATTAGAAATGAAAGAAAAACTGCATGCACCCATTAGATGGTCCATTGTCATTAGATGGTCCATTGTCATTAGATGGTCTCATTGTCAGTCTGAATGATTTTTTAAAAATCCCCTTGGTCTTGCTCCCCTCTCTCTCTAAATAACTCTTGTATAAAGCTCTTGATATCAGCATGTCTCTACATCTGTCAGTCTGCACCTCCTTCGGGTTCTGGGGGTTTAGGATCAATTCGACTCACCCGCCTGCATGTCATTAGAGGTGACTAATGGAGTCAGCCATTTTGAACTGGGATGTGCACCATGATGATATTCCAGCTGAGAAGGTTTAGGACTCTTTTTTAAAGAATACAGTTTATATATAAAAATTGGACATCATATTTTAATGATTTTTTTTTTTCCCTTTTGTGGCTTTGCCATGGATTTGTGTACTTTTTTATACCTAAATTTACTTGGCACTGTATAGCCAGGATTGTGCTGATGTGCCATTAAACTCTATTCATACATACATACTTTCAGTATGTGACTCTTGCTGAATAATGCTGTTTATACAAGCATAAAGCTGTCTATGACCACGTCTCTGCCCGTCAGTCTGCGATTCTTACAATTGGACTATTGTGGTGGATTTGCTCTGTTGATTTTGTTATTCAGTCGCATGAATTTTAGCAGGTGCATGATAAGTCAAAACCTATCCATCCTCTCCTTTCTTTGTTCCTCTATCTAAATTATCATATATACTCGCGTATAATCTGATACCAACTGCAAAACTGCATAGACCCAGATCTGACATCGCATAATGCGCTGGCAGATCTGGGTCTATGTAGTTTGTAAGGACCTATCAGTAGAACAAACAACATAGACCCTGATCTGCTGGCGCATTATGCGACGGCAGATCAGGGTCTATGTTGTTTGCATTTGGACCTATACCCGAGTATAGACGGTAAGCTATTTTTATGTATTGCTTTTATTCAGTGGTTTTTATCGTCTCTCTGTCTGTCATCTTGTGCAGTTTTGCATTAGATCCTCAAAATGTTTTTATACACTTTATATGAAGAAAAAAACCCCAAACAAGATTGTCAATTGCTAATTTCTTTATTTTTAATCAAAATGCCATGTTGTTGAATAATCTTTATATATAATTTCACACTAAAAATTGTATTGGCAAATGTAAGCAGTAGTGTAAAAACATCATCTTACAAGAGGACGATGACTGTTTGAACCTTGCTGAAGTTAATCCTCACAAAACTCACTGTTAAGACATGATCTCCTTCAAACATGGAGAGGACACTGTGGTTTATTACCCATCATAAGGACAGTTAAACTTTATTCTTTCATCACAAGTTCAAAATTTAGGATTTTCCATTGGGTGGGTAATCTTGCCTCCATGATTTGTGATAGACAGAGTACAGTATCGCATTGAACTTGCATGATGTCAATATTATGTGTGTGTGTGTGTCTTGATTTCTTTCCTTATTTGCATATAAAAATTATATTGAACTGCAAAATTCCCATGACACTTTTATAAAAAGGACACTTTAGAGCATTTGTTGAACAAAGTTTTATTTGTTAAGTCATATTTTTTTATAAGAATTATTCTTCTAATCCCTAAATTATATGCTGCAAATATGTTCATTTTTGTTGTTTGTAAAGAATCATCCAGATATTCTATGTCTGGATAAAGTTTTAAAAAGTTTGCATAAAGTGAAATAATTTTGGGTGATATTTATACTGAATATGAACATATTTGTTGTGGTTTCCAGAAACGAAAGCAAGATGACAAGAAACCACTGGAGGAAAAGATCAAAACTCTAAAAAAACGAAATGCCGAGCTTGCCGCCATTGCTAGACGCCTGGAAGAGAAGGCCAAACATCTGCAGCAGGAGAATATGAAGGTGACTTATTCTAACACCAAAAAATTAAAATGCTTTTTGTCTCTCATCATTATCTGTATTAAAGAATTTACATTCATTCATTCATCCATCCATTGATTCATCTGTATTCGTATGCTATGAGAAAGTTGCATGTTGCATTCTGTCATTTCTTATAATAGAAACCCATTTATCACTCATGCTTATTACTGGATAGCATAAGAATATTATGGGATTGGTAGTAGTAATAATAATAATAATAACAGTAACAATAATAATAATAACAAAAAAATTTTTTTCGAGGGTAACTCGTTTATAATATACTATTCTCCGATAAGACCCTCAAGATAAACTAATATGAATACAAAATGTATAACAAAGCATGCTTGAATACTGCATTAAAGTATAACAAGCACATATTAAATATGATACATATGAACAGAATAATTGGAGTTGCATACATTTCAGTATTTACAGTCAAAACCATTTCAGTTCAGAAAATAAAATGTTTGGTGATACTGTAGTATCATCAATTTTCGTGGTTTTCATTGTTGCCCCGAACCACGAATTTAAATACCCATGAAAAATTAGTCCCCCCCCCCCCGCTCATTTTCTTACTGTGTGTCGTTCCTAGAGATTAAGGAACCTACTAGTATTTCATAAATCAACGTCAATACTGTAATTTGGAAATAAAAAATTAGCTTTAAAACGTGTTTGTTTTATTTTAAGCCTTTGAAAAAAGAATTATAAAGCATTTTATATTGTTTCAATGCACATGTGTCGAAAAGATATCCGATAGCTGTAATTTCCACTCACTGCCTTAAATCGATATGCGAGATAAGTAAGGATAGAGAGAAATGAGAAAAAGCATAAGGTATTCAAACATGTAAGAAAGAATAATAAAAAATAATAGTTTATGAAAATTAAATTAAATACTTGTTCAAATTGATCCTTCACTCGAGTACAACCGTTGTTGAACAATTTAAATCCTCCTGAAACCACATTTCATTTTATCCAAGCATTTTTAATCCAAAAGAACAACAAGCCTGTAACAGATTAGAACTATTGCTTGAAGCACTATTATTAATGAAACACTACGTATATACATTAATTATACAGCAGAGTATTAAAGCTCACACTTCATTGATTATCGGACAAACCCATTGTATCAACATCGAGTCAGTCAAGTCTCCATGTAAACAATTTAAATCCTCCTGAAACCATATTTCATTTTATCCATGCATTTTTAATCCAAAAGAACAACAAGCCTGTAAAAGATTAGAACTATTGCTTGAAGCATTATTATTAATGAAATACTACGTATATACACTAATTACAGAAGAGTATTAAAGCTCACACTTCACTGATTTTCGGACAAAGCCACTGTATCAACATCGTGTCAATCAAGTCTCAATGTACACACAAATGCTTGTCAGGTAAGTAATCCCCAAATTGCAGAATTAAACAAGTCCAGCTTTCTACAAACCACTGATAATTAGGTCACATCTTTCACTCATTGTCGCGTGTGCTGCAATTATCCATTCAGCCCGAATTGGCTTGATTAATGAGGTTGCAATCAGTGATCGTCACCAGTAGCATCTTCCTTTTTGTCATGATGGCCTCCATGACCTGTTTAGCATACCAGTTGTGGAAGTGTGATTTTAATTATTCTTTGTACTCGTTATTTATTGTCAAGTCTAGTGGTTGAGTTGGTCTGTACATGAGGCAGGCACAAACAAACGCGTGATTCCACTGTCTTTCAATTTAGCTAGCATCTTCTCACATTGATGGGCTCTAGACACATCAAATATTGCCAACGTCTGCTGATTGCATTGAGCAAAGGGCAGCCGGTCACGTGTTTTGTTTCCTTTATGGATAGTGGTTTAAGTTAGAGATCATACAGGTTACTTTAATAACCGATTGACTTAGTGTTGTAGTCTGCGTTGGCTTCCTTTGATGTTGAGCACTCAGACGAAAACACGTTGTAAGTGATTGACCTTGACATGTGTGTTATTTGTCATCATAGAGGCGGTAGTATTGTTTTAGTGTTGTTGGCTGCGTCGGCTTCCATTGATGTTATTCACTTGGACAAAAACACGGTGTCAGTATTGAACTTGTCAGGTTTTTGATTTGTGTTCATACATGTGAAAGTATTGTCATAAACATTCAAGTGACCGCTGTTTGCGTCGGCAGAGTTTTATTCTTTTGTATTCTTTATTTTTGGTATTTGTAGAGGTAAAACCACGAAATTAAGCACTTAGTAACATGCAAACTTTGACAGGCAAAACCACGAATTTAAGTACCCACGAAAATGTCTTTTTTTACAAAACCACGAAAATTGAGCCCCATGAAAATAAATGATACTACAGTATATCTAATGGTAAGTTTAGGATAAGTCTTGGTAGACTGGTTCACAGTTTCAGAGGGCTTTATTCTCAGTGAGACTTCTGAAAGATACTGAACCAGACAACATTGGTTCTGGATTATTAATGTGTGGGCAGGTTCCTTAGGATCAGGTTCATCATGTTCATGAATAAAAAAAAAAAATGTATTGGCATATTTTGGCACGGTTATAATATTTGAATACCCAACTTCTGTCTGTCTATCCTTATTTTGATAACTGAAACTCCATCTCTGCCTAATCTGCTTGGTGGAAATTCACATTTAGTCATCCACATGGTAACCATGTGCGGCATTGGATGGTTTTTGACTCACTTCCCAGGGTTAAGGGGGCTAAACGGACATATTTACAATGTAATCAATTACAGTGGCATTTTTTAAGTTTTGTTACAACAAAACTTTATATAAGCAGTCCTAGCACCATTGCAGTTGATCATGTTTAGTTTTTGATCTAGTGCAAAGTAGCTGACTGACGGCCATTTTGAAGTGAGAAATAAACCATTTTTGTCAACATTTCAGCTGTTTAGTTTTTGATCTAGTTCAAGGTAGCTGACTGACAGCCATTTTGAAGTGAGAAATAAGTAAGTTTGTTCAACATTTCAGCTGTTACCTCTTGCTCATGTTTAGTTTTTGATTTAGTGCAAGGTAGCTGGCTGATAGCCATTTTGAAGTGAGAAATAAGCTATTTCTTCAACATTTCGGCTATTACCCATTGTCTTTAAAATACATATTTTTTTATTAAATGAAAGAGAGGAAGACACATTCGTCAGTGAAACCAGTAGTGTTAGTCTTATACATGTATGGGGCTTGGATCCCTTTCTTTCTACCTTCATAATTTAACATTGTATAATGATTCACTTGCAGATACAAATATTCATATGAATGATTTATTAGGTTTTCAGTCTGTTCAATTTTCTGTACTGAAAGGCCCTCAGAATGATCTGAACAATTTTTGTCCATAGCTGGAATTGCAAGGGAAGTAACTCCTAAATAGTAAACATCCAAGCATATTTATTCAAGTCTCTTTCTCTCCCTTGATTAATGTTTTTTTTTATTCTCTCTCTCTCTCTCTCGCTCTCTCTTTCTTTCTTTCTTTCTTTAGCAGAGCCTCCCCTCCCCCCATTAAAATTGTACACTTCAGTGATAAACAGAAACATTGCCTATTTTAAGCATAACAAACCACCCTTTCTTAAAATCAAAACCTTGTAGAAAAAAAGTAAGTTTAAACGCAGCATTTTAGTTTGGATAATGGAAAATTGTTGATAACATAAATTTGTATGGCTAAATTTTGTGTGTATTTGTTTTATTCCAATCAGTTTGAGAAACTGCATGCACCCATTAGATTATCCAAGTTTTTAAAAGTCACATTAACTGGTCTTTCCCTCACATTAAAACCAGTATTTCCCAGTTTTCTTGACTGTCTATTTACAAATTCCTATGGTCACTGAAAAGGAAGGTGTACAACTCAAATGTTGGTTAAGACTTAAATGTACATAATTTATAATGTGTTTTGACCCCCCAAAAAAGACATTATGTACTCTTATGTTTTAAATATCTGCATAATTTTTAAGCCTACTGGTTCTTGTCTTGAGAATTTATGAAAGAGAAATATCTGAAGATGGGATATATATATAAATGGAAATATACAGTTATTTCATTTATTTACTGCGGCTCCCTTATTTTACCCATATGTTCTACACCCATCTTTAAATAGTTAGGGAAATGCTCGCAACAGACAACATCTTAGCAATAGTGGTCAATGTTGAATTAATTTTTAAGGAAAAAAATTAAAAACTGTATTAAAGTTCAATAAAATGAAGAAAAAAACCCCAAAAATCCTCAGCTATAAAACAAAAATGTTGACAGCAATCTGTTCTTAAATAAGAAATTTATTTCTCTTTTTCTGAAGAGCAATAACCAAGGGAAGTAAATCTTGCTGGAATAAATTTATAAAAAGTTCCTTATAAAAACTAATAGGGCAGAAGGGCTGTAATAGTCTTGTTTCATCTGTAAGAATGAGATATGTATAGTTGACTGTCCAGCTGTTCTCAGAAACATTTGATTTTATTGTAAACTGCAAAAAGATTACAAAACATTTTTATGTTAAGTGGATAAATGAATAAGCTCGTACACCTGAAAAATCTGAATCAAAATGAGCACATATATTTAGAAGTATTTCTATAGATAGGTGGACTACATTTTTTATTTTGTTCCATTTAAATGTACAGTCGAAACCAAATTAAGAAGGTTTCAGATTACATTACTGCACAGAAATTTACCAGGAACCAAATTTATAAAAAAAAATGAAAAGGTGGATACAAGTATTTGCTGGTTTTGTCTTTAGATTGTATGTTTGGCATTTTACTTGAATCAGCTGTTTTGAGGAGACAATTTTTTTTATAATTTTTTAAGAGCTAAATTGGATCAAGTTCTTACTTTGACTCATGAAACTGTGTGCCTCTGTTTTGAAGCAGGTATGAACAGACATTTAAAACATGTATGTATTGCAGCCAAATTGTTTATCTGTCAAAGTTTTGTTTAAAAGATAGCAATCAAATTTGATTCCTCTCTGATTCTTTGGATAAAATACTCAGATGTGAAAAAAATATATTGTACTTAAGAATTATAAACTTCAAGTCAACGTGGAACAATAGTAATTTTCTCTATTTACAATTTGGCTCTTAGAAGAATTGGGGTCACTTCATATCTCTTCCTTTTTCTTTCTTTCTTCTTTCCTTTTTGATTTTGTTTTTATCCATTTTGTATGAACCCCCAAAAATATTCAATAAGTAGTACAGTGTATGTGATGCAC
Organism: Margaritifera margaritifera; assembly: GCA_029931535.1. Classification (NCBI taxonomy): domain Eukaryota; kingdom Metazoa; phylum Mollusca; class Bivalvia; order Unionida; family Margaritiferidae; genus Margaritifera; species Margaritifera margaritifera. The sequence goes on from JAQPZY010001591.1 coordinate 499,616, forward strand.
AATTTCTTGCATCTGTAGTGTATAATTTCTTGTTATTCTTTTCTAATGAAGTGGTTTAGGATATAGTGTTGTTCAATACACTGTTTTCTACCTCCACCTTTAGGGAGGACACCTTTCCTGGGGGCAGTGACATTTCTTCATATGAACAAATTTCATAATGTGAATAGTGGTTTAGATTAAGTATTGCAACTTAGAGGCACTGTTTTTTTAAATTGGTATCTGATTTTCTTTGAAGAAAGCATTGAAATTGTAGCCAAGGGATAAAATCATTGGTAGATTGAATGTAATGATACAGAGCTAAAGAAATTATAACATTTCAAAGCATTTACTTAATGACTGTAAATGTTTCATACATTTTTAATTTGTTTTTCTGTCCTGTACAAATCATAATAGATAAATATATTTGTTATAATTTTCTGTAAAATTTCCACATTTGAAATAAGAAACATGTTCTTGGTACAATATAATTTTATGGATTAATGGTATATGAAAAAAGTCTCAGAATATAAAATATTTCAGACAATACAATGTAATAGGAATCAAAAGACAAGTATTGTTTATGTCTTTTCTTCTAGAAAACCAAGGAAATTACGGGTCAACATGACACAGATCACCTGAAGAAAATGTTTGCTCGACAACGTGCGAAAGATCTTTCCGAGCATGCAAAAAGTATGCTGGCAAAGGATCGTGAAATTGAGGAACTTAGAAAAAAGTGCCAAGAACTTGCAGACCAACTCAGCAATTCTGATTTCTCAGGGCCAGAGGTAGGTCAATTGATAAAGAAATACAGTAAAATCTCATTCATACAAATTGTCAGTGGACGTGAAAAACATCTGGATAAAAGTCAGGAGCTTAAATACAGTTGAATAGTTTTGGTTTTTACCAAATTTGCACATGGAGAAATTATAATACACAACATTCAGTACAATCGTTAATCAGGATTAACGACATCTGGGTAAGCTAGGTTCTACTTGTTTGCATAATTGATGAATCTCCAAATCAGAGATTAACATGCTTACAAATTAAAATAGCATTTTTATAAATTCAGCCATTATCATATCAAAATTTAAGCACTTTATTAGAGAGCACTTTTTGGTTTATAGTGAAAATTTGACAAAAATCGAGTGAAATGATAGTGAAGTTATCTCAGTTTTATTGATTTGGTTTTGGTGTTTTACAGCATAGCAACACAAATAGGTTATTTAGTTGGGTTTTTCTGGTGTCATTTCTTGTGTGGAGCTGCTGATATTTTGCCAATGGACTTAGGGCTAAATTAAAGTTATTATTATTATTATTATTATTATTGCCTTGAACCCATACCCTTTCCGTTTGAGTCTAGCACACCAACCACTGAGCCACTGTGACTCCTACATCAGTTTGAATTTGTACATGTTATGTAGTAAAATTAGTCAAGGTGTCAGGCCATCAGTGAACCACATTACTTTATATTTAGACAAACTTGGCTGAATTTGTGCATATTATAGAGTAAAATTGGCCATGGTGTCAGAACATCACTGAACCACACTGCTTTAAGTTAGACAAACTTAGCTGAATTTGTACATGTTATGTAGTAAATTTGATCAAGGTGTCAGACCATCAGTGAACCACACTGCTTTTTAGTTAGACAAACTTAGCACTCCAGACATTATTACATAATAAATCACAAATAGCCCAGCCTAAGAGAGGCTAAGGGTCCATTGGAATTAAAAAAAACAAAACAATGATTAACTGACAACTGGTGGTTGGTAAGTTGTGCTTGAGCATTAATGAGTTGTGGATGAAAAGTAATTAGGTCTCGTTTGTACATATTACATGTGTTTTATAATTTGCTGCATCTTATAGTCATAAACCAGTCTTCCAGGTGAATATAGGATTTAAAGGGGGGAAATATTTATGAAGTTGGCTTGAATTTCACCAACAGAACTTAAGTCTGGACCTAAACATAAGTGTAAATTAAAGTGATCCAGCCTCAATTTCATCAACATAAATTTTAAATTAAGTCGATACTTAAGACGTGATTGGTCAGTTTTAAGCCAGACTTAAATTTCAGCCAATTGAATCAATAGATTCAAGACTTGATTTAAAGTCCAGACATCAGTTCTGTTGGTGAAATCCATGCCTGATTGGTGGAAATTTAAGTCTTGATCTAAAATTGACTAATCAAATGTCTAATGTTTTGAATTAATTTAAAGACTTAACATGAAATTAAAGCCTGGATTTTGCTGTCAATTTTATGAAATTACAAGAAGATGCATGGTATTTGCTATTCATTTTGTTCTCATTCACTGTTATACTACAGCTTGAAACGAAATCTAGAAACGTTTAGTTTGTTGCATTTTTCCCAGTGGACATAGCAATATCAGTTTTCAGAATTGGTATTACATACTCCTATAAACTAGCTTGTAAGTCGAGTCCAACTGTAAAATGCGCACACCTACATCTGCTGGCGCATTATGCACAGGCAGATCTGGGTCTATGCAGATTGTTAGGAGTAATCATTAGAATAAACAACATAGACCCTGACCTGCCATTGCATAATATATAGTATATTTCATTAGTATAAAGATATTGTTCATACTACAGATTGTTAATCATATTATTTGAAAAGTGATTTTTCTTTGATAAAATTAGTACATATCTTTTTAACCTTTAAAGAATAAGTTTTGACAGCTCAGTAGAAATCGCAATAATTTTGATGGAAATAAAGTATATCTTATATATAACTTGCCCATGGCTACTACTAATCTAGTTAGCAAATGATTATCCATCAGTGCTCATATTAGCCCCTGGGCTTGTATTCTCAGATTTGTTGGAGCAAAAAACTCTAGCTCGGGCTCAGACCCCACATTCAGTTAGGATACTTGCAGTTAAACTAGGATCAATAAAATTTAACAGCCTAGGAGAGTGACTTGAGTTAAGAAAATACCCAAAGTTCTATGATCCTATCTTTATTACTATACTGACTGTTAAAGTTTGGGACCTTTGAGTTTGAGCTTTCTTGCGCCAAAAGTATTGAGAAATATGGATCCTGGTTACTTGTAATCAGGTAATGTTACCAGTAATTAATCAGGTAACATGCAGACAGCATAGACTTGGATCTGCAATCACATAATGTGCCAGCAGAGCTGAGTCTATGCAGTTTGTTAGGACTAATAAGTATAAGGAACAAAATAGACCCTGATCTGCTTGCCCATTATGTGATGGCAGATCAGGATCAATGCAGTGTGTTAGGATTAATCAGTAGAACAAACAACACAAACCTAGGTCTGAAATATGCAATGTCAGATCAGAATCTGCAGGGCTCAAAATTAGCTGTAGTCTGCTAGCCCGGGGCTAGTAAATTTCCTGTTGGACTTGTAGTTTTCATAATTTTAATAGTCGGATGGCTAGTAAAGTTTCATTTGTCACCAGTCAATATTTATTTATGTAATCATAGGTAATTTTTGAAAATCCAAATGATCAGATGTGGCCATGTTTTCTCTGAGCTAATTATGTAAATCGCTGAGATTCAATTGCTCCCCTAGAGGGTTAGAAAAATTAGGATTTGACTGGCATATTTCAAAACGAGGCTCTATAAATCTTTACCAATTTTGCCTAATTTATAAAGTAAAGTTGTATGTCAAAGATTGTAAACCAGACTTCTGTATTTGTCAAATGGCCATTGTAGTGCCATGGTCATCAAAATCCCTATTATGATTAACCATTCCATCTTTAAAGGATTAGCCGTCATGGAGACACATGTTCCTTTTAAAGGTTCGTATTGTTTGTTCATCTGTTGTGAAAACCTGCATAATGCTGATATTGTCATAATGAGATATCTTCTCACCCTGCTTTCACTGTATCATGATGGGTGCTGCCTTAAGTTGTCTGTCTGTTGAGTTACAATACATAATGACCAGAGTGAATGAGGTTTTCTCTTTTCCTCTTATAAAGTTATTTGTTGTTAAGTTATTTGTTTTTTTTCCCAGATGACAAGGCTGTAAAAAATGTTTGATCATCTTTTTTACGGTTAATTTCTGGAGAATCAGTCATTATTTTTATTGTGAACTTGTGGTGAATATTTTCAAGAAATCTTAGTAGTTTTCTGAAGGGAGATTTGTACATCTGAATTATGAAGGATGGTGATACTTAAAAATATGAAAAAGTGCAGTTAATCTAGATACCTGTCCAACATTGGTTTGTGGGAAGGACTAGTGAAGATTCAGCAGGACTAGTAAATTTCTCAATCTACTAGTCCTTCTGGCTACAAGGAAATTTATGTTAAATTCTAGGCCCGGCCTGTGTTGTTTGTAGTTGGATCTGACTTTACGCAAGTGTATGCAATATCTGTTAGTCTTCTACTGGAAATGAAAGTACGAGTCAGGTAGAAGATAAAATGTTATTAGGGCCCCCACTCGATGAAGTCAGCAAAGCCCTGTAGTAATCATGTTGTCTGGCTCTCCATTTATCCCTCTGTCCATCTGTCAGCAGTTTGGTTTCTGCAAAATAACTCGACTGGAATTAATGGATTTTAAAATAAACTTGGTATGCAGCTTATATTGATGGGACCTTGAAAGAGTTTGATTTCAGCTTTGTTGTTATTTAGAGGAGTTATTACCCCTGATTGCCTGTCCTCCCAAGTTTCAGCTTAACTTTACCAAAGATTTTTGGATTTCAGCTAAATTTCTTTATGCAACTCTATATTGACAAGACCTTGAAAAAATTTGATTTCCAGTATTCTGTGACATCAGTTACAGGAGTTAGGCATTCTGCAACATTGTCTGCCCTCCTTTCTTTGGTTTCCATGGGATTACTTTGCCAAGGATTGTTGGATTTCAACCATGTTTGGCATGTATCTTTATAACGACGAGACCTTAAAATGAATTTAATTTCTAGCAATTAAACAAGATGGACATTAATTAGGGCCCTGTTCGATGAAGTTGGTGGAGTCATATAACAATTATGTAGTCCATCAGTCAATCCATCCATTTGCCTGTCAACAATTTGGTTTCCACAATGAGTTATACCCCCTGATTGCCTGTCATTTAACTTTGGCTTCCACAGCATAACTTTACCAAGGTTTGGTTAGATTTCAGCCAAATTTGGCACATAGCTTTATATTAATGAGATCTTAAAATGAATTGAATTTCCAGCATCCCATGTTCTCATTTAGAAGAGTTATTTCCCCTGATTGCCTGCCCTCCTGACTTTGGTTTCTGCAGCAGTACTTTACCAAGGATTGTTGGATTTCAACCAAATTTGACCTGCAGCTTTATATTCATGAGACCTTGAATCCATTGGATTTTCATCATTTCACATCATCATTTGGATCAGTCAAGGTGCAGCATGCCCATACTTCCAACTTTGTGTCCCATTACAAGTTCCTCGGTTTAAGGCTCTACTGAGCAAATTGTACTTTGCAGGGCCCTTTATGATTTACCCACTGTCAATAGCTCAGTCCAAAAAAAATATGTGTGTTTCCTATTGCACTGGTTTTAAAATTAGGGTAGGCAGGTATGTTTTTTTTTTTTTTTTTTTTTTTTTTTTTTTAAAGATTATATTTAAATCAAATAATATTTCAAGCACTTCAATGTACTGGGCAAAACCAGCTCAATTAGATGCACAAATCAATTTTGACTGATTTTTTTGTAATAAAAAAAATAATAAAAAAAAATTTTTTAAATTTTTTTTTTTTTTTTTTGGGGGGGGGCCGACCGGAAACACATTTTTTGGAGGGCCTCATTATAATTGTCAGGCTCAGTGTCTTTGAAATTTATGAAGAAGGAAATTGCAATTAAGCAAGATAGATATTAATTAGGGCCCCATCATGTTGTCCATTCATCTATCGATCCATTTGCCTGTCAGCAGTTTGGTTTCCACAAGGAGTTATGCCCCCTGATTGCCTGTTCTCTGACTTGGTTTCCATAGCATAACTTTACCAAAATTTCTCAATCTACTAGTCCTTCTGGCTACAAGGAAATTTATGTTAAATTCTAGGCCTGGTCTGTGTTGTTTGTAGTTGGATCTGACTTTATGCAAGTGTATGCAATATCTGTTAGCCTTCTACTGGAAATGAAAGTACGAGTCAGGTAGAAGATAAAATGTTATTAGGGCCCCCACTCGATGAAGTCAGCAAAGCCCTGTAGTAATCATGTTGTCTGGCTCTCCATTTATCCCTCTGTCCATCTGTCAGCAGTTTGGTTTCTGCAAAATAACTCGACTGGAATTAACGGATTTAAAATATACTTGGTATGCAGCTTATATTGATGGGACCTTGAAAGAGTTTGATTTCAGCTTTGTTGTAATTTAGAGGAGTTATTATCCCTGATTGTCTGTCCTCCTAAGTTTCAGCTTAACTTTACCAAATATTTCTGTGTTACTGTCTTCATGTAGGTAAAATATGTTACTATGTCTCCTCTGATGACTTGCTGTGGTAGAATTTTTTTTGTAGGATGGCCAATCACAGAAATTTGTGTCACACATTACCCTGACTATCCCCAATCAAAGTACATGTATTCCATTACATGTTAGTTCATTTTCATTAAAAATGATAATAAAAGTTACAATTGAAACTGTTAGAAAAATAGTGTAGTTTCTTTTTATTCCTAAACTCCAGGATTGCAGTATAGGTAATAACAGTAACTGGTAAAAACAAATTGCCAGTAGAAATAGAATTTAACAATTTGATTTTTTTCTCCACTTCTGAAATAAATGCAAGTAGTAAAAATAGTTAAAGTCTAGCCCTGTAGTTACTGTTGATTTGGTATGCGCTGTACAGAGCCCAGACATTATTTTCCGCATAAAGTGCAGATCAACTACCACTTGTACTCGTGTATAATCCGGCTCCAAATGCAAGCAACATACACCCTGATCTGCCATCGCATTATACGCCAGCAGATCAGGGTCTATGTCATTTGTTTTACTGATTAGTCCTTACAAACTGCATAGACCCAGATCTGCCGGCGCATTATGCGACAGCAGATCTGGGTCTATGCAGTTTGCAGTTGGTATAAGCTTATACGCAAGAATATACGGTATGTACAAAATTATTCAATCATTTGCAAGATAAGGTCTGAGGTCTGCAGTTGTATAACATGCAGAAATAGAAAACAAAAGTTTGAATCACAGCCAGTGCAACTTACGGCCCAGACGGACAATTTCTAATCACAGCCAGTGCAACTTACGGCCCAGACGGACAATTTCCTCATTGTACATCCTCATTATCACTGTCATCTGTCAAACTTGTTCTTTTAAAGGAAATGCTATATACCACAGAACATTGCAAGCAGACTTGTTTGGAATTTCTTAACTGTAGTCTCCTATCCTTCCAGCTGGAAAACCTTGATATATATGATCAAATCCAAATTGCCTTTTACTGCATTTTCATTCATTAAAGAATATGTAGGAAATTTGTAAACAGAGGATTTTTTAAACAGCTTTTTAACCTTAATACCTTACCAAATTTATTTTTAAAACCTCTGCGGATTGCTAGGTAATTGACTCTCAGGTTTGAGGAGAATACCCCACTAACTAGTATATATATTTCTTTAAAATCATCATTTTTCTCTTTGAAAAAAATCATGGTGATTGATAGAGGACTTTTGTGTGTGGTGAAAATGTCATGAAAATTGATGAAGAGATGTTGAAGGTATTAGGATTTGAACTTGCATATATTATAGAACTCGGATTATCAGTAAGGTATTAGGATTTGAACTTGCATATATTATAGGACTCGGATTATCAGTAAGGTATTAGGATTTGAACTTGCATATATTATAGGACTCGGATTATCAAGAAGGTATTAGGATTTGAACTTGCATATATTATAGGACTCGGATTATCAATTATTTATTGAGCAGGGTACCAGTCTCAAAGTTAGAATATTAGATACCATACTAAATACTTGGATATTGGGCCATTGGCTGTAATGTCATCATAATAATTCTTCTTTTGTGATTTTCCAAGACTTTTATCAGTGCTTTTGACTTCTACTTGCATTCTGTCTGTGCACTTTTACGATTTTAGATTTTTTTTTCTCAGCAAAATTGTTCTGTGTCTACCCAGTGCAAGACTGTTGATTTAAGTAACTTTTACTAGTATCGTATTTTAAGGACATTTATCTTGAAAAAACATGTTGCAAAGCTCCTTCTTTTGATTGTTTATAAAGTGTGTGCTGTATTCAATCAAAAAGTGCATGTATTGTGTACTTTAGTGCACAAAATAGTTTTGTTACCCCCAACTTTTCAAAGAAAAGTGTAAACAGCATATCCACATTTCCATTCATCAGTTACACTTTCATTTCCACTCTATAACTTTAAAGCCATTTGTGATTAAGGAATGAAACTTGGAATACTTGTACATCATCATTAGAAGGTGTGTCACATACCACATCAGGGGTCCAATCTTCAAGGTCAAAGTCATGGGTCATTATTTTAAGTTTTCTGTCACCTTTTCCCTTCTGCTATATAGCTTTGAAGCCATTTGAGATTAAGGGATGAAACCTACTTTATGCATCATCATTAACAGTGTGTTGTGTACCACATTGCGGGCACTATATTCAAGTTCAAGGTCAAGGTCATGGCTCACTATTTTATGTTTTCATCACTTTCCCTCCAGTAAGGTGTGTAGTGTATCACAGTGGGGGTCATATCTTGAAGGTCAAGGCCACAGCTTAGTATTTTAAGTTTTCCATCACACTTTCCCGTCTGTTTTACAACATTAGAGTCCTACGAGATTAATAGATGACATTTTGTTTATTCATACATTGTCACACATTGGGAGTCTGATTGTCAAGGTCAGGATCATGGCAATCAAGTAATGAAACTTGGTATACTTCTACATCATCACAAGAAGGTATGCCGTGTGCCACACATTTTAGGGGTTATCTTCAAGGTCAAGATTGGCTAAATATAGTGTTTTCCATTTTACTTTCACTTCCACTTTATAATGTTCAAGCCATTTGAGATGAGGGATGAAACTTGGTATACTGGTACATCATCACTAGAAGGTGTGTCATGTACCACATCAGGAGTCCTATCTTCAAGGCCAGGATGATGGCTCAAGTTTTCCATCATGTTCCCTTCTGCTCTATAACATTAGAGCCATGTGAGATTAATGCATGAAAATGTATACTTGTACATCATCACTAGAAGGTGTGTTTTGTGGCACAATAGGGTTCATATCTTCAAAGTCAAGGTCATGACTCTATTTTCATTTTTCCATCACACTTTTCCTTCCTTTCTATCATTTTTAAGCTGTTTGAGATTAAGGCATGAAACTTTGTATACTTGTACAATATGACTAGAAGGTGTGTTGCATTGGGGGGTCCTATCTTCAAGGTTAAGGTCATGGCTCAGTATTTTAAGTTTTCCATCTCTTTACCTTCTGCTCAATAACTTTACAGGTGTTTTAAATTAATGGATGAAACTTTGTATACACATACATCCTCACTGGAGGGGGTGTCATGTGGCACAGTAGAGTTCATGTCTTCAAGTTCAAGGTCATGTTTCAGTATTTCAATTTTCCATCACACTTTCCTCTCCACTGTAAATTTAGGGCTGTTGGAGGTTTAAGGTATGCATCTTGGTACACATACATGTTATTATTAGCAGGTGTGTTGTGTACCACATGGGGGGTCATATTTTCAAGGTCATTGTCATGTCTTATAGATGGGATTTTTGCATTATACGTGCCTTTCTACTCCACAATTTTAGAGCCATTTGAAATGAGGGGATGAAACTTGGTACAACTATATATCATTACTAAAGATGTGTCACATACAACATTGGGGGTCCTATCTTCAAGGTCAATGATACAGGTCAATATTTTAGGTTTTAGTGACATTTGCCCTTAGCTATAAAACTTAAGAGTTGTTCAAGATAAGTGGACGAATCGTGGTATATTTATACATTCTCACTAGAAGACATGTTGCATTTCACATTTGGGGTCTTATTTTCAAGGTCAGGGTCACACGTCAGTATTTTAATTTTTACTTTATTTTTGCTTTATATCATAAAAGCTATTCAAGATATAGGGATGGCATCTCGTGTATCACTGTCAAGGTTTTATCTTTAATTTCATGGTCAGGGTCTCTGATAAATGTTTTTACCCCATTTCTGCACTTTTCCTCGTTTGCCCTTTTAGATATGGCAATGCAACTTGGTTACTTTGTCTGCCCAGTAGCCTTAAAGCTCAGCCTTAAAGGTCATAGTCAGATTTATTATTGTGAACTTTTTTGACTTCACCATGGTAGGCAGGGGAAAAAACCCCAACTATTTGCTTGTTTTCTCAAAATGTTAACATTGGTGTCTATGGAAAATGAATTAGCTACCATGGCTCTCACAAACTCTAGTACATGGACGAGAACTGACATTTTGTGCAGAAACTATGTTTCTTCTTTCAGTCAGTGACTTTGTTCTTTGACCTTTTGTCCCCATAATTGACAGGCTTCTTCCTTACACCAAGTACAAGCCATCCACAAAGTATGGCCTAACCATTTTTCTTCTTTCAGTCACAGTGACCTTCACCTTTGACCTTTTAATCCCAATCAGTATATAATTTCTGAACAGATATTATAGCCAATAACCCAATTTCCAAGTATCATGTATGGTATCCAGTGTTCCCACAATTCAAGACTGGTACCCTTAACAATTAATAATTAGTGATCTAAGTCTGATATCAACAAGAGGCCCAAGCAGATCTGAGATTCTTCATTTGGCTAACATGTGCCTTATATCCAAATGCAACAGCAGAGATGCTGCCAGGGCGCATAAGTGTGCAATTTTCGCAAAATTTGTATGAATTCACGCACTTCGAAAGTAGTGATACATGAGACCTCCTGCAAATTAGTTCAAAGTTACACATATAAAAATGTACTCTGTGCAGTATAAATTTTTATATAACTGTTAACTGTTAACCTGTAAAGTGCTTGCGATGATATAAGTCATGCCACCAGTGGAGGTCATGTAGCGCTTGTTGTGACGTATGTCTTTTCAGGTAGGCAACTGATTATACATCTGGGAACTTTCGCTTGACATGACTGGTTGTTAAACTGAATTTGATTGGTACATTGGGCTCTGAAAGCCTTCTGTCATAGTTTTAACCTTGCATTCATCAATGAAGTTTACAAATGCTTGTTTGAATTGCAGGCTATCTAGAAAACCCTAAATAGCCGACTCCCCACATGTAGCAACATCCATATTTAATGGTAGATCAGGATTGTTTCTATACAATTGAAAACTGTTTATGACAGGATGCTTTCTGTCGCATTTGTTCAAATTCAGGAATTTTTTAAAAAGAAGTTGTTTAAAGGTTTTTCTGTTTTTTTAACAATTGATAGCAGATCAGCATTATTTGTAAAATATTTGAAAGGTCCTCGTGCCTCGACGTTTGCTGTCAAATTTGGTAAAATTATACTGAGCAGTTTTTTTTTACAGTAAGTAATTTTAAAGCTTTTCTTTTTTAGTAACAGCAGCCATACTTACTAGCGGATTGACATCATTTTTATAAAATCAAAAGCCTTTTTTGACTCGATGCTTTTTGTCAAATTTGGTCAATATCTTTTGAGAAGAAGTAAAAAAAAAAAGTTTATCATATTTTTAGTAACAGCTGCCATATTTTATGATGGAGTGGCATCATTTGTAAGCACTCACTGCCCGAATGCTTTAATTCACATTTGGTCAACTTCTACATTTGTCTGTGCACTCACACAATTTCTATTTTTTATATGCCCGTCATTAGGCGGAGAATTTTATGTTATGAAAATGTCCATCTGTTTGTTACCTATTTTGTATCTGCACAATAACTATAGTTTCCTGTCATCAGCAGTTACCAAACTTTGTTGATGGCTTGCAGTTGGGGTACGGAAGAACCCTATTGAGTTTGAAATCAAATGGTCAAAGGTTAAAGTCACTGTGACGGAAAGAAGAAAAATAGTTTCCACACAATAACTCAAGGTGTCCACCATCTACAATTACCAAACTTTGTGGATGGTTTGCACATGGGATAAAGAACAACCATATCAATTTCATGGTCAAACAAAGGTAAAGGTTGATGTGACTGAAAAAAGAAATATGGTTTCCACACAGTAACTTCATTTCTCCATCATTTACAATTACAAAACATTGTGGATGGCTTGCACTTGGGGTAAGGATGAAACATGTTGATTTTGGTGTGAAAATGTTCAAGGTCACTGTGAATGAAAGAAGAAAATTAGTTTCTGCAATAATGACATTAGTTCTATATCACAGACCTATATGATTTACACTTATGGTATGGAAGAAGCCTATTGATTTTGGGTTTAAAAGGTCAGAAGTCAAGGTCACTGAGTCAGAAATCTGGTTTCTGCACAAAATTTTCAGTTATCGACCATATACCTTTACCAATGTTTTTGGATGACTGACACGTTGGATAAGAAAAAGTCTGTTAATTTTTTATTCCAAAGGTCAAGGTCACTGACTAAAAGAATAAAAATCATTTTTGCATGATAACTTGAGTTTTACACTATGTACCTTGACCAATGTTTGTGGAGAGCTTACACTTAGGTAGAGATGAGGTCTGCTCAGGGTCATTGTGGCTCAAAGAATAATTGTAATAATGTTTCTTTAGGGCCATTTATCTTGAAGAAATGCCACATTTTGATTGTTCAGAAAGTTGGCACTATCTTCAGTCAAGAGTGCATGTGCTGTTTACTGTTTTTGTTTCTTTAATGTTCGCATTGATGTCAATGCAAAAGGAATTAGTGGGATGAGCCCGATGTAGTACAACCCACAGAATTGCCAAACAGCATGTTAGGTAAACAAGCTTGGTGATTAGTTTGATCAGTGAGCCATTGAAATTTCACTAGTCCATGGACAGTGACTGCCATGGGCTGAGAGGTCAATTAGCGCAGCAACAATCAATTATCTATAGCATAACAGAAATTCCAATGACCTGCTGATGAATCTAATCACTAGTTTAGATGTCAGTGTTTACCTAATTGTTTCTCTACAAGCTGGATCAGTCAAGTGGTCAGTCAGAAACTCAGTGGGTCACTCAGCTGATAATACTGTACCATTTCAGATCTCTGTAATATAAACATTTTCTTTTTCGGTTTTCATGAGATTTTAACCACAATCTCAAATGTCCTCTGCTGATGACCATAACTTTTTTTCAAGGAGAAAAACTCTGATAGTAAAGAAATTGGGTATGCTAATTAATAGGATGAGCATTAACCTTTCTTTCACAGAGACCCAGGGTCTATTATAGAAATGAAAATGGGGTAGGGTGTGTGGGGTGGTAATACTCCATTGCATTTTCCCCAAAAAGGTGCAGAATTTTATCAGTATAGGAGGGATTTTAATGAAAAAATGGATTTAGGGATTGCAAATATAATGCAATTTTTTAAAAATGTATTTTGTGGATTTTCTGGTGCATTTCTTTTGATAAATTAGCATGAATCCTGTAGTCGGGACATCTGACAGTAAACTGTGGCAGTAATTTCCTTCAGCATTCTTTCTACATTTATATCGGGTTTCCACATAGGCCTTTATAGATAGAGTCATTGGCTAATATGTGATTCATTATGCTTATTTAATGTCACTTGTCTTGAATGATTCACTATTCATGACCAAAGTACTGACCTCAAAAGCAGCTCACTTCAGTGAATTTCTCATCTGTAAATCTTTTAAGGACGAGGTTGTGATCTGCGATGGAGAATATGGGCTTGAATGTAGATTGCTAGTCTCTACTCCATTGTTACGTATTCCACCGTTTTTTTTTTTTCTTCTTTTTTTTTTTGTAGAAAAATGTAATGTTTGCCTTTTTTATTTTTGGTAATCCATCCAACTTAATATGAATTGGACTATATCTTAGCTCTCTATGGCATTTTGAAAATGGCAGTCCAGGGTCACAATAATTTTCCCAAAACTTAGAGTGCATTACATGTATATGGAAAACTTTAGTCCAAGTATTGAAAAAGAGTCTGGTATGCGGAAGCTGCAGTCCATGCAAATTGTGAAAACTGAGAGTCCAGTAAATAAAAAATTACAGCCAGAGAGTCCAGGACCATAAACTAAAGATCCTGGCAGCAGGAACTCTCACTACAGAGATCTCTGGTGTATATTTGTATCAGTATAATGTATAGTATAAAAACACAAGATAAAAAAAATCCAGTATTCTTTGAAGAGTTCATAGATTAATTAGTAAAATAACCATTGCCTAATATATCCGGTTTATTACTGTCTCTTAATTAGGAATTAACCTATCACAGCACAGATGACCACACCTACTCATTAGCAATACACATAACGTAAAATCAGAGTATTTTATCTTGACACTTACTTCATGCAAAACAGCAATAATTTGTATAATGTATACTGAATATTTAATGAAAAATGGTTGAAAAATGTTAAAGTTATGCTGATTTGAATTTGCTTGTAATATATAGTTGGCTTTGTGACAGACATTAGGCTTGAATGTCTGGCAAACTTCCATCATGCACCATAAATCAGTGTTTTAGCCAGGATGTGCCCTTGTGGGATTTGCACAAAATAGACACCAAGTCCCACAAAATATGATTTAATGCACCAAAAGTGGTGTAAAAAGAATGAACAAGGTTCATTTGGTTTACCTTTAATCTGATACAGATGCACGAACCAATCATTAAATGTCTGAATTGTTCAGTGATTGTTCTTATGAAATTGAATTTTTATGAAATTGAACAAAATCCATCAAGCAGTCTTTCCTAATTGCACTTGTTGCTATGCTCAGACTATTTATTTTCCCCCATATGGCAAAACTTGGGATCATCCGGAAATTATAATGTACTCAGTATGTCTTGTGACATTTCTTGATTGAGAGGTTAAGAATAAGCTTGCCATGCGACCAAATTGTAATAGTCTTGATGAAAAGTATGAAACAAATTCAAGTAACGTATTGAGGTAACTTACACATCTTTTATTAACAATTTTGAGTAAAAGAAAACTTTGTACTCTCTGCAATTTTTGTAAGAACGTGCTTCCAGATGCATCTTCTGACGTTGATGTAGCACCATTTATTATTTATAAAGGTGGTAAAGTTTCACCAGAAGCTAGATATGGAATGACGGATAACTGATTTCTTTACCACATTATCATGCACAATTCATGAAAGTCATAAAAATGACTGCAAATATGATGACTCTAGTGAACAAGCTGGTAAAATCCACAGAAGTCAAGTCGAAAGTCAAACAAAAAGTGAAACTTATGATGAATAATTGGATTAGAAAATGACAGAACCAAAGAAGAAAAACATGATCACACCATCAAGTAATCACTTGAAAGCGGAAACTCTGTAAAAAATTGATGACTAATGTTGGATGGGCATAAAAAAAAAATGTAGAATTCACCTTTAGCCGAGCTGTTAGAGTATGATCAGAGGCAACAAAGAGAAGAATCTTAAAGTAAAGAAGGTCATTTACAGGTTGACCCATAATGACCACTTTTTCAAATTAAGTGGGCCATTTGACCCCTTTTTTCACAGACCTGGCTGAAACACTGCTTAAATCATCTGATGTGTCACGCCTTTGCCAGTGATAGTATTTGTCAGCAGTTCATAGGTATTGACACGTTAGGGTTTGATCGACAATGTTGCACATAGGATTCCAAGGGCTGGGGACACTGTGTCCCTCACCCTCCATATTTTGGGGTCACAACATTTTAAAAGGACAAATGAAAATTGTAGCACATAATGCACTAGAGTGCTAAAAAATGAGATAATCTCATTTGCATCGATAGATTTGCCACCTTAACTTTGCCATATTTCCCTTCAACACTTACATTATTGCAATAAACATTTTATTATGTGATTATGTAACTCATGAAAACAATAATATGTTTAAATATCTGGTTAACCTGAAATGAGCTGCACCATGGAATTTTCTGTTTTGGATCCTGTTGTCATTTAACTTTAGTGTTCACTCTTTATCTACCAGCATTTATTATAATAAATGCTCATGTTTTCTTAATTACTTTTCTTTTCAAATTATTAAAT
This sequence comes from Margaritifera margaritifera, assembly GCA_029931535.1. Classification (NCBI taxonomy): domain Eukaryota; kingdom Metazoa; phylum Mollusca; class Bivalvia; order Unionida; family Margaritiferidae; genus Margaritifera; species Margaritifera margaritifera. The sequence continues at coordinate 515,603 of JAQPZY010001591.1, forward strand.
CATTCATTAAATGACAAGTTGTGTATTTGCATAAATTGGTCTCTTTTATAATTAATTCAGCTTGTGAATAAATTAAATCTTCCTTGTCGTAGATGTGACTTAAACCTCGAAATTACATTGAACTAGCATTGGTTAAAGACTTTCGCAACTCGGCCAACTACCACGAACCTTTTATGTTTTCGTTGCCATACTTTGTTTTGAAATGGATATTCATTGCCATCTTACAGTTTTTATCACCTTTAGTGACTCTGACCATTGCTAGCACCAACATAGATGTGGATGGACATCCACTAAAGAGAAGTTAAAAAGTTAAAGTGGTATAAGGATGGAGTGGTAATGGTTTATGGCAGATGAAAATGCTTTTATGTTTATTTTGTATCAGGGACTAGATACATAAAAGTTATTAAAAACCAAAGGAATAGTGAGCAATTTACTCACATCAATATACTCTCACCTTTCCTGCATCCCTACCCCATGATGGAAAAGAGTTTATTGTCAAATAAAGTGGGATAACTCTTCTTAGAATAGTGCAAATACAATAAATGGTCAACATGCATATCTTCTGATGATGACCATATTGTGTACCAAGTTGCACAGAATTCCATGGAAAAATGCAAGAACAGTACATTCACAGAATTCTGTCATATATTTTATCCAGCTTTAAGTCACAAAGGGCAGTAACTCTTATGAAAATCATGGGAGCATAAAGATTTGTGTCTTTTTATATAATGACTATAACATATATCAAGTTTGACAGTGATCAATCAGAAATGGGGGAACTAGTTGCATTTACAAGATTCTGTCATACATTGCATTCAGCTGCAAGGCCAAAAGGTCAGTAACTCTAACAAATATTGCGGAGGACAGTAATTGGTCGATACGTGCATCTTCAAATGATGACCATAACATTTACAAAGTTTCATAGCAATCCACTGAAGACAAACTAGTTGCATTCATAAGATTCTCAAGCATTGCATTCAGATGCAATTAAAAAGGGCTATATTGCTTTAAAAAATGTTGAAATAAGTGATTTTTTTGATATACTTATCTTTAAAAGATGACCTTAATATTTACATAGTTTCATGGCATTCCATAAAACATTGCTGGACTAACTGCGCTAACGAGACTGTCATACAATTCATTAAGCTACAAGACAGTAAGGGCAATAACTCGAACAAAAATTTTGGGAGCAAAGTGTTTTGTTAACTCATTAACCCCTGGAGATTTTTTATCATTTTCGGGTGAAATGGGGGTAGGCAACACATTTTTGGGGTTACTTCTGAATTCAGCCAAACAGATCTGCTTAAGAAAGTTTATCATTTAGCCAGATGCTTAGGTGTATCAGAAACATTGTTTTTCATTGGCTATTATGCTCGCACATGTGCAGAAGGGTAAAAGTTGGACTTCTTTTTTTTTTTTTTTTTTTTTTTTTTTAGTATTGGACCCCGATTTTTGTGTCCTGGCCCCTTTTTTCTCCAAATCTCAAACTTATCCTACTTTTTGCAAAGGTTCATCTGTCTGTGTGCAGTTCAGATGGGTCTGCTTTAGATCTAAGGCCCAAAAGTCTAAAATCCGGACACAAACTCCGGTTTCCGCAACTGTCATTCTTCGACCTAAAAAAAATCGGGTCTCAAAAAATGCGTTTTGTTCGCTGTACTTTTTAATGCGAGTAGAAAGTCGACATTATTTGGTATCATTGTAGAGCTACATATGTCTACTTTCCTGCAATACCATCCACTTTAGTGTATCTTAAATGATGTTGATGTTACAGAGCTCGGAAGTATGGTACAACCTGATGACGCGTAAACGTGGTGCTAGGGGTTAATGAGTTAATATATGCATCTTCAGGAGATGACCTTATTCACAAAGTTTCTTCGCAGTCTATAAAAAAAATTGTAGGATTAGTAGTGCAATGAGTTTAGTATGACGTGTATCATATATTGATTAGCTTTATTTAAACACATTTGTAATCACTTGTCATTATTGGATAAGTGAAATGTTGATTATGACAGGCTAGAAAAGAGAAATAGAGAAAAATAACTTTTTCAGGGTTTTGATTCTAATACCTCTGGCACATTGTTCAAACACTAACTGTTAAACTATTTAGAACACAATATTTTGATATGGGAAGTTAGGTGCATGACCATAAAAGCACTACAAGTTTGAAAGTGCATTTTGCATTTTGGTTGAAAAGTGATTTTTACATGCAGTGCAAAGTCAAGTACCTCCATGATTTCTCTTGAAAATGATGGTGTTTATTATAGATACTTTTTGTGATAAAATCGTGAACGTGCTAATTGCTGCCTTCGGGAATCCCCCTGGAAATTTCATAAAGTAAACAAAATGTCTTATTTGATGCGTTATTGAAGTTTTAATTTCTGATGCAATCTCACTTTTTTGGTCTATTTTGAAGACTTGGAAATAGTTATTGCAGTATAACAGAAGAGTTTTTTTTTAAATCAATTTTTTCTCTAAAGAAATGGCCTCCTTTTGGAACAAAGATGAAGAAGTTCAGCCTTGTTTTTTCAGGTTATATGGTTACTGATAGTTTTGCAATGACATTATCACAGACATTCAACCAATCAAACACTACTATCTGACTCATTCATCAACCAATCAAACACTACTATCTGACTCATTCATCAACCAATCAAACACTACTATCTGACTCATTCAAGTGGGTGATTGACTCAGTTTTTATCCTTTTAGAGCTTTGACTGTGACAATTTTTGTATCAAAACTAAATATTTATAGCTAATTACATGTTGAAATGTATTCCCAAGATTTTCCAAGATTCATTTTGAGAAATTCTATGATGATGGAATTATAGAAACTTGTAAGGCAAGACGAAGGATAAGACCCAAGTAAAGCAAAGTTTGTCACCTACCGGAAATGGGTGTCAAGCCTGTTGTAGCCCATATGTAAAAACTATCAGTATTGTTTTCACAACATACATGTAACATACAAATTCATATTGTTTTAATGTGAAAATTAGATTAAGCACCTTGATTTTGGTGCTGTTTCTGCTGATTTCCCCCAATGATTTCTTTTGTTTTCCTTTATTGCAGATATAAGAATTTATTTTGTTGCAAAATTTGTGTAGTCCCTCTGTTCATATATTGGTGACACTGCATCACTGTCTGTGGGAAACTGGCAAAAAAAAACTTTTTTCATGTATATAGATTTGGATTTAGTCAATAATAAGTTTTATATTGTCATAAAGTTTATGATACAAATATGATTAATAAATTAATGTTTTAAATTTTTTTATTACTATTTGAATGAATAATAAAGCTTTAATTTTTATAAATTCTTTATCATGAGGATAGTAAGACATCTGCTGAACCTGCCATATTGTGTTAGTAAAATTTATCTGGGTATCACATTTACCTGTTGTTAGCACATTTACAGTAACCAAACCAGGTAAATATACATGAAGCAATAAAGTGTACTAGGTAAACACAAGATATCTGATGATAATGAAGACAGTGTTGTTTAAAAAGAGAGGTAAAGAACAGGTTGATTGATATTTTGTGTGAGTATAGCACACTAAAATGGCCAAATTTACAGAAAGATTATCTCCAGTGCCACAATCACAGGTAAATTAACGATATCTAACACTTTCTTGTATATAATTCTATAACTAATGAATCACCAAGACCAAAATTACCATGCCTGCTCATTAGTGTAAGTTTTTCTTTAAAACCAAATTGTTTATTTTGAAATTGCTTTTCCACTTGATAAAAAAACATACTTTCCGATTATATTTAAAAGTTTGACAATAATTGGATGAAAAATAATAAAGTTGTTATAAATGAATTTATCTATGGTCTATTGTGTTAAATGTCTAGGTGTCTGACCATATTAGCAGCCAGCATCCTGTTAGATAAGCTATGCACAAAAGATAGGATTATACAGGGTTCACACATGGCCTGGAACAAGATTGGGTAGCGGCTCATTGGAATTTCTGCTAAACAGCTAGTTGCAGATAAAAGGAATTTGGGGATTTGACTGTTGTTTATTATGAGTAAGGTGATCACACAAATTTTACCTCCAAAAAATGAGTATTTTCTTTCCCCAGTAGGTAAAGGGAACAATCCACTTTTAGAGGCAGTTAATGAGAAAATCCACAAAAATTGTACCAAAAATTGAGGCACCTATCATTTTCATGGTATTTATCTGTCATTCATCTCTCAGCTTTCAATATTTTCAGTTGAAATATTTAAATTAAAAAAAATCAATACAAGTAGGAAATTCACAAGAATTTATAAGTTTAACAATGTAATTTTGATCATGGAAATATTGTAGACTTTTTGGGATTATCCATCTGTACATGTATATATGTAACTATGACATATAATTCGTATACATGTAACGTGGAAAATCCATATGTATTGTCAACCTGCACTCCTATATTCAACCTTGGAAGGCTTCTATCAGTAATTGGAAGAAAAAAATTGTGTTTCAAATTTATTTCTGGTGAATTTAAATTTATATCGGGTTTCATCACTAAATACTGTGCCCATTTAAAGTAAATGATACAAATTCCAGTTAATGGTGAGGAATTTAAAAAAAGCAAAACAATCTTTTTATTTTTTTACAAGAATATTGGCTTGAAATTACAGGGAGACGGGTCTTACTTAGGGGCTTTTACAGTTCATTAGGTGACTAATGAAGAATAGATCTTTCCATCATTCTGATACGCTTGGGTTCCGCCTCATTTTGCAGAGGTGAAAACTCGCATTGAATTACTACACCATCAAGGAGTTTAAAACATCATAGCTTGCTATTAATTAATTATATTCTAAACTACCCGTTTTCAAACCAAAATGCCGTTACATCTCTTGTCAAATTTCAGTGTTACTTTCCTGATTTTCAGACAGCTTTGTAGGCTTGTATCATTAAAAATTGTAGCAAGCACAGCGAACAAGATCAAGTTTTCACTTAATTGGGTATGACATTTTCTCCAAAAGGGAAATAATGAACTCTGGTGTGTGATGTGATGCTGGAATAAAAACTACAGCAGATAAAGTTAAAAGAACTATCATATCAGTATTACACATTATTAAAATATTAATCTAGAAACAGAATTATGTAAATATTTTGATAGTGTACATTTTAAACAAAATCTCATTTGCATATTAGTTCATAATTAATCATATTGACTCCACATATTTCCTTCACAAATTGTCATGCATATATGATCTCCTATATACACTAGCTGGTGCAGATCTAAAATGGTTTCCTAAGTCAGGGGACATAAGCTGTTGTTAATTGAGTCACTTTCTTAATACCATATATACTCACTTATAAGTGTAGTCCAACTGCAAACAACATAGAACCTGATCTGCCATCGCATTATGTCTCTGTTGTTTGTTCTACCGATTACTCCCAACAAACTGCATTGAACCAGATCTTCTGGTGCATTATTCGATGGCAGATCTGGGTCTGTGCAGTTTGCAGTTGGACTCGACAGGTAAAAAAGAAGCAAATCTCATTATCGCCCCTGCTTGCAATGATGAGTTCCATTAAGCTGTCGTTGAAAGTGCAAAACAGATCTATGATGAAATGATGTCACTATGTTGCAGAAGGCAAACTGAATAATTATTTCTGGCTCATCTTTTAGAGTGTCATAGCCTATATAATTTACAGTTTTCAGTGACATAATTTTTTTGACAAGTCATACTAGGCATCAGAAATTGGAAAAAGTTATTGAAATGTTCTTTCTTGACAGCAAAGACAAATTTCTTTCTAAGTGAAGCTAAATCATTCCGTACACTTTCACAGTTCGTCACATTTAAAACCGCCATTAAACCAACAAACCAAACGAGTTTATTACATATTCTCAAAATGTAAATTATTACATCATCTATTTCACTTGATTGACTGGTGATACGACTAGTCACTCAATTTTTAAGACTTTGGGGTATTGCAAATGGGGAAACATTATTTACTTCCTATTTTTTTACCAATTCTTTTCTAAATCAAGCATTATTAATTTATCAAATATCACATTTCAGTTAAATTCTTACACTTTATCCGAAAGCATCACCTACTGAGATAACTGAATTGCGATATTGGGTCAGATCGTGATACTACTTTAATACTGTTGCGGTACTCAGTGTTATGCATGTCATCATCATATATTATATCAGGAGAAATTATGTTTGTTATCATCAAATACATATTCAAGCAGATGTTTAATATCATCATTACAAGTGTTATCTGCAAAATGACATGAAAGATTTTTAAAATTATTTTAATACTGAGTTTGTCTTTTTGTTGTGCTGGTGTTTAGTCCAGTATGTACAATGTGAGTCCAGTATGTACAATGTGAGTCTAGTATGTACAATGTGAGTCTAGTATGTACAATGTGAGTCCAGTGTGTGCAGTGTGAGTCTAGTATGTACAATGTGAGTCTAGTATGTACAATGTGAGTCCAGTCTGTACAATGTGAGTCCAGTATGTACAATGTGAGTCCAGTACGTACAATGTGAGTCTAGTATGTACATTGTGAGTCCAGTATGTACAATGTGAGTCTAGTATGTACAATATGAGTCCAGTATGTACAATGTGAGTCCAGTATGTTCAGTGTGAGTCCAGTATGTACAATGTGAGTCCAGTATGTACAGTGTGAGTCAGTGTTACATCTGATCTACCCAAATAACTTGTGGTCCCAAGACTTGGAAAATAACGATGTCAGCTATATTTTTCTATATCTATTGAGCTGATGTATAAACATAAACCTTCTTGTGATTTGTGCCTGTACAACCAATTTAAAATTATACCAAACATGTCATATTTGAAAATGGGATCATTATCTTTCATCCTTGGCTGAATAGAGGAGATTCTATCTATCAGGGAAATTTTAGAATTGGTATAAAGACAGTTTGTAGGAAACTCATAAAAATGATCACAGTTTATACTTGCTTATAAGTCAGTCCAACTGCAAACTGCACAGATTTAGATCTGCCATCGCATAGTGCACCATCAGATCTAGGTCTGTGCAGTTTGTTACGAGTAATCAGTGGAACAAACAGCATTGACCCTGATCTGCTGATGTATTATGTGATGGCAGATCTGGGTCTATGTTGTTTGCAGTTGGACTCGACTTATAAGCGAGTATACATGGTAGATCTTGCAATCTAAATGTTATTGGTCTGTGTGTCCATAGTTCATCTTTAGTCAACCTAACAGTAAGAGTTGCTATATATGATGGCCATTATCTCCTGTCTGAAACCACAGAATGTCATCAGATGTTGCACATAAAATAGAATGAGACTTCGGATGTTCCTTTTGATCCATGAGCCCAGAACTCAGAAGTGAAGATTAAAGGGACCAGTTTCTTGAAAATAATACCAGTATGGTCTCCTTTCACAAACAGACTGTAGTGTGCCAGCATGGTAAATGCGAAAGGTCATGGCTCCCTACTCATGCCCTGCCTTTATTTGTGGCCTTCTATTTTTGCCCTACGTTTATTTCATTTGTAATATTAATGAACCTTTTTTTTCTGGGACTGTGCCCCTTCCAGATTGGCATGTTGCTTCTGTGTCGTGTTGCTTGGCATGTTGCCTTTGTGTTGTGTTACTTGTAGTACGCAGTCGGTAAAAGACCCTCAAGTATGTGCCAGTATGGTGAGTTAAGTTCTTGACTTCCAAAGTATTGACGGAAAGAAATATATGTAGATGAAGAATGTGTTTATATATTGAGACTGGAATAAAATGAATGAGCTATTTATGCTTACATAAATCATCTGATAATTAGTAATATGTGTTTGTAGTTAGTTTTTCAAAGCAGGTGGTGATAGATGAGGTCAGCAAACAACTGGTTGCAGCAAATGGCGAAGTAGTCAAGCAGGAGACTCGACTAATAAATCTCAGTATACTGTTGATTAAAGTCAAAATAGGGCAAGATTTTTGTGAAAATCTCAAAATATTAAAAATAGCGTATATACGCGTGTATAATCCGATACCAACTGCAAACTGCATAGACCCAGATCTGCCGGTGCATAATGCGCCAGCAGATCTGGGTCTATGCAGTTTGTAAGGACTAATCAGTAGAACAAACAACATAGACCCTGAGCTGCCAGCAGATTATGTGATGGCAGATCAGGTCTGTGTTGTTTGCATTTGGACCTGGCTTATACGCAAGTATATACAGTACTCACAATATCTCAGTACTATAGAGTTTGAGGGGTTGTTTAAAGTCTTGATAGGTTGTATTAAGTAAACTGTTGTTTATTCATGCAATGTATGACAAAGTCAAACCCTCTTGTATCCTGCAGCAGACAATGTAAATAAGTTTCTACAATTATTTTTGACAGTTAAAAGTTTTAAAGTTAAATAAAAGCAGCTAGATGTTATATTTTTAAATTTGCAAATTTGTATAACTGGGTGTATTGTTTTCCTGTACATTGCTAACACAAAATGAAGTGCCTTGCATAAGAATTTTATGTTCTTTACTTTTTTTACCCTAACCTTCAGGTAAATTCCCAAAAGACTCAATTGATGATCAATATAGATAAAAACTGGCTGAATATTCAGTCTAGCTGATTATCAAGGGCAGTTAGTGCTGGCTGTAAACTTTATCACCATTATACGGTACTTGGCTATAAGTTGATCCAATTTTTGTCTCACATGTGACATAGTGGTCACAGTGTCCATCCATCTGTCCATCTTTCCATCTGTCAATGTTTGGTTACAGTTTTTTTTAAGGGCAGTATCTCCCATTTTCATAAGGGGATCATCATCAGATTTTGCTCATAGGTGACTAAGTGGGGAAGGAATATCTGTAACGATTGATGGCAAAGGAGCTCAGAGGTCAAGGTCAAAGGGAGCAGTTGTTTTATTTTTAGATGCGTGGTCAGACGAAGTAAAGATATTTACCATGGGATATAAATATCACTACTGATGTGGCAGTCAGAGGTCAAGGTCACAGTGGTCAGTTTCTTGTATTATTTTTGGGAAAGCAACACTTGTATTGTGTGTCTTTAATAGGCATTGGACTGTTTGTAGGTAATGGACTTCTAACCAGATTCACTAGTGTACATGGCACAGTCTTGGAGATGATGGATCCAGGCATTTAAGGTCTGGGTCACATGGAGAATTGTTGCAACTGTTTTTTTTTTTTTTTGTAGAATGTTAAGTGCCGTGTGAGGGGATATATCTTCTGTTTCTATACATGTTTTGTTACCAGATATGTCACATATTAGCAGAGGAATAGAATAATTAAAAGGTCAGAAGTCAAGGTCACAGGGGTTGTTTAGTTGTGTGTTTTCTAGGGATGCAGCAACATCATCACAGGTGGGACCAAAATATTGTTTTCTTTTAAGGTCCTTTAATTCTATTGTAAACTGAGTTTTGTTTTTAAATTTAAGATATATCAGTGTAATTAGGATTAATAGTGGTTGATCAATCAGTAAACTTCTGATCAAAATGTGACCGTGCAATAAAATTTTGTTAAATACCTTGAGGATCATTGATAGTTCCGATGTTTGTTCTTAGTCCATCCACACTCATTTGTATATAAAATCTTTCCCAATGTTTAAAAAGTAAGGGAATTATCAAGATTTATTGCTACAACTAAAAAAAAAAAAAAAAAAAAAAATCAAAACAGTAGTTTCCAGTTTGTGGGAGCAGTTCCCACAAATCAGCCAGCATTATGATGTAACATCGTGTTATTACTTGCACCAGGCCTGAGCTAATAGTCCTCGTAAGTAACAAGATATGGTGATACTTAGCAATGTTCATTGACATGTCAAAACTTTCAGTTAATGAAACTGACACAGTATCTACATTCCGTCTGATTAAAATTAGAGATTTACTTACCAATAAGTGCATCTCAGGCATCAGTAAAAGTTGATGTTCTCATGACCTTTGGAATTCCTTGTCCACTTGTTCCAAGTAGCCTATCAGATAAAGCCTTGAATTTCATGTTTGGGAGAGTTATCTTTAGCAATGATATGTTTCAAATGACTTTTTTTTCTTTCAGCAGTATGAAAACATTAATTTGATTGGTGAAACAAAAGGTCGGCAAAACATGACCTCATATTGGTCCCAGTCAGATCTACCTTTTGATAAGCATATCTTGATTTTAATCAGATTGTACCTACACTCCTGATGAAATCTTGTGCAAATCTGACCCTTCAAGAAATTATGGATAATACTTTAAATTTCTCATCCAATTAAATTATTTTAACAAATCTATAGCCAACAATTTGTTTTAAAAAAAAAATACTTTAAAGTCACCAGTAATACCCATTGAAATAAAAAGCACACATTTTGCTTCATTATGTTATAACATATAGTATTGTTACGAGTAACAGATGTCTGCAGGATTTTTCAAACTTGGAACTTAGGATCACTTTCCATATATACTCTCATAAAAGCCCATACCAACTGAAAACTGCATAGACCCAGATCTGCTGGCGCATTATGCGCCGGCAGATCTGGGTCTATGCAGTTTGTAAGGACTAATCACTACAACAAACAATATAGACCCTGATCTGCTGGTGCATTATGCGCCGGCAGATCAGGGTCTATGTTGTTTGCATTTGGACCTGGCTTATACGCGAGTATACGTTATGTTGCTTGTAAATTGTATAGGAAGGCATGAAGTAGAGGAATACAATGTAAGCAATCATTAAAGGCTAACTGCAGTTGACAGGCAAGGGTGACTGCAAGTGAGCAATGCAGAATATGTTTTAAGCTCATTTAAGTACAAGAATAGGGTCCAGGAAGAGAGGAACTCTTCTGAGATCTTCTACATATACATATGATTTAAGAAAATGCCCACAAATACTTGACTACTAGACACAAGTACAGAGTTGTATAATGGAAGTTAACAATCGGCAATTGAAAAGTGGCTTCATTCCTGCTTAGCATCAATTTTAGTAATCCATTTGTACTCAGTCACACAGGATCATATTCATTGTCTGCATAAAATGAGGGATATTGGCCAAAAGTCTGAAACAGCTAGCAGATTGATCTGTGTACAGTATGCACTCAACTGCAAACCATATGGACCCAAATTCACTGCCCGATCAGGGTTTATAAAAATCATAAAGTAGAATGAACAGGGAACAGAATAGACTGTGATCTGCTGGTGCATTATGGGACAACAGATCTGGGTCCACAATGTTCACTTGAAATCATTAAGTAGAAGAACAGTGAACAGAGTAGACTGTGATCTGCTAGTGCATTATGGGACAACAGATCTGGGTTTATGCTGTTTGCAGTAAGGTGCAATTTAAACATGAATAAATTACAGTGTATCTATAGATTTGTATTTTGGATGCTGTAGTTGAGTCTTGCATTATAAAGTTGGGGACCTAAGAAATTGCACACAGTCTGTCTTTGCTACCAGTCCATCTAATAATGTTTTTGTTTGTCTGTCTACAGCTTTCTCGTAACCAGCATATCACACTGGCTATTGAACAGTTGCTTGATACCTTTTGATACACCATATTCAGTGTTGCACCTAGGATCACAAGGGTAGGGGACAGTGTCCCTCTGTCGTTCAAATTTGGGGGTGACACAATTTCAAATGGTCAAAGAAAAAAAAATTGATAGTACTTATTACACTAGTAGTGGTAAAATAAAAAACCTTGTTTGCTTTGACAGTTTTGCTGCCATAACTTTGCTGTCTGCACTCACTATCATCTTTACCTGGGACATTTACCTTATTATAACAAATGTTTTATCAAGTGCTCAAGTAATCCTTAAAAACATTACATGTTTGAATATCAGATTCACCTGACAAGAGCTGCTCAGATCTTGCCGATTTAATTTTAGTGTTCACTCATTATCTTCCAGCGTTTATTTTAATAATTCTGATTTTGTCTTAATTATTTTTCTTCTCAAACTGATACATAGACTCAGTGCCAAACTGTTTATTTCTTAAAGTTTTTTACCCCCTCAAATGTGGTCCCTTTTGTCATTAATTCAGCCTTGGAAATATGTTACACTAGTGGCCATCTGTGACTTTGCTCTGCAGCTTGGCAGACTACTATAAACCATGAATGTTTTGATTGCTACATATGTTGTAACAGTTTTAAACTTGAAATGAATTGCCATCTGAAAGTTTTTATTGCCTTTGGTGACTGGCCATATACCAACAAAGATGTGGACAGATGGGCACAAAATTTGATCCTAAATGAAAATGGTGTTGCTCAGACATCCAAAATGGCTGCCATAGTGGACATCTTGAAAATCTTGATTTCATTACTCCTCCTGAATGGATGTTCACATCAACATGGGGTTTTCACTAAAAGACTTCTTATGATGTCTAGTTGGTCCTAAATGAAAATGGTGCTAATCTGATGTCCACTATGGTCACCACAGAAGCCATCTTGAAAATCTTGGTTTTGCTACTGCTCTTGAATGGATGGTCATATCAACATGGGGTTTTCACTAAAATATTTCTTATGAATCTTATCTAGTTTGTCCCTAATGAAAAAGTGCCTGTCTCGTGTCCAATATGGCTTCCACAGTGGCCATCTTGAAAATCTTGTTATTGCTACTCTCGAACTAAAAGTAATATTGCTATGGGGGTTTTCACCAGGAGACTTCTTATGATGTCTAGTTCGTTCTAAGTGAAATTGGTGCAGCTTGCACATCCAATATGGCCACCACAGTGGCCATCTTGAAAATCTTTTTATCACTACTTCTCCTGAATGAATGATTGTATCAGCATGGAAACTTTACTGAATGACTTTCTTATGATGTTTAGATGGTCTTAAATGAAAATGGTGCTGATCTGACTTCCAATGTGGCTGCCACAATGGTTGTCTTGAAAATCTTGTTGTTACTACTTCTCCTAGATGGTTGTTCATATTGGTATTGTGCTTTCACCAAAAGACTTCTTATAATGTCTTGTTGGTCCTAAATGAATATGGTGCTAATCTGACATCCAATATGTCCACTACAGCAGCTAATTTGAAAATCTTGTTATAGCTGAAGACAAGGCCATCGCAAGTTTGTGCTGGATGAAACAGCACCCCGGGAGAGTGTCACCTTTGGCGCCCTCCACCCTCAGAACAAATACAGCAAACTCTTTATTTTTAAAATAAATTAATAGTCCTGATAATAATAACTATACTTAGGTATTTTCATGAAAAAGTTGTATGTTTATTTAAGTAAAATACATAATAAAAATAAAATCTCCCACCCCCCAGGCTTGGTGCCATGGGCAGTCACCTGTATTGCCCAGCCCTTACAATGGCCCTGGCTGAAGAATATCTGAGATGGTTTCAACACTCAGCAGTTGAAAGGAAGAAATGGTCTTATTTTTAATTCCTGGACATTATTTTCTGTCAATAGAGCATCAGCATTGTCAAAGGACTCTTGTTGTCTTTACCATTTTTATTACCTAGCTTTTGTTTGGCAGAATTGTGCTGATGTGCCATGAAACATACTTACATATACAAATTTCCAGATATGATGCTTTATTATAATAAATGCCCCATTATAGGGCTTAATTTTGTACCCAAATTATTCATTAAAGTGGAGTCAAACCTGTTTAGAGAGGCCACCCCTCTTTGCCACAAAAAAAAAAACAACCCTTTTTTAATACAAGTGATCTGTCAGAAGGTCATCTTATTATAAAACATTGTTGATTCTTACATGGACAGTTTTGTCTTAAATGACAGGTGACAGGTGATCTCCCAAAACAGTAATCTTTCACATCATTATCCAGTTTTCATTGCCATTTTGTCTCTTTCAGAATGTTCAGATGTATGAGGAGAGGGAGGAACTAGTGAATATCATCAAGCAAGCTGCCAAGGAAAGATTACAATTAGAAAGACAATTTGCCAAGATCAAGCCAGTTCCTGTAAGTTCTTTTTGAAAGTAAAATTACTGGTACCTGTACAGAGAGTGGCTGTAACAATCCCCAAATACTCGACTTATTGCCCAGAAACAAGATTTTTCTTCTCTTGTTTTAGCACTGGGGATAATGTAATATCCTCTGTATGTCTGTCTGTTTATTCATAAGTATGCCCATAAACTCATCTCCTTGTAAACTGCTGGGTGGAGATTCACCAAACTTGTTTACATAAATTTTGTCCATATAGTAAGCAGTTGCAAGAGGAGAATTATACTGATTTGATTCCCTTGGATTCTCTGGAGGGATTCAGAGATCATATGTGCAAAAATTTCACCTACAGTGATATTTTCAGTTGTAATAATATTTTTAAATATTTTCGAGCAAATCATGTAAATGCGGTCAGGACTGCAAAAACATGATATTAGTAATGGATTTTGGGTGATGACCTCTGGGTCACTGTCAGGGATTGGGGTGGAATGGGGTGGGTGGTCTCAGTTATGCTGTTTCAGTTAGCCATAATAGTTGCCCATTTTTAAATTGCATAAACATCTGGATTTGTTTTCTTCAGTGTGCATATAAAATTTTGAGCAAAAATCTGAAAATTTTAACTACCCAGTACAATTTTCGACTTGTTGCCCTGGGGTTCTTTGAAAGGGATGTTTTTCTTCGCCCTAAGTATGTATTACAAAATTTGTGTTTATAGCTTTAACAGATATCCTGATACCCCAATCTATGATCATCGTGTCATACATTCAGACGCATTACATCACAGGCACCATTTTAAATGACTTTTCTAAACTTTTCACAGACAATTTCCATAAGGGGGAATTTCACATTTGTAAGGAGGGTCAGTTTTTATATGAGAACAGTATGAATAGAATCATTATAGAATGTTTTAACAAACGTGTGTTAAATAACTCTTTATGCAGATGAAACTTGCAGTTGTTTATCTTCATAATTGGCACAGTAATAGTGATTGTGTTATGACAATGGCTTTATGTCGTATGCATTAGAACTACATGTAATAGCATAAATATTACCACTGAATACCAGAACTACTTGTCTGCCATTGTACAACCTCGCCAAGTGTATTTAGCAAAACACTTTTAATAGTTAGATAATCAATGAAGCATCTCATTGTTCAGTTGTAAATAAGTCACTTTGTAAGTGCTTGATTAATGTGGTTGATCTAGAAGTCAAGTGTTAATTGATAAGATTGAGCTTTCTTAATATTAATGAAGGTTACAGGTTTGGTTATGGTAACGGCAAATTGACGATTAATTCAATTTAGCAGGTATTCACGTAGTCATGCATTCTGGACAAAACACTGCATTATTTAATGTATTTGCTAATTGTATTAAGCATGTCAGCCTTCCAGCAGTGTAGATCCAGGTCTCTGCTGGCAGATCAGGTGTATACTGTTGGTACTGTGTTGGAGATAAATTTAACAGAATAGACCCTAATCTACTGGTTGTATTATGTGACTGTAGATATGTATTTACACCATTCACACTTGGATGTGCTATATCATGGGCAAATACAACACATAAACAGGTTTATATCAATAATTTATTCTGAAAGTTGACATAATTGATTTTTATATAAATTTTGTAGACTTTATATTTTTTGTTTTGTTTTCAAAGATGTGTGAGTAGTCCCATACATGCAGTAGGTTTTATTTCACTAGAAATCTGATTTTTGGGATAAGGAGGAAAGTTGGACTCGTTGGATGGATAAATTGCTCAGTAGACACTATCATGTACAGACCATTTGAATAACAGCAAAATCTGAACTCAAATTGATATAAAAATTTCAGATACTGTCAGTTTTGTCTTGAATAGAGCCTCTAAGCTTTACAAATATTTGAATCATAATTCAGACAGATTTCTGCAAATCAGTATGCTTTTAGTGTTAACGTTTCTCCGTTTATCTCTTTTAGAAACAGCCATATTTTATCATTTTACACCCAAAATAAATGAAATATTTCAAGTCCTAGTAATCTGAAATTACTCTCTGATTTATTACTCTATATGATTAAATACAATAAATGAAATCCGTTGCAGTTAAACGACCATGTCTTCCAATGATTCTGATTATCATGTAATGGATCAATGTTGTTGAAAAGCATAGCATTGACCAGTGCTCATTAATGCACACTGTGACAGTAGCAGTCTCAGCAGTCAGGGATTGGATCAATAAAGAGTGCTCGATCAGAACCACAGTTATTGGGTGTCTTAGCAAAGGCGGTACTTCGTTGTTCACATGTATATTCAGCTCATGTTTCTGATAAGGTAAGGTTTGTACAGTTTTTTTTTTTATAGCTCCTTGATCAACTATTTTTACGGATTATTTATGTAACTAATGTATTGCAGTTGAGACAGATGACATTGTGTTAGTAGTTTCTTGTATCCTAATGATGCATAGTTATGGAGTTTCTTTATGGTATAAGACTTGACTGTTACTGACTTGTCAGTGCTGTCAGAGAAATTTACATTTGTTCTTTTCTGTTTGTTTTTTGTTCCATGATGGGAAGAAATGGTATCTTGAATCATGCAGTTTGGCAGAATGACTGGGAAGCTAGATAGCCATCCCCAACACACATACACACACACACAAACAGACAGACAGACACACACACTTTCACTTAGCTTCTTTGTTAGTCTTCCTTTTAGATCAGACTTCAGCATATCGTGGTGTTTTCAGAGGGTCTTCATGCCAGAAATATGAAAGTGTTTTATTATGGTTGTTGATGCTGTTTAGAAGCTGTAAGTGTTTTTTTTGTGAAGTGCAACAAAGTAATCACTTTGGCATCCATCCGTCTGTCCATCTGTTCACACTTTAGAGGTCAGTGTTACAGGTTGTTTTTTTATTAAGTCGAATGTTAAGCTTTTTACATTCTAGCTAATGAAACGGTGAGCTCCATAAAAAGGGGGTCTCTTTTTTTAAAAATTTTAATTGCATAGGACCATATTACCAAAGAAAGCCATTTCTGTATTATTGGTATAGTAAAACTCACTTTATGTAACTCAGTTTGGCAGTTCAGGCCCCAGTAAAGGCCCCAAATCAGTTACTGGTAAAGGATCAATGTCACTTACACTTCCTTGATTGTTCTTGTTTAGATCAAATGATAATATATTAAAAAGACTTTAATATAAGTCATAATTTGGAGTTCAGTTATAAACCATTATTTTTGTTAAGCTTCTTAAAGTCATAATTTTGGGTTAAGTTATGAAAGATTTGATGTCATTTCTAGACTGCTCATATTTATACTTTTTTCTGCAAAACTATGCAGAATTAAAACAGCATTCAACATTTAACACCTCCATCAAGCATTGGTATTGAATCCCCAGCTTTTTGACTTTGTGGCAGAGGTGGGGTTGAAGAAAAGTCAAGGGTTGTTTTGCATATTTACAGACCACTAGAACTTGTATCTCATCCAAAGTTTCATGTTTATATCTTGATGAATGCAGGAAGAGTGTTGCAACATGACACATCCTTGATGCATCTGTAGCGGTCTGGGTATACAAAACCACTTACTAACCAGCCTAGCTGGTCCAGACTTTTTAGTTTAGTGGTGTGTGCCCCTGACTATTAGACTGTTGACCAGGGTTTGATCCCCAAGCATGACAGATAGATTTTATATCCCTCCCATTACATTTGGGGGCTTGTCCAACTCTCATTACATGGTGGCACAGTTGACAATGGGTTTCAACTGCTCTGTGAGGTGAATCTGGGTGACATTTGAGGATGACTTTTATAATAAAGGGTGGGTGGGTGGATTGTAGTGGTCTAGGTATCCGGGGCCACTTATTATTTTCAGCCTAGCAGGTTTGGACCTTTTAGTATAGTCATATGTACACCTGACTGTGAGACAGATGAACCAGGTTCAATTTCCAAGCACAGCAGTTAGACTTTATATCCTCTACTGTTACACATGCATACTTTGGTACTTTTACATAGTCCTTGTGTTTTCTTCAATGGAATGATGACTATAAGTTTTATTTATGAACAGGACAACATAGTGGCTAAGACAATCCTTGAACCTATGACCTTCCAGTTATAACTGTAGTGCTGTAACTGCTTTTCACTATGGTCAGGAAGTTGATACAAAAAAGAGATGATTTTACAGCTGCCGAGTTATCAAAATGCTGCCAGGATATGCTTATTTACATTGTACAGTTCTCCCTCACTGTAAAGCCCTTCATTATAACATGGTTCCTATTATAAGGCAGGTATAATCGTGGCTCCGAGTTCATTAAGTAGTAGCAAAATTATATGTATTACCGTCTACACTCATGTATAAGCCAGGTCCAAATGCAAACAACATAGACCCTGATCTGCCGGTGCATTATGCGCCAGCAGATTAGGGTCTATGTTGTTTGTTCTACTGATTAGTCCTTACAAACTGCATAGACCCAGATCTGCTGGCGCATTATGCAATGGCAGATCTGGGTCTATGCAGTTTGCAGTTGGTAACGGATTATAAGTGAGTATGTACAGAATGTACTTTATTATAAGGTGTTCTCACTTAAGGCAGTATACTCCATGACTCCCATGGACAGTGTACTAGTGAGGGAGTAATTTACAAGCGTACTCTTAAGCATCTAATGCCACATTACATACTCATAACTAAATACTAAAACTGCATACAGGTATATTAGTCTTCCAAGATCAACCAAATGCATAGGTTATCAATTTTTCAATAGTGTCCATGGATTGGTTTATTTGCAAATGGCCAACATACGCAAGGAAGGAATAATCTAATTGACTATTATAATATGCAGACTGGAAAGCAATTAGTCATACATCTCTCTTGACTATTGTTACAGTATCAGTATCCTTATTAATTTACACACTCGGCTCAAACCATATTACACCAAGCATAATCCGTATATTTCAAGGTAAAATTCTCACTATGTTATTGGTTACATCTATGTTACTGGTTAGATGTCAATGTTCTTGGTTATTAATATCTGCCTATGTTATTGGTTATATCTGTCTATGTTATTGGTCATATCTGTCTATGTTATTGGTCATATCTGTCTATGTTATTGGTTATATCTGTCTATGTTATTGGTCATATCTGTCTATGTTATTGGTTATATCTGCCTATGTTATTGGTTATATCTGCCTATGTTATTGGTTATATCTGTCTATGTTATTGGTTATATCGGCCTACGTTATTGGTTATATCTGCCTATGTTATTGGTCATATCTGTCTATGTTATTGGTCATATCTGTCTATGTTATTGGTCATATCTGTCTATGTTATTGGTCATATCTGCCTATGTTATTGGTTATATCTGTCTATCTTATTGGTTATATCTGCCTATGTTATTGGTCATATCTGCCTATGTTATTGGTCATATCTGCCTATGTTATTGGTTATATCTGTCTATGTTATTGGTCATATCTGCCTATGTTATTGGTCATATCTGTCTATGTTATTGGTTATATCTGCCTATGTTATTGGTCATATCTGTCTATGTTATTGGTCATATCTGTCTATGTTATTGGTCATATCTGCCTATGTTATTGGTCACATCTGTCTATATTATTGGTTATATCTGTCTATGTTATTGGTCATATCTGCCTATGTTATTGGTCATATCTGTCTATGTTATTGGTCATATCTGTCTATGTTATTGGTTATATCTGTCTATGTTATTGGTCATATCTGTCTATGTTATTGGTTATATCTGCCTATGTTATTGGTCATATCTGTCTATGTTATTGGTTATATCTGTCTATGTTATTGGTCATATCTGTCTATGTTATTGGTTATATCTGCCTATGTTATTGGTTATATCTGTCTATGTTATTGGTCATATCTGTCTATGTTATTGGTTATATCTGTCTATGTTATTGGTCATATCTGTCTATGTTATTGGTTATATCTGTCTATGTTATTGGTCATATCTGTCTATGTTATTGGTCATATCTGCCTATGTTATTGGTCATATCTGTCTATGTTATTGGTCATATCTGTCTATGTTATTGGTTATATCTGTCTATGTTATTGGTCATATCTATCTATGTTATTGGTTATATCTGTCTATGTTATTGGTCATATCTGTCTATGTTATTGGTTATATCTGCCTATGTTATTGGCTATATCTGGCTATTTTATTGGTTATATCTCCCTATGTTATTGGTTATATCTGCCTTTGTTATTGGTTATATCTGCCTATGTTATTGGTTATATCTGCATGAAAATACATATGGTGCCCAATTAGCTTACTTGATTGAGATGTGCAACACTGCGTAGCTCTTGGCAGTAAAATGTCTCATTGTGTGAAGGAGATTATAAGATTTCTTTCCAGGAATATCATCTTGAAATGCTAATACAAATTGCTGCAAAAAGAATCTCATCAGACAAGGAATAGTTATAGAGAAATATCAATAAGATACATATCATCAGAACATATTGCAAGAAATCTCTCTTCAGTTTTATTGAATGTGAGTGACTTTATGCCATTTTCTAGTAAAATGACAAAAAATGGATATGTTTGTATTTGTTTCAAATTGTCATATAGAATGGTACAAATACCTTTTCAAATTGTCATATGGAAAAGTACAAATATCATTTCAAATTGTCATATAGAATGGTACAAATACCTTTTCAAATTGTCATATAGAATGGTACAAATACCTTTTCAAATTGTCATATAGAATGGTACAAATACCTTTTCAAATTGTCATATGGAAAAGTACAAATATCATTTCAAATTGTCATACAGAACAGTACAAATATCATTTCATGTTGTCATATAGAACAATACGAATATCATTACAAATTGTTATATAGAACAGTACAAATATCATTTCAAATTGTTATACATAACAATACACATATTTCAAATTTTCATACAGAACAGTACAAATATCATTTCAAATTGTTATACAGAACAATACACATATTTCAAATTTTCATACAGAACAGTACAAATATCATTTCAAATTGTTATACAGAACAATACACATATTTCAAATTTTCATACAGAACAGTACAAATATCATTTCAAATTGTCATATAGAACAATACAAATATCATTTCAAATTTTCATATAGAACAATACAAATATCATTTCAAATTGTCATATAGAACAATACAAATATCATTTCAAATTGTCATATAGAACAATACAAATATCATTTCAAATTTTCATATAGAACAGTACAAATATCATTACAAATTGTCATATAGAACAATACGAATATCATTACAAATTGTCATACAGAACAGTACAAATATCATTTCAAATTGTCATATAGAACAATACGAATATCATTACAAATTGTTATACAGAACAATACACATATTTCAAATTTTCATACAGAACAGTACAAATATCATTTCATATTGTCATATAGAACATTACAAATATCATTTCAAATTGTTATACAGAACAGTATAAATATTTCAAATTGTCATATAGAACAGTACAAATATCATTTCAAATTGTCATATAGAACAGAACAAATATCATTTCATGTTGTCATATAGAACAGTACAAATATCATTTCAAATTGTCTTATAGAACAGTACAAATATCATTTCAAATTTGTTATACAGAACAGTACACATATTTCAAATCGTCATATAGAATGGTACAAATATCATTTCATATTGTCATACAGAACAATACAAATATCATTTCAAATTGTTATATAGAACAGTACAAATATCATTTCATATTGTCATACAGAACAGTACAAATATCATTTCATATTGTCATACAGAACAGTACAAATATCATTTCATATTGTCATACAGAACAGTACAAATATCATTTCATATTGTCATACAGAACAGTACAAATATCATTTCATATTGTCATACAGAACAGTACAAATATCATTTCATATTGTTATATAGAACAGTACAAATATCATTTCATATTGTCATATAGAACAGTACAAATATCATTTCATATTGTCATATAGAACAGTACAAATATCATTTCATATTGTCATACAGAACAGTACAAATATCATTTCAAATTGTTATATAGAACAGTACAAATATCATTTCATATTGTCATACAGAACAGTACAAATATCATTTCAAATTGTTATATAGAACAGTACAAATATCATTTCAAATTGTCATACAGAACAGTACAAATATCATTTCATATTGTCATACAGAACAGTACAAATATCATTTCAAATTGTTATATAGAACAATACAAATATCATTTCATATTGTCATACAGAACAGTACAAATATCATTTCATGTTGTCATATAGAACAGTACAAATATCATTTCAAATTGTCATACAGAACAGTAAAAATATCATTTCAAATTGTTATATAGAACATTACAAATATCATTTCAAATTGTTATATAGAACATTACAAATATCATTTCAAATTGTCATAAAGAACAGTACAAATATCATTTCAAATTGTTATAAAGAACATTACAAATATCATTTCATATTGTCATACAGAACAGTACAAATATCATTTCAAATTGTTATATAGAACAGTACAAATATCATTTCATATTGTCATACAGAACAGTACAAATATCATTTCAAATTGTCATAAAGAACAGTACAAATATCATTTCATATTGTCATACAGAACAGTACAAATATCATTTCATATTGTCATACAGAACAGTACAAATATCATTTCATATTGTTATATAGAACAGTACAAATATCATTTCATATTGTCATACAGAACAGTACAAATATCATTTCATATTGTCATACAGAACAGTACAAATATCATTTCATATTGTCATATAGAACAGTACAAATATCATTTCATATTGTCATACAGAACAGTACAAATATCATTTCATATTGTCATACAGAACAGTACAAATATCATTTCATATTGTCATACAGAACAGTACAAATATCATTTCATATTGTTATATAGAACAGTACAAATATCATGTCAAATTGTTATATAGAACAGTACAAATATCATTTCATATTGTCATACAGAACAGTACACATATCATTTCAAATTGTTATATAGAACAGTACAAATATCATTTCATATTGTCATACAGAACAGTACACATATCATTTCATATTGTCATACAGAACAGTACAAATATCATTTCATATTGTCATACAGAACAGTACACATATCATTTCATATTGTCATACAGAACAGTACAAATATCATTTCATATTGTTATATAGAACATTACAAATATCATTTCAAATTGTCATAAAGAACAGTACAAATATCATTTCATGTTGTTATATAGAACATTACAAATATCATTTCAAATTGTCATAAAGAACAGTACAAATATCATTTCATGTTGTTATATAGAACATTACAAATATCATTTCAAATTGTCATACAGAACAGTACAAATATCATTTCAAATTGTCATACAGAACAATACAAATATCATTTCAAATTGTCATATAGAACAATACAAATATCATTTCAAATTGTCATAAAGAACAGTACAAATATCATTTCATATTGTCATATAGAACATTACAAATATCATTTCAAATTGTCATACAGAACAATACAAATATCATTTCAAATTGTCATAAAGACCAATACAAATATCATTTCATATTGTCATACAGAAAAGTACAAATATCATTTCAAATTGTTACATAGAACAGTACAAATATAATTTTAGATTATAAATGAGTGATATAATCGGTAGAGGTCAGTGTCATAATCAACATATAACTCGAGATATACTTTTTGCCATTATATTGCACATCTTTGTTACGCTCAGTTTAATGTATATGAATCTAAATTTATTAATACCATAAATCCTTCAAAAAAGAAAAAAGAAAAGAAAGATGAATTGGAAAAAAAGCATAAAGGATAGAGTGCATCAGTATTTCATTTGGCAACTAAATACTTTTCCTTGAGGTAAAACCCATCACAAAGATGAAAGTAATGTGCAGAGTTTATTTTTTGCCAATTCTTGTGTTGCTGTTTCCTTTTTGGATGTGGTAGTTTGAATTCTGTCATTTTCGCTGCACCTTTGGCTTAATCCTCGTACAAGGATTAAGCCAATGGTAGTACAAGAATGAATTTCTGCTTGATCTCCCCTGTACAGAATTTATTCCAAGTTGACCCCACAATGCAAGATTGTTTGGACCAGATTGATGATTTTTTAAATGCTCTTTCCCCATTTACGTGTCGATTGATCATTGGGTCTGTTTGACTGTCTGCTTCAGTGCATACACATACAAGAAAGAGAGAGAGAGAGAGAGAGAGAGAGAGAGAGAGAGAGAGAGAGAGAGAGAGAGAGAGAGAGAGAGAGATTATTTATACCAAGTGGGTAGAGCAGTTGCAGATTTGTCCATAGATGTCCCAAATAAAGGATTTCATGTTTTAATTTTAAATATTTATATTAGCTATTTCAAAATATTTCTAGGTATAAAAACAAATGGATACATAAACTTGTGACTTTTATAAGAATTCACTTGTGACTTATCATGCCTGTACCTACTGAATTTTATTTTTAAGTAGCTTATGTGTGGAAGATTGTAGGAACTTTCTTCATGTAGAGGAATAAATTCTGATAAGGTTCATAACTTTGAATCATAGGTTTTTTTCAATGCAGTAACAACATATTGTCAATCTATTCAGTGCACATTTTACAACCTCTCAAGAAAGATGTGTATTACAATTGTTTATATAGTGTCTGTGCTGTGTGATTGTCAGCATAAATTGCAGATCTCTGTTGCGATATTTCTCTGGTTTTGTACAGTTTTATACTTGTTTCACTTTCATTTTAGCCAATAATTGCAAGAAAAAGAAAAGCATATTTTAGAAAAGGATAGCTAAACAAACAAACTGTTTTTAACCAGCTAATATGCTACAGTTTTTATATGCTTGCCATAAGGTGGAGCATATTATTTTCAAGGTGGAAAGGTCAAATGTCAAGGTCAACAAAAGAAGAAAAATGGTCTCCACACAAATATTCAAGTGCTCCACCATATACAAATAACATACTTGAGTTAAAGAAGAACCCTGTTGATTTTGGGGCCAAAATGTAAAAGGTCAAGGTTACTGTGACTGAAAGAAGATAAAAGGTTTCTGCACAACAATTTGAATTCTCCACTATCTGCAGTTACCAAACTTTGTGGATGGCTTGCAGTTGGGTAAAGAAGGTTAAGGTCACTTTGACCGAAAGAATAAAAGTGGTTCTACATCACACACCTGGATCAAGTTTTGTGGATGGCATGCGCATGGGGCAAGGAATAAGCCTATAGATTTTAGGGTCAAAGGTCAAGATCACTGTTGCTGAAAGAAGAAAAATGGCTTCCACACAGTGACATTAGTTCTACACTACAGACCTGGATCAGACTATGTGAATGGCTTACACTTGGGGTAAGGAAAAGCCTGTTGATTTTATGGTCAAAAGGTCAAATTTCAAGATCAGTGTGACTGAAAGAATAAAAATGTTTTCCACACTGTAGCATTAGTTCTACATCACAGTCCTGGACCAAACTTTGTGGATGGCTTGCATTTAGGGTAAGGAATAAGCCTATAGATTTTGGAAGGTCAGGGTCACTGTTGCTGAAAGAAGAAAAATGGCTTCCATACAGTGTCATTAGTTGTGCATCGCAGATCTAGACCAAAATTTGTGGATGGTTTGCACTTGGGGCAAGGACGTAGCCTATTATTTTTGGTGTCAGAGGTCAAGGTCATTGGGCTTAAAATAAGAAATATGGTATCTGCACAATAACATTAGTTCAACATCACTGACCTGACCAACCTTTGTGGATGGCTTGCACTTGTGGTAAGGAAGATGCCCATCAATTTTGGGGGCAAAAGGTCAAAGGTGAAGGTCATTGTGACAAAGAAAAGTGGTTTCTGGCACAAACATTTCAGTTATCTACATAGAGGACTATTAAATATGGGGTGGATGTATAATGTACTGTTCACTGTACACTTTTTGTAAATTACTACCATGCTGAACAATAAAACTAATATAGATGATGGCATTAATAATGATCACGAGTTGATAATGATGATGACAACAATGATTGTCGTTAATGTTATTACTGCTTCTGCTTTTGTGTTTGACAACATCATCATCATCATCTTCATCCCTGCTATAATTTCAGGACAAATGCAGTAAGTGTAACATGTCATCTCTCTCTCTCTCTCTCTCTCTCTCTCTCTCTCTCTCTCTCTCTCTCTCTCTCTCTCTCTCTCTTTCATGTGTACTTCAGTTTGTAACTGACAACATTCAGAAACATTCAAGATAACTGTAGTTATTGCACATTTTCAGATACTGTTGTAATATAATGGTGTATTTGAAGTGGGTTTTATATATGCTTATACTGAAAGCGAAAGTTTCCCAGTCAGTTCGATCAACTTTTCTTGCTACGTGGACATAGCTGAGATTTGTGAGTGATTTGTAGAGGTGAGCACCTTAGACCACTTGGCCATGCAAGGTCCCGAAAAGATATGGTGATCATGTTTGATGACATTGAATTTAAGTGATTGTAAGTAACTTGCATATGGTTTACACAAGAAACTGAGCTTGTGTAACTTGTGCATGGTTTTGGTTGATATTTATAACCACTTTCAGCTTATGTATATGTCATGAAATGTGTATTTTTACATGCTTGTGTATATGTCATGAAATGTGTATTTTTACATGCTTATGTATATGTCATGAAATGTGTATTTTTACGCTTTTATGCTTGTGGGTTATGTGCAGAGTTACAAGTACTGTAAGTTATATACATTTTTGGGAAACGATCACCTGAGCCTTAATTCGGCTTCTTTTGTTTTAATGTATTTACTATGAGCAAAGTCATGAGCACTAATCCCTCACATGCATCACATGAGGCTATGTTGATAAATTCATGAGAAGGACCTTACAGGTTAAGCATGAGATCTAGGATCATGAATGCAGACGAAACAATTGTCCAGTGACATTTAGGATATCTCTGTTTTGCTCGTTCATCAGTTTGATTATAGTGCCTAATATGATTGGGGGCCATGGGTGGCCGAGTGGTCTAAGGCACTCACCTTTACAAATCACTCACACATCTCACCTCTCTCTGTGCAACTTCATGTCTCGGCTCGACCAACATGGGTATGTGAGAAAGCTTGCCAATAGCTTCCCATGAGTCGGTGGGTCTTTCCGGGTTCTTCTCCCATCATATATACTGGCTGCCAAGTATAGCCTATCATGTGTTGAAAAATGGCATTAAACTCCACAAAACCAAGAAAGAAAAAAAAAAAAACCTCTTTCATGATTGCATGCTATTGTTTTGTTGGTTATTTATTGTACTCCTAAAACTTTCATCCATCCATAAAAAATTTCATTAGCATGCATACTTTAATTTTTTTATACAGAGAACTTTTTCTTATTTCAAGTTTGCATATTTTGGTACACAAGAATTAGCAGAAAATTAGAATTATTTTTACCTATAAATTCAAACCAGCCTTAAAGGTCACTTGTTTTATAAGCAATCATATGTTCTAAACAGCCACACACAACCTCGGGAGTCTCTACAAAATAACTCCTGAAAAAATTAAGCTAAAAGTCCACTTTCCAAGTCAGGCAAGTACTCAAGATATAATATTTACTTGCTTTGCATTAACTCTTACTCAACCAGCTATTATTGAAATATAAAAGTTGACAGTGTTAGTGACCAAATATTCAATTGTGTGAAAAGTTGTTTTCCAGAACTTATTCTGTGACCATTCTAACACCATTTGTAAGACATTGAGACCAGTCTGTTCTTTCCCTGGTAAGCATTTTTTTGTATTGAGGAGTGAGAGCAAAGTGCTTGTATGAATTTGATCAAAACAAACAGAAAACAAACTTCTGGTTGAAAGTATGGACTTTCAATGAACATAGTTTACAATATTCTTAACAGAACATCCTTTTTAATTAAAGAGAAACACTTGTCAGCCCTGAATCAGTACTCACCATTTCAAGTGTAATGAATGAATTTTCTACCACTGCTTATACATTTTTTTTTAAGTATCCTGTTTAATTTTTTTGTATGCCATCCATCCATATAATCACAATTATTGTTGCTGTTTACATTTTTCCTTTGCACAGAGAACTTTGTATTCTTTTTAAAATTTGGCAAGTATTTGCTCTTATTAGAATCAGGTAAAAATTACAGTTACTATTTCTTCATCTATTTTTATTTGTGCCCCCCCCAAAAATGTTCTTAATTACAATTTGTATGAAAAGTTACATACATTATGGTATATTCTAAAAGTTTTGATCTTTTGTGAATTCAGGGGCCAGAAAGTAATATTTTTTTGTTAGGTTTGACAAACAATTTTGGTTAGACTCTAATCAATTCAGATATGTTGTGTTACAGCAATTTGTTGAACCCAAATCCCAAACAGACCCTGCATCTACTAAATCTTACAAATTTTAAGAAAATAATGCAGAAATTTCCAGAATTACTTGTAATAGTTTAATCCCCTGGTTTTTCTTTCCAAATTGTTAATTTTATAAGTCCAAATTATTTGACAAATTAAGGTTCTTCATTGTTTTATTATATATTTTTGAAAACTTTTCATACAAAATGATAGGTCATTTGTCTTCATTGTAAGTGACATGAGAAAAATATTTCTGGGTTGTATAATTGCTTCAAAAAATAGTGTTGTAGACTTTTATTGCGGAAATATTTCACACATTATGCTGTTTGAGTGCAGCTGCAATATGGTATTTCGTCAAGTACCGGAAATACGTTTTCAGGAGATGAAGACAACTATCTACAACTGCATCAGGACCAGTCCTTTACATTAGAGGAATTTCACTCAACATAGCTATTTGTTTAGTTCTTTTCTGGTCATTTCCTGTAGCATTGATTGGTTTTTATTGACTTCAGTAATTTGAAAGCACTTAGGATATAGTTTTTCATCATCTGCATGCAGATATTATAATGATGTAGCTCAGTCGACACAGTCTGTCAGACCTTTCAGTGACAGTAAAACATCAATTATCCAAACCCTTTGGGAGACGTGGATTTTATGCAGATAATTGGTTGTCGGGATAACTGTGGTGAATTTACACAGAATAAGTCATGTATTCAAGGTGCACTTCATTGGTTCCTGTGATTGAAAATTTTGGAAAATTGCATGCATATAATCAATGTTTTACTGTATTAATCAGGAACTATTTATCCCACTCGGAAAATAGGTATAGGTGTGCATGCATCTTGCTTGTGTGGTCTGGACAAATTGCCTGTTGTGCATCGACCATACACATGTCCCTTATAGGACTCTATCTTTCTTGACTGGAGTAGGCTGTAATATATAGTTTGAGCTGTGGAGTAGGCTGTAATATAAAGTTTGAGCTGTGGAGTAGGCTGTAATATATAGTTTGAGCTGTGGAGTAGGCTGTAATATATAGTTTGAGCTGTGGAGTAGGCTGTAATATAAAGTTTGAGCTGTGGAGTAGGCTGTAATATATAGTTTGAGCTGTGGAGTAGGCTGTAATATATGGTTTGAGCTGTGGAGTAGGCTGTAATATAAAGTTTGAGCTGTGGAGTAGGCTGTAATATAAAGTTTGAGCTGTGGAGTAGGCTGTAATATATGGTTTGAGCTGTGGAGTAGGCTGTAATATAAAGTTTGAGCTGTGGAGTAGGCTGTAATATATAGTTTGAGCTGTGGAGTAGGCTGTAATATAAAGTTTGAGCTGTGGAGTAGGCTGTAATATATAGTTTGAGCTGTGGAGTAGGCTGTAATATATAGTTTGAGCTGTGGAGTAGGCTGTAATATAAAGTTTGAGCTGTGGAGTAGGTTGTAATATATAGTTTGAGCTGTGGAGTAGGCTGTAATATATAGTTTGAGCTGTGGAGTAGGCTGTAATATATAGTTTGAGCTGTGGAGTAGGCTGTAATATATAGTTTGAGCTGTGGAGTAGGCTGTAATATATAGTTTGAGCTATACAGATTGAAGACCAGAAGAACTTATGTAAGGTGCCAGAATCTATCGTCTGTCTTCCGTCTGTCATCTGTTAGCTGCCGTTCGTTATCACTACTCTTTCTCATCTACTTGGAGGAAAGTCATGAAACCTGGCATACAGTTTCATCACGAGGTTTTTGATTGTCCTAAATGAAAATGATGCCCCTTCAACATCCAGTTTGGCCACCATGGTGGCCATCTTAAAAATCTTGCTATTGCTGCTCCTGAATGGATGGTCATATTGACATAGGATTTTCAGTTAAAGACTTTTTTTGATTTGTAGATGATCCTAAATGAAAATGGTACTGATGTGACATCCAACATGGTCACCATGGCAGCTGTCTTGAAAGTCTTCTTATCATCACTTCTTCTGAATGGATGATCATATCAGCATGGGGTTTGCACTAAAAAACTTCTTATAATATGTAGTTGGTTCTGAATGAAAATGGTGCAGATATGACCAACAACATGTCTGCGCTATTGTGAAGAAGTTTGAAAACCAGACCTACTTGACCTTGGGGTCAAGTCAAAGGTCACTGCTTCTATTTTTTGTACTTCTTTGAGCAAATGAACAATGTGACTCGTACATGTACAAATTAACTTTGACTAGACTTTGTATTTCACTGTTTTTCAGTAAACAAGTTGATAGTTAGCACTCTGGTCTGACATTAATTTCAAGGTCAAAGGTCTTGACTTGGGATTTAATCTGTGTTGGCTTGTGAGCATGATAACACAGACAAGTATGAATGGATTTTTATCCAAGCCAGTTTATCAGTAAACCTCAATAATACCTTGAATGATGCCAGTTCAATCACTTGAGGATTAGAAAAGAAAAATTAATCGTGGATTTAACTAAACTTAGCAAGTGGGTATATCTTGACAGTATCTGATATCAGGTTTTAGGTCAAAGGTCATAACAGGCATCACTACACCATGGCTTGAAACTTATGGTGGTCCAAGGTCTGGGAGTGATCTTTTTTAGTTGTGGACATGTCATATATTGCCAGCACCAGTCTGTCAACCTTTAATATTTCTGAAGAGTCTTATAACGGCATTGATGCAAGCGGAAGTCAATCATTTGAGAGACTGGTGTTATAACAATACTGGAAATCAGCAAATTTAGCAACCAATATATATGCAGAGCACCAGTCAAAGCTCGATCAATGTCAATGAAACGTTTCTCTTTCCTCAACCAAAAAAAAGCCCCCGAACATCTACTCTGTGGGCCTACTGAATGTTCTATATGAGTTTGCGTAAGTATTTATTTATTGGTGGGCCAAAATCAAGTACAGAGAATTCATTTGCAACAAGTAGTGCAGTACCTGTTGCACTGCAGGATGGCAAACAGTCAGGGTTCAAAAAGGATGCTAACTATGACAAAAATAAACTGAGAACTGTATCTGTTTCTTCCGGTGAAGAGAGATGAGAAGGGTACTGACCCCCTTTCCTACTCGATCACTGGATATTATAAATGTTAGGAGAAATCAAGTGTAAGGCTACTCTTATGTGGAGAAATCAAGTGTAACTCTTATGTCAAAAATTTTGCTGTAAAGATTCAGACTTTCATTATAAAATAATAAAAATATAAAAGGAAGAAAATCGGATGCTAAGCAGATTTCTGAAATAATGAATCATGGTAAGCATAAATATGTAATTTTCTGACATTTATGGTAATTGAATAAATAAATATAAGAAAATACAAAATAAATAATTTATGATTCAATGAACAACAATGTGTGTAGATGTCAGAATTTTTAGGTTGTGTTTTCATTGTTCCATTGTTTTGTTTATTTGCT
This sequence comes from Margaritifera margaritifera, assembly GCA_029931535.1. NCBI lineage: Eukaryota > Metazoa > Mollusca > Bivalvia > Unionida > Margaritiferidae > Margaritifera > Margaritifera margaritifera. The sequence continues at coordinate 547,136 of JAQPZY010001591.1, forward strand.
GTGCACTGTAGTAAATTTTGGCATGTCAGACTTGTTTGCTCGACCAATGATTGGTTTATGCGGACCTGGGCAGTGTAAGATCATACTTGTCCTGGACTAGCGAATCAGAAAGAAACTTTTCAGGCCCTGTATACTAATTTAAGTGCCTTATATATTTCTTCATTTTTCTACATTTTTTTGTATTAAATCCAGAGCTTTAGTTATAAGTTCTGATGCGCCAGGACTAACTTACTCATGTTAGGCACTAGCTTGGGCACAAGATATAAAAAAAATCAGTAATTTCTGGAAATATCCGTAGTTTCATTGTAATGAAATTAGAAATGTAGTGCAAGTGACCTTTCTGGAACCAGCAGCACTGAATCACACCTGTCTGCTTCGTCGTCCTACACAAAAGCCAAGAACCTGAACTCGGTAAACATTTTATTTTCTGTTTAGGCTTTAATGCTGCGTTCTGTTGAATACAAATATCATTATGCAATGGTTAGCATATCTCCAGGAAAAATCAGACAAAATGTATTAACGATTTCCCCAGGGACCACAATAGGATGCAATAACAGCTAATTGTTCCAGTGATACCTGACAAAGATTTATGTACTGCACTGATTTTGTAAATGAGTTAATTCAAACAAATTAAAAAAATATTTTGACTATCAGATTTGGTTTGTGGGAGTTTCTCAAGGATATTTGAGATGATTTCAGTATTTGGCAATTAAACAATATTAAAGGAGGGAAGAAACTGACTTTTCATGAATTCCTTCATATCTTTCTCGGCCAGTAGAGGATCAGTTCCTTTGATGGACTTATGTAATGAAAAGTCAAAGACAGGTCATCTGGAGTGAGCTACACTTTATTTGATTGATGGTTGATAATTGACCTCTCGGAGCATATTTCACAGTGGACATTGATTTTTGTCATTTGTGCTGACTTACTTTCTAAAGATGCAGTCAAGTATCTTTCATTGTGTTTAATACTGTAAACTGAGAGATTTTAGAATAGTAAAATTTGTGCAGTATTCTTATTGCTGCTTATTTGCAACATAAAGTGTTAATGAAAATTGATGTCTGCTTGTGCAAGTATAAATTAATCATATTTTTTAGCTCATCTGGTGTTCAGGCCATGTGACCTTATGGTATGACCATGTGCCCATCATGCATCATCCTTTGTGCATTGTGAATTGTGCATCTCTCCATTGACTATTGCTTATTACCACTCTGGAGTCCAGTTTCTGATCGAATTTCAATTAAACTTGAGATATGAGTCATTATCATCAAAATTTTGAGCGAGTTTGAGAATGAACAAGATCCATTCATATTAATGAGGTGATCTTGCATCTGATTGGTTGTAACATTGTTACTACTCTGGAGGCTACATTTCTGATATGATTTTGATGAAACTTGGAATGTATGCTTGTATCATTAAGATCTTGAATGAGTTCAACAATGAGTGAGATCTATGCATGCTAATTATGTGATCTTGCATCTAATTGGCTGAGCTTGTTAGGTCTCTGGAAGCCATATTTGTAATCTGATTTTGATAAAACTTGATCTGATTTTGATAAAACTTGAAATATGGGCTTATATCATCAGGATCTTGGATGGGTTTGATGATGAGTGAAATCCGTGCATATTAATGAGGTTATCTTACTTCTGATTGGCTGACCTTGTTACCACTCTGGAGGCCAGATTTCTGATATAATTTTGATAAAACTTGAAATATATGATCATATCATCAAGATGTAGGATGAGTTCAGTAATGAGTGATATTCATGCATATGAATGAAGTGATTTTGCATCTGATTGGCTGAAAGTTGTATTTCTGAACCAATTTTTATCAAACTTTAAAAATATCCTTATATCATCGAGATCTTCTACAAGTTTCATAATGAGCAAGATGCATGCATATTAATGAGGTGTTCTTGCATCTGATTGGTTGAGCTTGTTGCCACTCTGGAAACCATATTTCTGACCCTATTTTGATGAAAGTTGAAATATGGGCTTGTATCATCAAGCTCTTGGATGGCTCCAATAATTAGTGAGATCCATGCATATTAATGATCTAATTTTGGATCAGATTGACTGAACTTGTTACCACAAATTGGAAGTCATATTTATGATCCAGTTTTGATAAAGCTTGGAATATATGCTTATCTCATCAAGATCTTGGACTGGGTCAATAATGAATGAGATTCATGCATACTTATGAGGTGATCTTGCATGTAATTGGTAGAACTTATTACCTCTCAGGAAGCCATAATTTTGATCAGAATTGGAATATGGGCTTATATTACCAAGATCTTGGGCAGTTTTGAATGTAAGCAGGATCTATGCATATTAATGAGGTGATCTTGCATTTGATTGGCTGACCTTGTTACCACTCCTGCAGTGATATTTTTGATCTGTTGGGTTTATAATCAAAGATCTGCATGACTTCAGTTATGAACAAGAGACTGCATATTTATTATGCCTTTATCTTTAGAAAGAATTTTTATCAGGATATAATCAAATAGGCAAAATGAATATGATAGAAAGTTTGGGAGATAGTTTACATAGGATGTGTTCTTAAAATACTACATGGCCTGCTCAGTGAAATGGTCAACTGTTAGGGTATGTAAGCCAGGTGAGTGATATTAGACCCACTTGAACCTCTTGTTCCTGTAAAAAAAATAGTTTTGCGTATTTTTTACCCCCGCAAAATTGGAGAAAATTTTATTTCTGCAAAATTGAGATTTCATTTATTTAGAGACCTGTAGACTACTGATATTTTTGTAATATACTTGTGTAGCTCATTTATTTATGATATATAGGGGCTTTTCATGTGATTGGTTCTTGGGTTAATTTATGAAAAGGACTTTGCAGCTTTCTCTTGAAGCATTTTAATTTTTAATCAAGGAAAAAAAACAACTAATTTCACGGGGGATAAAAAGATACTGTGAATTCATATATTTCTGTGGGCATAATTTTTTGTGGTTTTGAAGAAAAATAAATTTTCATTGCTTGTTAAAATTTGTAGAGATGCCTGTATCAGAAATGGTGTATATGGCAAGGATATTATACATTTGGTATTTAAATTCATGGTTTGCAGTAACCACAAAATTCATGATAATAGGTTTCCCACAAGTAACAGAAAATTTACTCTTCTTTCATACTAGTATAGGCACATCTGACCCCTCCCCCTTGTAGCAGAGGATCTTGGTTTGGTCCTGTCCAATATGTCTGATTGTGTAAAAACTGGTTGAGATAGAAAAATGAAGTCTTCTAGGCTTAATTGTATGGATATATAGATGACCAGATTAGATTTTCAGACCATTATCTGAATTTAGACTTTTAGTACACTTTTTAAAACTTTTTGATATTGAAATCACTCGCGTTAGATCGGTGAAAAATTTGATGGGCATGCTTGCATGCATATGTAGAAGACCTGATTAGATTTTCAGACCATTATAGCAATTGTACAGACTTTTGGTACACATTCTAACGCTTTTAATCTGTAAATCGGTCAAGTAAGATCAGTGAAATTTGATGGGCATGTTTGCATGTGTATATAGATGACCTGATTAGATTTTCAGGCTATTAATTTAATTTTTCATAAATTTATTTTATTTTATTTTAAAAACACATTTTTGAACTTTTAAAAATTAAATTTGTTTAATTATTGATTAAATTTTTTGGGGTGGCAAAAAAGACTAAAAGAAGACCTATGAAATTTGAGTCATGTTTGCATGCACAAGTACATGACTGTATTGGATTTTCAAAGTTATAGCAATTTGTAAAATTGTTATTAGATTTGAAATTTTTTGATCTGTACTGGGGAGCATACGTGTTTTATAGATACAAATCTAGTTAAATAATTTAAAATAATGCAGTTGAATTAGTATCCAGAAATAAATCTTATTTTATAATTCTGCAATTCCCTAGACTCTGAGCACTCTAGAATAAAGCCATTCATTTTCTTATGTCAATGTATTTGATATTGTGCTGATGTGGCTAATCACAAGCAATTCTGCTGATTTTGCATTTCGCAGTAATATTATTCACTTATTTGCATAAAGATATTAAAAGCTAGTTGATGGATGACAAAAAAAAAGTCGAGTAGTGCAGCTGCATGGTTATGCTTGTGAGAACTGCATGCTATTGTTGAAGACAACTATCTGGGATATCATATTGAAGTATCAGTCATACACTATAAAACGTATTGATTCAGTGAATGTAACCCAGATTATGGCACCACTGCATTGCGATGTTTTATCATTTAATTGTTTTGGAGTCCTGACTTCAGGAGTGTGGCACGATTTAATGAGAAGTCTGCAGTTTGATTCTACCAGTGTTATCAAAGAACAAATAGCTTCTCTCATTTGCAAAAAAGCATTGGAGTTTCAGAAGGAGTGTGGAGGTTTGTATTGAATTTCATTCAGCTTGCAATTTAAGGACTTTATTGTTTTTTTTTTAAATCTGATTTTGTTGGTTCAGTCACATTGGCTACAAATTTGCTAAATACGGCTGATTAAAGAGCAATCATACTATTTTATCAACATGAAATTCTATCTTGGAATACATGCAATGATTGATTTATCTCCCATACTATGATGAAAGGTAATATTGGATCTATTTTATTAGAAAGACGCACTGACAAACAAAAGTTAGTGTGGAGAAAGAAACAAACAAGTTGGCTCGTTGATTTTGAATGGAACTTAAACACATTATTGGCTATATTATGCAGAGGAAATATGAGCTAAGTGTCTTTTTCAGTGACACATCGAGGCATCTGGCTTAGGCTGGCCTGGGTGGGTATCAAACATGTGACCCTTGGATTATGAGCTTTGATCTACCAACTTAGCTACCGCTGCTTCCTGCAAAACGAACAAAACAAGCAAAACCTTTTTAAGTTCTTCAAATTTACTCTGCATATTTATCCATGTATGCAATGCAATGCCAAATGAACAGGTCTAGACCTGATTTGCTAGTACATTATCAAAGGCAGATCTGGGTCTATGTTTGATCACATGCAATGTCAAATGAACAGGTCTAGACCTGATTTGCTAGTACATTATCAAAGGCAGATCTGGGTCTATGTTTGATCACAGTTGACTGTGCATTATGCATGGTTAAATATGATATTTTTGGATAAATATGGTATTTTTGGATTTTTAAAAATAATTATATATATACATGTTTTAAGATGTTGTTTTTGGTAAACAATTTTTTTTTTCTGCTTTCAAGAATAGTTTAACTGGTTGATATATGCATGATCAAGCATAGGAAAAGAATCGTTTGGTACATAATAGCCTGCCTGCTTCCAAAAATACCAACTTTAACTAACCAGGTTCTTCTAGTTACTGCATGTGCTATTGCCCAACACTTATATTTATCTAATGATTCATTTATAATTTTTAATATTTATTAATTAAGATTTTTTTTTTTATACTAATATTTTTATTTGGCTTATAATATTGCAATGATATACATGCATTGAAATGGATAGTTTTGAATCAGCTGTTACTTTTCATAGATTAAAACTTGCCATAGCAGATATATTGTTATAAGGGACACCTGTTCATAAATGACTTTTAATACCATATATACTCGCATATAAGGTCAGTCCAAATGTAAACAACATAGACCCTGATCTACTGTCGCATAATGTGCTGGCAGATCAGGGTCTGTGTTGTTTGTTCTACTGATTAGTCCTTACAAACTGCATAGACCCAGATCTGCCAGCGCATTATCGTTGGCAGATCTGGGTCTATGCAATTTGCAGTTGGTATCAGCTTTTACTTGAGGATATATGGTAATCCCTTTTCTTAATACATTTCATTTTTTTAACCAGTCTACAAATTTTGTGTCCCTAAATTGGGATAGTCAGCTTTTGTAAAATCAATGCTTATATATACCGCACAGTATGAAACAACATGATCCTTACATTACGATGTTATAATAGTTACAGAACTGAAATCTGGGGGCAGAAATTTCCCTCTCCTTTAAAGAAAAAGGGAGGGATTTAACAAAGAAATAAAGGTAGGACTTGAAAATCTGATTCACGAGTTTCACGCATTTCGTTGATTTTTTGGGTGCAGTGTTTTTTTTTTTTTAATAGAAATTATTGTGAATCCCCTAATTTTGCATCTTAGATTAATAACCATACAAATTCCAGATATATGGAAAAAATTTCCACAGAAATAAGAGGAAATCCATGGATCATCAGTGGAAAATTTGCAATATTCCACTCGTGGACTTCCTTATCACTGTCTCTTTTTGCAGAAATAATTTAGTACAATTCTGCCCAAATGTTTCAGGACAGTATACAGAGTTTTGCAAGATAAAAAAAAAAAAATGTATATACATTTCAGTTTCAGAAATAAGTAGAAAAAAGAGAAAAATGTGGGTAATAGAATTTCAGACCAAATGTGTATGCAGATAAAAGGACTTAGTTTCTTTACAGCATGGACATTTATGGAAATTTTGAAGTTATGAAGTCTGTTGCTTTCTTTAATTTTCTGTTAATTGTAAAATTAATATATATTTCTTTAGATATATATGTTCCCTAAGCCCAAAAGAAGAATTAGTTTGTGATTTCACTGACTCTATCTCTTAATTTTAATGTCTTTATCTTTATTCTTATTCTTTTTAAAATCTAAAAATATGCAAGTTGCTTTTAAACATGGTTATATGTCAATAAATGCTTTGTATTATCTACTTTATGTATAAATGTCACATAGATAAGAATACAAAATTATAAAGTAATAAGGATGATATTTTGGAAAGAAAAAGAAGGAAAGAAACAATAAATCTTGGTAATAAAATCAAAAACAATTTTTAGCAATAATTTCATGTAAAGGATATATTAAATAATAAATGATAGATAGATAGACAAATAAACGAATAAGCAAATAAACAAAAATAAATGAATAAGCAAATAAACAAAGCTAAACATTAACCTTTAAGATAATCCTTATTAAATCTATTAGATGTTTTTCTGTTTTAATTTATGAACGCAATTAACGGCTGTTAGGGTTGGTTCCGCTAGAATTTTGTATTACAATATTTTGCATTCGGGACAGTGTATTGTGATACATAGAGCAGTATATTGGGAAAATCTGTGGAATGTGCAAAATAATATTTAAGAGTGAGGGGCCCTGGATGGCCGAGTGGTTTGAGGCACTTGCCTTTACATATCACTCACACATCTCACCTTTGTCCGCATGCGGCCACCATGTACAGCCTATCATATGCTGAAAAATGGCATTAAACTCCATAAAACCAAACCATTAAAGAGTGAAAAGTATTGAAAGTTACAAAATAACTGTTATTTCTTTTTAAAATCTATTTACATCAACAGTGATTGTTAAACATTTTTACATGTTGGCGAGCCTGAGGTACGTGAGATAAGCATCTTTTCAACTCGGGCTGTATTGGTGGTTTGGATGGGATGATGTTGGCAAATGTGGATAGTCGGGTTTGTCATCCCACCTGTGAACTTCACCTCTGCATTATATTCCCAACAAATGGCAAAGTTATCGATTCATTTTCTATCTTTCTTCAAGAATTTCAGTTGACAATGATGCCAGATGAGTGACTTTGCCATTTTATTTGGCACCATCTCATGCAAGACTTCAGGTTCCATGTATGCCATTTTGGTTTATTACTATGCAACAGGTTAACGCAACAGCAGACATGCTGTTCATCCATTTTCTTGGCAGACACATTGTTCAGAAAGTTTTTGTTTTCCTTTAGATCAGCATTCATTGAAGGAGTCAAAACACTGAAACAAAACAAAATAAGGCTGAAGTAAAAATTTTGCTTGAATATTATTTATAGAAATATAGCAAGAAACTGTTTATTGGCAATGTACTGCAATACACGTACCTGCAGGATCCATATCACAATATGCCAATATACCAGTCAAACCGCACACCCTAATTGGCTGAAAAAGCTTCTGACACAGCAGGCATTGCATGATTCTTCAGTTGACAATAGTTGTTGGAGATTTTCATGTTTTTTTAAATAATTTTTGTGACAATTTTTTTATATTCTTCATAGTAATTTTTTTTCTGCAATGAATTACATGTGTCATTGATGCTGTTTGAACTGATATTAAAGGCAAGATCAATAGATATTTCTGTATGGGATTATTGTTTTCATTTTAGACTGGGACATTTTTTCAGTCTGGGTAGCAAGCTGATAGTTGCACATAGGTAAGATAGGAAACAAAGGCTGATCACTAGTCTAGCCTTTTTGAATGTAAGTGCCATGTTTAGCAAATTATATCACATATACTCAGACTGAAGGATCTGGACAATGTTTATTTACAAACTAAGATTTAAAAGAATGATTTTTAGGCAAGTTACCATTATGCACACATTGTCAAAAATGTAAAAACACACTAAATGAACTAATAGATGAATATATATACCAGTGATGAAGTCCAGGTCAAAAACAACCTACCCTGGCTTACCCCAGGTTGGTTTGGTTTGGTTTCATGGGGTTTAACTCCATTTTTCAGCACATGATAGGCTATAAATGGCGACCAGTATATTTGGTAGGGGAAGAACCTGGGAAGAACCACTGACCTACTGGCAAGCTTACTCACATACCCACGATAGTTGCTCAAGCTGAGACTCGAACTCATATGGACACAATTGAGATGTGTGAATGATCTGTAATTTGGCGAGTTCCTTAGACCACATGGCCACCCGGGGCCCCACTTACCCCAGGAATTAAGCAGCTGATATGTAAAGGAGATAAATTGCACCTGAAAATAAATGCAATACCTGATCAGCTAATACTAACCATAACGAAACCCAGCTCCAACAGCTAAAGCATACTAGCCAGAAGAAAATAGAAATGCATACTGGAATTACATGGAAACTATTCGGAGTTTCTTATACTGGAATTACATGGAAACTATTCGGAGTTTCTCATACTGGAATTACATGGAAACTATTCCGAGTTTCTTATACTGGAATTACATGGAAACTATTCCGAGTTTCTTATACTGGAATTACATGGAAACTATTCCGAGTTTCTTATACTGGAATTACATGGAAACTATTCGGAGTTTCTTATACTGGAATTACATGGAAACTATTCCGAGTTTCTTATACTGGAATTACATGGAAACTATTCCGAGTTTCTTATACTGGAATTACATGGAAACTATTCCGAGTTTCTTATACTGGAATTACATGGAAACTATTCCGAGTTTCTTATACTGGAATTACATGGAAACTATTCGGAGTTTCTCATGATTGATGCCATTGTACTACTGCACTGTAAGCAAAATAATGGAACATATTAGATCAGATATAGATGCACAGACACTTCAAAATGACTTGCAAAAACTTGAAAAAATGGAAAAATGAGTGGTTAGTGGAATTCAATGCAGAAAAATATGAAATAATCAGAATCTCTTTAAGCATAATAAAATAATCGTCCTTTACAAACTACATGGTCAAGCAAAAAAAACTACTGATAATGCAAAATACCTAGGCATCACTGTGAATAAAGAACTATAACTGGAAACCACATATAAAATACACTGTAAACATTCAAGACAAATAGAGCATTTAAATTTCTGAAATGAAACCTACACATCAGAGACAGAAAATTTTAAGAAACTGCATATCATACAACAACCACAACTATAATATTGCTCTTCTGTCTGGCATCTGTGGCAAAAAGAAGTAAGCCACAAAGTTGTAATGGTCCAGAAGTATGCAGCCGAGTTTGTAATAATAATAAAAGCAGAGTGGCATCAGTGCTTCAAAACAGTTAGCAAAGGGAGATAACAAGTCTAACCTCTTTGAAGGTAAGTGCCATGTTTAGCAAATGAGCACAATTGCAAAAATTTAACAAGCTAAATGAACTATATATAAACATATACCAGCGATGCAGCTCAGGCCAACAACTGGCCCACCCTTAAATGCCTAAAGATATGTCCCACTTTGATTAGTTTATATAAAATTCATAACAACCTCGAGTATGTTGACCAACATCAAATAACATGTACTCGTAACATTGGGTTTGTTATACCTCATTCCAAGTTACTAAACTCAGAACTCATTCTTTCCTATGACCATTAGACACTGGAACAACCTTCTGTCTGATGTTCCAGCCTAGAATCTTGAAAAAGCTATAGCCTCAGCTCTTAGCTTTTAAAAGTATTCAGACCTGTTTTTATCATTTTGGCTCTACATACACATTCTCCCAAGGTTTTAATTTAGTCTCCAGACTTGCATCTCGCTATAATCTTGGTCAGCGAAGGATGGGAATTAAAGGAGGATAACGAAGATTTAGCTGCTATTTTGATTCAAATTTCTGTCCACAAGGACTATGCCTGTCTTGAAGTTGGTTGACCCAGTTCTTTCGTTTCTAAATGGGATAAAAAAATCAGTGCAACATTTGACCCAATTTGTACTTGAAAAAGGGCTTTTTTTTTTATTGCTTTGATAGCTATTTACAATATTGATTTTTGGTTTAAATGCTGTAATAAAAAATTAAACACTAAGGCGATGTCAAGAAGGCTCATTTTGAATGTATTATATTGTGTGGGGAAAGTTTCTTTATTTGCTAAGATGTAACACTCGGTAAGCGTGTCCTATCATATTTGAACAGTTGGTTGAGTTGTTGTTTGAACTGTAGCCGCTTTCAAATTATTCAAAACTAATTTGTTTCTCAACCCTGGGGCTATAGCCAGTCCTACTAAATAACACAAAGGACCACACAAAAAAGAAAAAGGGAATATGGACAGATACAAAGGGACCCACATTGAAGCAGGATCACATAGTTGTTGGGTGTGTAGCAGAAATAATTTTGACTATTAAATATCAAAGCTTTTGCAAGTGAAAGACAGGTTTCAGAGTTAGTACTACATGTAGCATTAATTACACTTTATAGATTTCTTTTTATGATTTTACAACAACAATTATAAACATAGAAATAAATAAATGTTTTTTTTTATGTACTTGAAAAGTTATACATTTATCACTTACGTATGAAAATATTATTTGCAACCATTTGTGCCTCCATTATGGTTCTTCATGGTTTTCAAATTTTTAGAAACTAATGCTTTCTGATGTCTGCTAATTCAGTAGTACTTTGAATTTTACAGCAAAAAAAAGTGAGAAAAATTTCAAATGTGTTCTTAAAAAATGGATTTTAAATGAAAATAACCACAAAACAAATCCTCTTTAAATCATATTTCCTAATCCGTCTTTTTATCTGCTTTTGTTAATAGTAAGGGAAAGGATATAACATTTATGTTCTCCTAAACTGTGTAAAAATAGAATTTTTTTTTTTTAAAATTGCTTGTTTATAATCAAAGTCTATTAAATTCTGTCTAAAAAAGGCTTGTCCAAATTGAAATGTTAATTGGAAGCCATTACAGTATGGAATATCCTAAACTGTGCAAAAGTAGTTCCGCAGAAGAACTCGAAAGAAAGCCTGTAAGTTAAAGATTTATCCATTCTGATGACCTTCCTCAAACCTTGCTGATGGCCCTTCTGAAAACCTGCTATTGCCCTACTCAACACTTGCTGGCTGCCCTATTCAAAACCATCTTTTGTTCTACTCAAACCCTGTTTATGGACCTACTCAAAACTTCCTATTGTCCTACTCAACACTGATGGCCCTACTCAAACCTGCTTTTGCCCAACTCTAAACCTGCTGATGTTCGTACTCCAACCCCATTGATGGCCCCACTCAAAATTGCCTTATTCTGCAGCTGCTGATGGCACTACTTAAAACCTGCTATAGTTGTACTTGGCACCTGCTGATGGCCCTACTCAAAACCTGCTGATTTTCCTACTCAGAACCTTCTGATGGCCCTACTCAAGACCTACTGATTGTCCTACTCAGAACCTTCTGATGGCCCTACTCAAGACCTACTGATTGTCCTACTCAGAACCTTCTGATGGCCCTACTCAAGACCTGCTGATTATCCTACTCAGAAACTGCTGTGGTCCTACTCAAAACCTTCTGATGGCCCTACTCAAAACCTTCTGATGGCCCTACTCAAAACCTTCTGATGGTCCTACTCAAAACCTTCTGATGGTCCTACTCAAAACCTTCTGATGGCCCTACTCAAAACCTGGTCACATTCAGCTGCTCAAACACTGCTACAGCTCTGCTGAAGAAGCACTTTTTACCTCATTAGTTACACTTTTTACCTCATTAGTTACTCTTTTTACCTCATTAGTTACACTTTTTACCTCATTAGTTACACTTTTTTCCTCAACAGTTACACTTTTTACCTCAATAGTTACACTTTTTTCCTCAATAGTTACACTTTTTTCCTCAATAGTTACACTTTTTACCTCATTAGTTACACTTTTTTCCTATCAAGTACTAACAGAACTTTTGCAGTTTAATCTGTATCCTGTTGTGCCAGTTGTTAGAATCTTAAATGAGGGGTTGTCTTTAAATAATACTATACTGTTCAAACCAGCTGCTCTTTCCTACTCAAATACTACTATTTTCTTACTAGATCTTCACAAACTTTTTGGAAGGCTGAAATTACCAGTATTAATACAGTGAAGCATGTTGGTGGACCTAAAATGTTGAACAATGTAGTCTTGATAGCATTAATATTTGATGTATTTTTCCACTAACAATATGATTGCAGCAATACAGACCATATAGTCCCAACATTTCCTACAATTTCAGTAAAATGCCATTCTTCTTAAAAGCAATGAAAATTCAATATTTTGCATTTAAAAAAATGCATCCCGCCATTTACACTTGATTACTGAAGGATAAATTTTGCATTTCATTAAATTGTATGCAAATTTTCAAACCTATAAAAGTTAGCATTTTTGAATTTTTGTAACTTAGCAATTTTTATATGATTTTATTTCAATGTGTGTGGTTAGGTTTGCAATTTGTGACCAGGTTGTGAGATTAAAAAAAATTAAACTACATACAAATTTCACCGTTCTTATGTCTTTCCTGCACTAATTAGCTGGATGCTGTGAATTCATTATTTTTCATTGGGATACCAATTTCATGGATTTTGTGGTTGCTACAAACCACGAATTTAAAATCTCTACAAACAGTGTCCCTTCAGAACTATAGAAACAAAAGGATCCCATCCTTAATCTATGGATTTAATGAGTTCCAATGTAAAATATTTAGCTCACGTAGCCATAAAGACAAGTTGGCTTATGGTTTGGCCCTGTATCCATCAAGTGTTGCCAATTGTGTGTCTGTTGACAATTGCAATTTTCAGTTTCTTAAAAATCACTTGAGAAATTTCAACCAAACTTGGCAAGAAACATCCTGGCCTGAAGACCTTTCAAATTTATAGAAATAATGCTGGTATGCCATCAAATATGGCTGCTGTTACTAAAAATAGAAAAAATCTTGAAACCACTTCTTCTTATAAATCATTGAACAGAATTTTACCAAAGTGTACTGAAAACATCGTAGAATGAAGAACTTTTAAGGTTTTACAAATGATTTCAATCCAACACCAAATATGGCCACCTTTATTAAGAATAGAAAAATCTTTAAAAGACTTCTTAAAGACTTCTAAACAGAATTTGATAAAATTGACAGAAAACATCCTGGCATGAAGGGCTTTCACATTTATATAGATGATGCTGATGCATCATCAAATATGGCTGCCATTTCTACAAATAGAAAAAAACATTCAGTGACTTCTCAAAAACTGCTGAATAGAATTTAAAGAAATTTGACAGAAAACATCCAAGCAGCATAAGGGTCTTTCAAATTTTTTAAAATTATGTCAATCCACCATCAGATATGACCACTGGTACAAAATTAGAGAAATGCTGGAACAACTTCTAAAAAACCACTCAATAGAATTCAACCAAGTTTGTTTGAATACATCCTGGCATGAAGACCTTTCAGTTTATACAAATAATGGCTATCCACCATCAAATATGGCTGCCATAACTAAAAATGAAAAAACAATTGAAGAACTTTCTCTAGAAAAAAACTGTTCTTCAGAATTTGACCAACTTCTGCAGAAAGCATTTTGGAATAAAGTCCTTGCAATACTGTGCCATCAAATATGGATGAAGATAAAAAAAATAGAAAAACCTTGAAACACTTGTTTTCATAACATATGCAAACAACAGCATTGGAAGACATTTCCAGATTAAGCACCCTTTATACTGATCCAGATTTCTTGGCCGACTGTTTTTGCATTTGGTTATTTGAGAGATGTTAGCCAGTGAGTAATCTCAGACCCACTTGAACTCTTGTTTGTGAAACCATATAAATTGATACTTACAAATATAAATGAATCCACATGAACTGAAGTTCAACGGTTAATAGTATAAATTTGGAATCAAAATTTGTGTGGGACTTTTACATGACTGCAGGTGGTAATTTCCAAATGCAATTTAAATATTGAATCGATACTGTCAGCTTAATTGCTTTTGAAGTGGCTTAATGCTGGCAGTAGTCTTGAGAGCAGCCTCTAATTAGTTTAATTCCACAGATTCCAAATTGCAGTTTCTTCAGAATTATTGTTTTACATGCAATAATGGTGCATTATGACACGTGTTTGGTAGTTTTTCCAGTATTTAACCTGATAACTGAATGGAAGTGAAAAAATTCCTTTTGAGGAAATGTTTTTTAGAGCACAAATAATGTGTCAAAGATATCATACATGTGAACCTCCCACACAGGAGGGTTTTTCTCCCAAGTTTAGGAGTGTCTCCCATTCCTCCCGTCACTCACTGAAATCTCCCATGTACACAAAATGAAAAATTTAATTGTTTCCATTTTTTCACATTTTGGTTCATTTATATTTACGATAATACTGCCTGTGATCACGTGACAACAAATATGCCTTCACTGAAATCCATGTTTGCAGAATCTGCATAAAATGTGGATAAAGTGTAACATGCGCCAAGACATTATTTGCAAATTTATAACCAAACATAATCTCCCGTTTCTGGTAGCAGATCATTTTTCAGATCTAAAGAATGTTCCCCGACTCATAAATCACACAAAAGATCTCATGCAAATGGACAAAACTACTCACATAGTGACTATTTTATTGTTCATAAGAAATCATAATCTTAAATGTATAATACTACTACTACTACTACTAATTTATTTTATAAACTCACTGTTGTGAGTGACCATCTGCAGAACATGACCAGCAACCATGATTTTTAGGCAAAATATGCATTCAACACTACTATAAATGACCACATCACAAAAATTGATACAAACACCACTGACCTTGATTTAATCCTTTGTAAACATGAATGTAAAGCAGACTAAAGTACATGTCACTGCCATTGTAATCCGTAATGCCTGGGATGAATGGGGTCTTTGTCTTCATTTATAATACTAGTAAGTGATAATCGTTTTCACATTTGATTGTCATTATTAAAGAGAGGTGATAGTGATGATAATGATGACAACAAAGATGTCTGCAAATTTGGCTTAAAGTCACAATGGGTATGATGGTATAATGTTTGCATGCATGTGTGCTTCATGTGAAGAATATTATTGACATTAAAACAACCTTAGACCCAGACTACCAATCTTGAGCAGTTCTGGCAGGCAGTCAGCAATCTGAATCTACCAACAGGCAGCAAACAATTTAAACTTCTTGGTGGAATCATTAGAGTTGTACTGACATTGCCACATTCCAATGCAGACATTAAAACGGATATTTTCCATTCTGAGGAAAATTCAGGCTGATTCCAGTCGTAACCTGGATCCAGTCACAGTACATCATCTCATAAGTGTTAAGATCAATAATAATGAAGACTGCCACCAATATAATCCAGCAATGATCTAAGAAATGCTAAAAATGCTTGTGGTACATATAAGGAGAGTATGAATGGCAACAAGTTACTGTGAAAGGACTGATTTGATGAGATGATGTGCATATTTTAATATTTAAAAAAAAAAAGTAAATTTGTTCAATAGTTGTAATTTTTGTCTATTTCCAAGATAAAAATCGGGTCGATGAAAATCCTCCCTCTTTTGAGGTCTAACCTCCTGACAAACTTTTGGAAATCTTCTGATCTGTCCTGACTTGACCTGTCTTTTCTGTCATATGAATGAGATATTGTATACCATAGTCACAAAATTCCATTCCCCCCACCCCCCTCTTAGCTATGATGATGTTCCACCTAAGAATCTTGGACTTTTTGAGGGTATGCAGTTTATATAAAAAATTTTGACCGTTTGTTTTTTATGATATAAGGATTTTACATGTTTTACTTTTATCTTTTATTTTATATAGCTTTTATAGAATTTTAACATATTTACCATTATATTTTATCTTATTGTACTTCATGTTTACGTTTATTTGGAACATTTTATCTTCCTAAAGTTTTTGTGCTATTCTTGGATTTTTACATTTTTAGAACTTTATTTTTGATTTGCACCATATAGCCATTCTTGTGTTGAAGTGATGTTAAATCCACACACACACACACACACACACACACACACACACACACACACACACACACACACACATACATACATACATACATACATACATACATACATACATACATACATACATACATACATACATATCTACCTTTTAGCAGGGTTGTGCATTAGTCCTGGCAAAATTTTAAAACCAGTCTGTTATAATAATGATTTGATATCCATATGTGCAAAACAACATTGTGTCAGTATGAAATATTTGTGCATAAAATTGATATTGTTGATGCTTGCCATATTTTATATAGCTATAGATACATAGATGCATTAATTATGGTGTTGACTGTTCAGTAAAGATCTAGAAATAAATGTAGACTTGAAACGTGTTTCAGATTTGTAATGCCACATAACATATTTCTATGTATCTTGATACATTCAATTCCTGATTGTTACAATCACCAACTTGGTTGCAAGCAATTTCATCATTATAATGAATTTGTCATAGTAACAATTTAGACATATTTTGTCTGCAGTTGTTCTTGTTAGGCTGTAAATAACATGTAATGAGAGAGAAAAAAGAAAAAAAAAAAAAAAATGATGCACATGTTAAGCCAGTAATTTTCTAACTCATTCAAGGGTTGACTGACAAAGATTAATGGTAGCTTTCCATACTACATGTAACATAATAACAAGCATCTGACAGGTGCACACTTGGCCACATCAGAGAGTCACAGGTAGATTAGAACTCCTGATAATTCCCGTATTTTCAGTTAGGAGTAACACCTGTTCCACAGAGGTGACAACTTAGAGAAGTGTAATTGTAACAGTCAGTTTATATCAGTAATTTGCAATTTGCCCCTTTGTTATGAACAATCAGTGTTGGTGTTTGAACTCCAATGTTCTATTGTAATAGTCAAAATTATTAGTGTGTATTTTCATTCTCTATAACCTTTTGTCTTGTAGTGAATATTTCATTATAACAAATGGCATTATAAAAAAAAATCTACTGTATATTACGTCATATATACAGAGAATCTCATTGGCTCAAACAGTGTTGGCACGAACACCCTGGATATTTGAATTCTCATTTCACGCGAACTACAGATCTCTTGAACTTATTTGCCAGGTCCCTAGGGTGATTTTCTAGGTCCCTAGAGCAATTTTCCCAGGTGGCTAAGGTAATTTGCCAGATCCCCTGGGTGGCTTGTTAGGTTCTTATGGTGATTTGCCAGGTGACATTGGTGTTTGAGCTGTTATGATCTAGTGTATTTTTTTTATAGAGGGCTCAGTGGTTAACATGCAGGTCTTGTGACCAAAAGGGCATGGGTTCAAAATCTATCATCAGATCAGCCTGGGTTGACTACTGTTGTGTGTCCTTGGTCAAGGTAGTAAATAACCAACTTGTGTTGATGTGCCAGAGAACACTGAACCAAACCATTCTTTTTACAGAAAAGAGTGTAATTATGTGATACCTGTCTCATACCTGCCATATTCCCAGACAGTGTTGGAGGAGTTTGAGACTCAAAAAGTGTTTTGAGATCCCAAGGGGGGTCAGTGTTTGTGACAAAAAAGAGACATCATCATTTTGAGAATAAGTTACCTTTTCATATCAGCATATAAAAATTACTGAAAATTCAGATTTTAATAAAAGAAAATAATGTTTTCTTTGACGCATTTAATGCACTTACAAGCAAAAAACAGTTGGTGACGTAGCATTGTCCATTATCATTAACACACACACACACACACACACACACACACACACGCACATGTACCCACACTACATAATTACAATCAGCTGATGACTCATCCTTTCCTGAATCACAGCTGCATTTTGACATTTTGCTTTTGTACACTATTTCGACAACCAAAATAATTGTGTTTTGCATTTTATAAATGGAGTAAAATCTGACTTCAAAGAAATGTTGCCGCTGATCACGAACTTGCCAATAATAATAAAGATGGCTTAAACATTATCATTTAAAGCAATGATGTGTAAGGACTTTATTCTTCAACACACATCTCTTTGATTTGCCTAACTTCAAATGAATTGGGTTCCACTTAGTGTACTTTACCTATGCAATTTGGCCTAATGGGCTCTCCCACGGCAGTGTTATAGGGACTTAACACCTTAGCTATTCTCAACCAGTTAAGTAGTTTGTGAAATGTGGTTGTTTATCTCTGACCGTGCCTTACATTTTTATTGCCTCTATGATAATCAACTGTATAGACTGCCCCAAGGATAGTTTTACATGAGCAAGACTGTTTACTGTTTATACAGTCTACAGGTTATGGACATATATATAGTGGTGGCCAAGTAATGTCTATATCTCTTCCTCTGTTTTTAAAACACAACTGTGTTAAGGGGTTTGGGAGTAAAAAATCATGTTTTTTTTTTACATGAAACATCGTTATGGCAAGTATGTTGTCTGGGCATGTGTATGTATGTATTGTGATGCACCTTCTGCTCTGGCTTTTATTAGTAAAGCTTATGTTTTAGAACATTCATCCATACCCTAGTTTTGGAGTTTGGGGGTTGGGACACTTGTATGGGGGGGGGACAGGGGGTACAAGTGAGCAGAGAATGGGGATATACACCTTTACTGCAGAAGTTTAGTTTTGGTTTGTTTGATAAAGAAAAACTAACAACATTTTCAATTCTGTTGTTTCCATATGCTAATTCCTTTCTAATTTGATTTAGATTTTAGTAGTGACATGACTGTCAGTATATGTATAGGGATTGATTCTCAAGATTTAATACCCAGAGTAGAATACAGGGCACATACATGCATTATGGGACCAACATCAAATCAATAAAGAGTCACTTAATAGCAGACAAACTGCATGCTACCACAGTGTATGAGATTTTCAGACACTAAAAAAATACTCTACATATTGACATCTATGTCCAGGATAAATTACTTATTGATATAATCAATAAAGGAACATATAAATTTTCTCCCAAGCTCTTGTATTAGTCTGAACGGGGGTGGGGGTGGGGGGGGGGTGGAGGTGGGTGTTTCATATGAGAGGTCAAAGTCTTTATAACATATGCCATTTTGGCAGTATGTATTATGCTATGACACTGTCTGTCTGTCTGTCTGATAACTTTCCTTTTCTGCATGATAACTTAAGTTCAACAGTGCTTACCTTAACCAAAAGTTGCAGATAGCTTGTACTTGGGGTAAGGAAAAAGCCTATCGATTTCAGGAGTCAAAAGGTTCAAGATGAAGGTCACTGTGACTGAAAAGAAGAAAAATGGTTTCTGCACAATAATATTAGTTCAACATTTCATACCTGCACCAAACTTTGTAGATAGCTTGCACTTGGAATAAGGAAGAAGTGTATTGATTTTTGGGTTAAAAGGTAAAAGGACAGTGTCACTGTGACTGAAAGAAGAAAAATCATTCTGCACAATAACATTAGTTCTACATGACAGACCTGAACCAAACTTTGTGGATAGCTTGCAATTGGAGCAATAAAAAAGCCTTCATATTTTGGGGTCAAAAGGTTAAAGGTCAAGGTCATTGTGATTGAAGGAAGAAAAATGATTTCTGCACAAAAACATTGGTTCTACATCACATATCTGGACCAAACTTTGTGGATAGCTTGCACTTTGGGTAAGGAGTAAGTTTATTGATCTTTGGCTCAAAAGGTCAAAGGACAAGGTCATGAATTTTCAGTTCTCAACAATTTAACTTCACTAAAGTTTGTGCATGACTTGTGTGTTAGGTAAGAAATAAGCCTATTGATTTTGTGGTCAAAAGGTCATGGTCATTGTAGCTGAAAGAAGAAAAATGGTTTCTGCACAATAACTTGAGCTTTACATCACAGACATTGGCTGAACTACATACCTTGACCAAAGTTTGTGGAGGGTTTGACCTTAAGATATGGCAGAAGTATTGATTGGGCATCAAAAGGTCAAAGGTCAGGGTCATTGTGGCTCCAAGAAAAATGTATGAGAGTAAGTTCCTTGATCAAACTTTGTGGATGGTTTGCACTACGGGTAATAAAACAGCATTTAGGTTCTGGGATTTAGAAGTTAGAGGTGATGGATATATGGTATGCCTGATAAGAAAAGATTGGTTTTTGCACAGTAACTTTAATTCAAGACCACATACCTTGATCAAAGGCCTAGGTCACTGAGGCCCATTGGTCAATAATCTCCAAAGTGAACCATACCCTAATAGTTCCTACACAGAGGACTATTAAACATGGGGCAGACATATAATGTGCCGTTCACAGTACTTTTGTATAGTAAAAAGGAGCTCATTAGCCTCCGAGATATAGACCTTCCAACCCATTTTTTAAGCAGACATAGACCCTAATAATTATTCTAAGGGTCAGCACAATATATGCAGGATTGAATCAGTTTTCTGATATACATTATAGGAAACCTGCCTTCGATTGAGGATCCCATATTTGTTTTGCAAAAGTTGATTTAAATTTCTTAGCTGAGATGGGGGCCCTGTGTGGCCTAGGGTTTCACCTGTACAGATCACTCACACATCTCACCTCTGTCCACATGAGTTCGAGTCTCAGTTCGACCATTGTGGGTATATGAGTAAGCTTGCCAGTAGCTTCCTGTGGGTTGGTGATTCTTCCTGGGGTCTTCCCAAGTTCTTCCTCCATCAAATTATACTGGCTGCCATGTATAGCTTATTATGTGCTGAAAAATGGCATTAGATTCCACAAAACCAAATCAAACCTTCCAAGCTGAGTTGTAATCGCTGAGAAGAGGCAGAAGTAATACATATACAAGGTCGTAATACAGTGATTAGGGAGACAAAATGGTAAAAATTGCTATTCTTTGAACAATGATGCTGAATATATAGTGCAATGCCTCTAATTAGGGGATGGCCTGCCTTGAGAAGAGAGGGGGGTCTTATAAAGGGGGTGACACTGTAACATTGTACATTGACAATAAAATCTGTTTTTTTGACATATCCTTTTTTTATAGAATTGATATATGTAAGTAAATTTAGTAATTGAGATATATAAATGTTATCCTCTTTGCACTAAGGCAGGTTTCACTGTAATTGTAACTTTATTCTCTACTCCTAGTCTTCCTTACAGAACCAGATGCCTGTACTCTCTTTTGAAGGTTATGTGAAGGATTTCGAAGCTACATCACAGCACATGCAGGGTGCTTTTTTTTTTTTTTGCAGCCAGGGGACTGCCATATATCTATCACATTCAGTAGGCCCACTGCTGGCTTAGGGGTGTAGAGTAGGCCTGATGCACTCTCCTGTAAGAGACAACTAATGGAGGCAGGAGTAGGGCTGATCAAATTTTCTTTTCAATCACTTGTCCAGGACAAGTGGTTTCAGAAAATTCACTTGTCCCACCTGCTTTCTCACTCGTCCCAAAATTTCAATCTCTTGCTTAGGTTCGACGAGATGTATTTAATCAATATTGAAAACAAAAGAAACAATGTACAACATTTTTATTTCTTAAAAGGGCTTATATTTTAGTTTTTGTTACTGTTAAGGTATCTTATATACACTATTTCTTGCTCTGATATGGTAGCATCAGTACTTCCCTCAGCAAGAATGGAAAGAAATTTACTGGAATTCACACCTTTCCGAACTTCTTCTGTCTAGACTCGATCAATTGACAGAACAAAGTCTCTTGCCTCGAGTCTATTAATATAATTAGCACCAAGTTTAAGACTGTTCTTCTCCTGGAGTGCACACAGCATTTCCAAATCAAGAAAAGGTTTTCCATATTGGGCTAGGGAAGAGTGTAGGCTGTGTTAAAGAGAGCTCTGATTATATTTGTTTTGCATTTCATTCTCATTTAGTTTTAAAATGGTATTTCCTAGTGGAGTGTTAGCAATTCTAACTTAAGGCATTTTCTGCACATGCTGGCTAGTATCATGCATATTCAGGCTTTATGAGGTCCAAAACTGTCATGAGACTTGCTTGATTAAATCCTGAATTTGTCAGTTCCATTGACAAATATAATGGCTGAATTTTCAACCTGTGGCAGTTTGGGATATTGTTTGCAATAACTGCAAAACATCTTTCCTTCAGAGTCCATGAATTCAAGCCATGGATAACTATCAACCCAATGTGGCTGAAAATTTCTTTGTCTCTTAGTTGTGTTGTATTGGACATTTTTTGTTGCCACAGAGTCTGGTTTATGTCTCTTTGAAAGAATAGTTACCTCAGACTCGTTAGTAGCCTTAAACGTTTTATCCATCCACTTTCACATGAATTTTCCTTCTATGAATCTTCCGTATGACCTTTCTTGCAAAAATAATTTAGTAAACTCATTTTATCTAAAAGAGATCACCTCATTTGACAACTACTTCTACTAAAGTGATCATAACATACATTTTGCTGTTTAAATGAAAACATAGACCGCTCTTTGAGCGCAATTGTTTTGTTTCAAATGCATTACCGCATGTTGAAGTCCATCCTCTTTATAATCAGTTAAAAAAATTAAAGACTCATTACTGTCATTGAATCAGTTCATAAAGGAAATAGAACCTTATGTTGATAAAGTGCCTTTCATTAATTTCATTACAAAAATCAAAGGGTGATCCGCTCATGAGTATCTATTGAGTAAACACAATATAACAAGGTTGTTTAAAGCACTGCTAGTTAATCATGCTGGATTTGTTTGTTTGAAGTGTTTTGATTGGCTGATAATTTGATTGCTTAGCTCAATATGCAGTCAAGCAGTAATAGAACAAGTGCACATGCGACAGTTATCAATGACGACTTACTGTGGTAACACAGGATGTGAATGATGAATAAATGTAGGTAGATTCAATCATGCAGTATGCCCAGTGGGCATGAATGGCCAGATAAAGGTAGATAAAGTAATTAAAGTATGAAAATTGGCGCTTGCCTGATCTGTTTTAAAATAGGAAAAAGTACTTGTCCCAGACTAGTGCCTTGGAAAATTTTACCTGTCCAACTTCGAAAATTTATAGTCCCAGACGTCGGACTATGGGATTTGATCAGCCATGAGGAGCCACTGTTGCTCAGTGGATAGCATGCCTGACTCGTGACTGAAATTGTATGGTTCAATTCCTACCATTGGATCAGCCCATGAGGTTGGCTACTATTGTATATCCTTAGGCAAGGCACTATACTCCAATTGCCTCGGCACTAAATAGCCTACCGTCTATACTTGCGTATAAGCTGGGTCCAAAATGCAGACAACATAGATCCTGATCTGCCGGCGCATAATGTGCCGGCAGTTCAGGGTCTATGTTGTTTGTTTTACTGATTAGTCCTTACAAGCTGCATAGACCCAGAGATGTCGGCGCATTATGCGACGGCAGATCTGGGTCTATGTAGTTTGCAGTTGGTATTAGCCTATACGTGAGTACATGCGGTACTTCTGTTGCTGTGCCATTAAGCACAAAACCAAACCAATTGCATTGAATTGATGAGACACAGTATTAGGCATTACCTAATACCATATCTAACTATGGATAGCATGGACCCATATCTACCATTGTATGATACACCAGAAGATATGTTATTTTCAGTCATAAGTAAATTTAATGAATGCATAGACCCTGATCTCCTGGCATATTATTCAGCTTTCAGATCAGGATTAATGCTGTTTGCAGTTTGGTACATGCTATAGACATCTTGCAGATGATGTTAACATTAATGTTAGGAAGCAGGACTACTGATCTGAAGGGTGCAGGTTGAAATCCTATCATTGGATCAGCCCGGGTCAGCTGCCATGGTGTGTTCCTGGGCAAGACACTTTGTTTCAGTTGCCTAGGCATGATATAACCTGCATGTGTTGCTGTGCCATTTAAGACAAAGCAACAAATACCCCCCACCCCCGCCCTTGAGGTTTGAATACTCTTTTGTGCTTTTAAGATGCCAATCTCCCTTGCAATTGAGATCAACATGGTTGTGACTCTAAACATTTACTGTGCATATTCAAAATTGGGGAAAAGTTATTGTTGTTGGTTTTTAATGCAATTCCAGCATATTATTGGTTATATATCATACTGAGAAGATGGGAACTGAGTGCCTTTCCCCAAGGACACGAGAAGGCAAATGACCCTGCAATCAGAATCCTTCTTATTACAAGTCAGACACTCTAGCAACTGAGCTAATGTGGCTCCCTGGGGGGGGGGGGGGGAATGGAGTGTCATATTTGCTTGATTATATCACACACACACACACAAGTACTTACTGTACTGACCCAGATTCACCAGTGCATTATGTGCCTGTGGATCTGGTTTTGCTCTGTTTCCTTAAAATCATAATTAGAAAGAACAGTGTTCCAACTGTATCTGAAAAGTGCAGAGCACCAGTCCTCAAAAAAGGGCACAGAGTTCTTGAAATTCTTGTAAAAGGTAACTTAATTTTGCATCTTTGCATATTAGAGATCCCATTTTATTGAATTTTTGCATCATGGCAGACATAGTTATTATAAACCATCGCTATCAAAAGCTGATTGCTAGGCTTGCCTTTAAATTTGATTTATTTAGTTGCCTTGCTTTAATTTAACTTGTCCTGGGCTACCGGGCAATTGATTTTCTATCCCTAGAGTATTTTTAACATGTTAAACTTCTCAAAAATCTAGTACAAATCTGACTTTTACTGAACTGTCTGTAGAGATTTTTCAGGACTGAATCTCCTGCTACTTTGCCATTTGCACAAACCAATTGATTATCAATCTCATTTGCTACCACCTGCTGTTAAAAGTTAAGACCCGAAACACCTATCACTATTGGGCGACTTATCTAACCTTAAATACTTAGCACATTATTTTTACTCCAGTCTGGATAATTAAAGTAATTTTTTGTCTGCAAATGTTTTTGTCAATGTTTTAGTAGTCATAGGTTTTTAGTGCGCCATTTTGGCTCATACTAAACAATACAGGTGCAACATGTCAATCTGGAAGAGAAATTGTACTAGAGAAAAGACTGTGCAGCAATCTAATAAATGCAGTAAGGATGGGGTGTAATTCAAAGGCCAGAAATAGGGGCTGGGCATGTGGAGTTAGATGCTGGGCATTGCATTATTTTATGCCTGCCTAGCTGGAACATTGTAGTACATTATGTGTCAGCACCTCTATCTGTGTTGTATACAGTTGGGTGCATGTAGTTGTTTAGACAAGAGTAAATATTTTCAAACAGAGTGACTTTACAAAAAGCAGTATCACAATCTCTGCACCTGTGTCATTTTTCGAGTAGTCTGTGTGACTGCTGGTAATAAGAGCAACTGATTTTGTCTTATTTCTATTAATTTTGTGTGACTTTTTGTAAGTAAATTGTCATTAACCTGGAAAAAAAGTCATACAGATCTGCTAAAAAAAATAAAAGGAGAATCCAGACACACAGTGTCAGATATTGTGAAAAATAAGCTGTTTATATTATACAAGATAAATTGATTGGGATTTTAAAAAAATTTTGCAACCTAAATTAACTCGATGATTTGAATCAACATGAATTAAGATACATAAAATTATCATGTTTATTTTTCTAGATAAAAATCTTTATATGACATCACAAGTCCTATTTGAGTTTCTGCATTACACAGTATTATAGTGGAGTGATGATCCAATTTTGCAGGAAATTGATTCTGTCAATATTTGTTCTGGAAGGTGCTGTCATGGGACTTCAACAACTGCAGATATTTCTGTATCATAAAACAAAATGTATTGAGTTATTGAATTTGTCACTAAATTTGATACAGCTAAGTGTACATATAGGTCCATATTTTCTTGTACATTAACCAATTTTATATTCCTGTCACTGGGCAGAGCATATCATGTTATATTATCAATCTGGCTGTCTGCCCATCCTTCTATTCTATATTTCATTTCCTCACAATAACTCGAGTTCTACACCATCTACCATTACCAAACTTTGTATGTAGCTTGCATTTGGGGTATGGAAGAATGTTCACAGATATGTTCTTCAAAATTTGGCGTTCAGTGCTAGGATGGCCTCAGCTAAATACATGTATAACCAAATGTAAATTGGGCAAGATTTTACAAATGCTTATTTTCCTGTGTTTGTTCTATACCCAACTTTTAAGACACAATTATAGAGGCAAGACCCAAATGAGATGTACATCAGATGGTAAATTTGTGACAGAAATAGTCTTTCTTATGAAGAAGCCATCTGGAACCTTCACCTTTTACCTTTCGACTACCAATCATGTTTTACCTTTTACACCATTTCTCCCAGGAGAGACACAGATGACATGTTCAAAATGTAATCATTCTGAGTTGGCAGTATTGTCTCCTGAGAAGAAAGTAACATGTGACCTTGACCATCAACCTTCTAGTAAACTGCTTAGATGTTCCTTTTAGACCACACTAAAGTGACAGCCATATAAAATGATATTTTAATGAAACTAAAATAATCTGTGACCTTGGCCTTTGATTTAGTTAACTTATTTTCCTCCTAGGCAAGACCAAAATAACATGAGCACAAAGTGATAATTTTATGACAGAAATAATTACCTTATATACTCGCTTACAAGTCGAGTCCAACTGCCAACAACATAGACCCTGATCTGCTGTTGCATAATGTGCTGGCAGATCAGGGTCTGTGTTATTTGTTTTACTGATTACTCCTAACAAACTGCATAGATCAAGATCTTCTGGCGCATTATGTGATGGACTCGACTTATAATAATCGAGTACATAACAATAGTTCCTGCAGACTGAGTAATTTGTGTGTGTCTTTGTGCTCTGATATTTTGTGTAATCAATCCTAATAGTAGTTTATCAGTGATTCTTTTACTTCCATGGTAAATTGAGGTGAAAAGGTATGGTTTTGTTATTAGGCTGATGAAAGTATTCAACAAGGATAGTGATTAGCATCTCATTGATTTTTAGTCTTAATAAGTACATAGCTGAGTCATTCTGTAAAAATTACTACCTTAACTCTTGCTCTCTCCCACCCCATTGATACCTACCACTACCCAGTATCGAGAAGTATGATGGATCAGTGATCACAATAATGCACAGAGATTGTTTGTATTGATTTCATTTACATAGTTTAGTTTTTGTTTCAGGGGACCAAGGTAGTAGATGCAGAAAAATACAAGGAGCTGGTAGAAACAAGTGAAACACTTCGCAAGGAAATCACCAAACTTCAGAAAGCATTGAGTGAAACAGAGAGGTTGGTAAGTGACATGGTTGGTTTGGTAATTTAATTTTTATCACATTATTAGCTATACTGGTCATAGACCAGAAGAGCTTATGTTATGGCTTGTTATCCATTATCCATCATCCATCATGTGTCTGTTGTCCGTCCATGTGTTAGCACAAGTTTGTTATCAGTACTCTTCCTAAACTACTTGGACGATTGCCATGAAACTTTACACACACATTCATCCCAAGGTCTGTTTGGTCCTAAATGAAAATGGCGCTGTTCAGACATCCATTATGACCACTATGGCCATTTTGACATCTTCTTATTTCTTCTTCTCCTGATTAGATGGTCATACGAACATCGGGTTTTTACTAGAAGATTTCTTATGATGTCTTAAGTTGGTCCTAGATGAAAATGGTGCAGATCTGATGTCCAATATGGCCACCATGGCAGCCATCATGAAAATCTGGTTATTGCTACTCCTCTTGAATGAAAATTTGTATCGAAATGGGCTTTTCACCAGAAGACTTCTTACAATGTCTTCTGGTGATGTTGAGTTGGTACTAAATTAAACTGGTGACAATCTGATAGCCTGTATAGCCACCATGGCAGCCATCTTGAAAATTGTGTTATAGCTACTTCTGAATGGAAAGTCATATCAACATGCGGTTTTCACCAGAAGACTAATTATGATATCTAGTTGGTCCTGAATGAAAATGATGCCAATCTGACATCCAATATAGCCACCATGGTGGCCATCTTGACAATTTTGTTAGTTGTACTCCTTCAAAATTGATGGTCATATATCAACATAGGGTTTTCACCACGAAACTTCTCATGATGTCTGATTGTCCTAAATCAGAATTATGCCGTTCAGACATCCAGTATGGCTGCCACAATGAACATATTGAATATCTCGTCACTAATTATCTTCATTGGATGGTAATATTGGCATGGGGTTTTCACCAAAAGTTTCTAAACAGTGTCTAGTTTGTCCTAAACAAATATTCATATAATGGATTTTAATATTAATGGATGTTTGATCTTGAGAATTCAAATAAAGTTCATAAATTAATGATAGACTTTTAAGATGAATATAAATAAAGTTGACATTCAGTTCTCACAGATTTGTGCATCAGTAAAGTTTGAGTTTCCTCCCTCTCGGTATCAAACCATGTGTATCCATCATAGGCAAACATAAATGAACTAAGTTTCATAGCTTGAATTACACTCATAAACCATTGAAGCCAAATATCATTTTACTATTTAATATTTAATTCGTCAAGATAGCAATTTAAAATGTCACCATTTCTTTGTCAATTGCACATGGCAGTGACTATGTTGTTTGTACTAATAATAAATATAGTTGGCATGAGTCATTTGCATTTTCCCAGAAAACCCTTCATCTGGATAGGAAAAAAAAAAAAAAAGGACCAGAAAAAGAGATTTTTTTTCTAGGGTATCTAATTTAGTGGTTTGGTTAAAAAAGACATATTTTCATTGGTACTTAATTTTGAGGATTTACTATCTAAAGAAAATAAATTCAGAATAAATATTGAGCAATGATGCATAAGTCTCTATAAAAGATTAATCCAACATTCAATTCCATGCATTTGTGAGCAAATAAGGTTTTATCTCAACTGCAGTTATTAAGTTGAATAATTAAGTTATTTATTGCTAACACCTGGTATAATTGTGGAGATCTTAATCAAAGAAAATGTAGATGTAATTTTCATGGAGCTATTAAGGTAACTGCTTTCATCCATAGTAATTAGATTTTTCAGTGTTCTTAAAGACTGCTATCATACACAAAGTTCTTGATAATCAGGGATTGGTCACCACAGTAAAGCCAATGACAGTAAACCTCTTTTTGTTTGAAACAATCTTTGCCATATAAAAACAGTTCTGTCAAAATTGAGTTTCACTCTCTCAGCTAGTATCAAAATCTCACTGACACAGGGTGGAAAACTTGAAGTAAGATACCCTACTGTTGTTAGCCATCCTGATCCTGAAGAGCGCTCCGATACAGCTAGTATCAAAATCTCACTGACACAGGGTGGAAAACTTGAAGTAAGATGCCCTACTGTTGTTAGCCATCCTGATCCTGAAGAGCGCTCCGATACAGCTAGTATCAAAATCTCACTGACACAGGGTGGAAAACTTGAAGTAAGATACCCTACTGTTGTTAGCCATCCTGATCCTGAAGAGCGCTCCGATACAGCTAGTATCAAAATCTCACTGACACAGGGTGGAAAACTGGAAGTAAGATACCCTACTGTTGTTAGCCATCCTGATCCTGAAGAGCGCTCCGATAGGAGACAAGCTCTTTCTCTGGAAACCGCAAATGATGCTGTTGAAACTCTAATGAAATCCCAGGCTTCCCATATGTAGAAATAACATGAGTACAGATCATATGAAGAACAAACGAGGGCTAAAATTGTGAGATACTCTATTGAAAATGGAGTTGCAAAAGCAGCAAGAACATTCAGCACTGAGCTCAGAAAGAAAGAAGGTGAAACAACAGTCTGCAATATGCATGATTAGTTAATTAAAATCAAGAAAACTGGCACAAACTACATGACAAGCCTGCCCAAATTGCCCAGTGGGAACCCCTTGTTGCTTGGTGACCTTGACCTTGTCATCCAAATTGGATCCGTAAAGTTCAGCTGTATGGTGGTGAAGGCATTGTTACCAAATACAATAAGCATAAACTGGAAAGATATGGAGGACACATTACTATTACAAAGTCATGGGCAGGAGCTTTTTTGTGGAGGATGTGCTTTGTGAAATGGAAGGGAACAAAGAGCGTGAAAACTCTACCAAGAGACTTTGATGACATTAAGGCCAAGTTTGTGGAGAAAATGCAGACTGTGATAAAAGTTAATGATGTACCAGACTTGATGATAATCAGTTGGGATCAGACCAGGCATCAGCTTGTGCCCGCTGGTGATTGAACAGTGAAAACAATCTGGCTTGAACAACAATAGACAAATTAGGCCAGCTGCTTCCAACCCAGCTCATCTATGCTGGAAAGACAGACAGGTGCTTGCCAAAAGGGAATTCCCAAGTACATGGGATGTGAAACTCACTGGAGCAATAAGGATTCCATGATTCATTTTGCTGGTCAAATTCTTATACCCTATGTGAACTGTCTATGTGACTAGCTTACTCCACATAAGTGTGATCAGAAGGCGGTAGCAAAATTTGATACTTTTCAGAGCACATCATGGGGAGAGGCTGCGGTCTCATTTGGAGGAAAATGGGATTATACCACTGTTTGTGCCAACTGCATGCACAGATAAGTTGCAAACCCTTGGTTTATCAGTTAACAATTTCTGCAAGGAGGAACTCAATTCACGATTTCATGACTGGTATTTCACACAGATGATTGCTCAATTAAATGAACGGAAAGGCAGTGGAGATGTACTTCCAGATAAAGTTTCGGTTGACCTGAAACATCTACCCTTGAGCCAATTCATGCAAAGTGGCTTATCACCACACATATCACTCTGGGTGGACCTGATTGGATAGGGGTTCAAGAAAGTGGGACTCATCTACTGATTGTTTATTCAACAGTTAGTTTATATGTAATAAAGGTATTTAGTAAGAATAAAAACAACGTGTTCCACTTACTCAATGGAATAGTGAATACATGTGATTACCAAGTACAAAACTGCAGTGAAGACTTTTTTTTAAATTCATGAAATGACTTATGGATATTTGTGTTTAAAAAAAAGTGTAAACTGTGCTTTGCATTTTATTTTCTTGAAGAAAAATGCTTTCATGTTTCTCAAATGTTTTGAATTTCATTGGATTGCTTAAAATTTAAGTGAGTATTCATTATTATAAATGGATATAATATGTGCTTTTGGGAAACTAAGAATGGACTCAGGCTGTAAGCAAATTTGCATTTAATACAGCAGCATCAGATAGTCAATAAAATCATGCAGAATTTTCATGTTCGTGAAATTTTGCATTGAATTAAATTGTTATCAGTCATTTTCAACATTCCTCATCATTTATATACTTAGCCTCATGTATATTTCTCAGCACTATGTATAACCTTGGTATTACAACAAAGAAACAAGTCATATCATATGATGAATATTCGGGGGTGGGGGTGGGGTGGGGTGGGGTGGGGTGGGGTTGGGGTTTAATGTGGGATTCGTTTATATTTCATTGTGACTTTAAAAAATGTGTGGTCTTGCTTACCTATGAAAACCATGAAAATTGGAACCCCATGAATTTAAAGCGATACAAAGTATTTTCAAATTTATAACTGCAAAGTGTGAAGAACAATCCACAGATTAACCAAAGGCAAACACTTGAGAGTTGTCAAGAGATAAGGCCGATCTACACTCAGGTGTGACTCTAATGTCAGCTGGAGACAACTATCATGTATTGTAACTGGCTGGAGACAACTGCTTTGTTAATTAGTTTTTTGTCTTGATGTTGAAAGACCATTAAGTTCTAAACAGTTGTCAAAATAAAGACATTGGGTTATGATGGAAGTGCTTGCTGGCATAGCTGTGATATATGTACCATATGTACTTGTGTATAAACCAGCTCCAAATGCAAACAGCATAGACTCTGATCTGCTGTCGCATAATGCGCCGGCAGATCAGGGTCTATATTGTTTGTTCTACTGATTAGTCCTACAAAATGCATAGACCCAGATCTACGGGCACATTATGCAATGGCAGATCTGGGTCTATGCAGTTTGCAGTTGGTATCGGCTTATACACGAGTATATATGGTAGTTGATTTACTCTTTTCACATTTGAATAGATGAGGGCATATCACAAATATGATGATTATATTTAAATTCAATTACAAGATAAAATGAAAACATAAATTTCACTTCATAAGACTGCTTTAATTGGTATTAATTTTATACAGCATTCCCACAGTTAGGCATTTACCAATATTTTCATTTATATTTTTTGTTTTGTATTGTGCTATTTATTGAGAAAATATTTTTGTTAGAGGAAATCCTACAAAATAGTTTTCTTATTAAAATTTGCAAATTTCATGATGATTCCAAATTTCCATGAACAAATCTCCATGTTAAATGATAAAATGAGTGATATGTTGAGTTTTATTGTACTAAGTTCGATTGTTTAATGCTAAAAAAAAACAACAATAGTGGTCTATTTTTGCCTTTTCTATTAGGAAAAAAATTTGATCCACACCTGCCTACTCATTTATAGGCAGGTTCACAACTCATCTGAGCATGCTACAATGATGTAGCAGTGCATATTGCTAGATTTTATATTTTCTGTTGATTCCCTTTTTACTCACTGTTGTGAATTTCATTATTCCTACAAACCACAAATTTGAGGACTGAATGTAAATAATAATGATCCATCTATGAAAAATATAGACAAAAAATAGAACATCCCCCACCCCCATCATAGACATAGCAACAGATTTAAATATAATTTACCCATATTGTGAAAATAATGCTTTAAGAATTGTAGAAAATTATTTACATAAAAGATGGCTCAATAAAAGATAATTCAAAACAAGTTTCAATGTCTGATGTCAATCTTAGTACCTTGACCAGTCCAGCTTCATTTCTGTTCTATGCCTTCACAAGAAGAGAACGTTTGTGATGTGCACTTTGATTTAATATATAATCATGTAGTTCATGTTGCCAGTCATTTGTGTGCACTCTGTTATAACATTATATTATGCATTAATGGCCGGTAGCCTGAAATACTGAATGAATGTATTGTACTTGTTGTACAGTAAAATTGCAACAGATTTAAGAACTGACCTTGAATTAAAATAAAAAAAAATGTTTTAAGTAAAAGACTTAAGATTTTTATTCAAAATTAAATCATTACACAAATTAATTCCACTCATGTGAAAACATTTTGCTGACTACTGCATCACTCTTCCAGTCTATTGTGCAAGTGATGTCACTCTCTGACCAATTCATTTGCATAAAATTTCAGCTCCGTTTACTTTTCTCCTATAAAGTATTCCTTCAAATTTTTTAAAGTTTTCAATTCACAGTTTTTGGGGCTGTGGTGGTGGCATACATCTTTTACAAACACAAATAAAGTTTAATTTAGAGATGGCGATTTTACTAGTTACCAGCCTCTGATATTGGCTTGCCAATGATACCAGGCACCAGTTAATTGAAAACTAAAAAAAAATTTGAAGGAATACTTTATAGGAGAAAATTAAATGGAGCTGAAATTTTATGCAAATAAATTTGTTCTGATTTTCATGATGTTAGAGCAGTTTTTTCAAAAATTTTCCAAACTATTTGAATGTTTGAGGATTTTTGGGGCTGTGGTGGTTGCATACATCTTTTACAAACACAAATAAAGTTTAATTCAAAGGTTTCAGTAAGTTAATTCTCAACCTTGGTCAAAGTCTGATGAAATGCAAGACCATGAAAGTTATAAAAATAACTAAAATAACATGATGTGTAGATTCTTCTCAAATACTTACTGTACTCTTGTTCTTGAGTACTTTTATTTCATAACACAGCATTCCCTTACTATAATGCCACTTGTTATAATAACATTCTGTTTATATGGCAGGTATGGTCATGGATCCCATTTCATTATGTGATAGTAAAATTATATGTATCATGTACTTCATTATAAGGTGGTCTCACTATAAGGTGATATATTATATGGCTTCCATGTACAGTATTATAATGAGGGAGTACTGTATGTATACTGTACTTTGTTACAAGTGGTCTCACTGTAAGCTGGTATACTCTGGCTCCCATGTACAGCATTATAATGAGGGAGTATTGTATGTATAATGTACTTTGTTATAAGTGATCTCACTGTAAGCTGGTATACTCTGGCTCCCATGTACAGTATTATAACGAGGGTGTTCTGTATTTTGTTATAAGTGGTTTTATTATCAGGTGATATACTCTGTGGCTCCAATGGACATCATTATAATGAGGGAGTACTGTAAAATAGTTTTCTCCGAAGTTTGCATATCGTGAAAACATTTTTTTAAAGATAATTTAAAACAGATTAGCTTGTCATTTTATGCCATCCTTATGTACTAATTAAAATCAATTGCTTGTAAAAGAAGTAAATGTGTATTTATATTTAAATGTGTCAGGGACTCTCGAGCAACCTTGCTATGAAATTGAATCAGAATTATTGATCAAACTTTATCAAGTGAGAAGAAAGCCTGTAGGAATAGTTGGAATGCAATTTATCATGTCTGAGCCAACCTTCCGAGTCAGCTAATCTTACAGTAAAATACCCTTGAGGCATTACAGTCAAACAGCTATCAGAACTGTCATATGTACTCACTTATAAGTCGAATCCAACTGCGAAGTTCAAAGACCCAGATCTGCCACTGCATTATGTGCTTGCAGATCTGGATCTGTGCAATTTGTTAGGAGTAATTAGTAAACCAAACAATATAGACCCTGATCTGCTGGCATATTATGTGACTGCAGATCAGGGTCTATGTTTTTTTGAAGTTGGACTTGACTTATAAGCGTGTATAAAAGGTATGCTTAAATTGTTCACATGGAAAATTAGATAAGAAAAAATGAACAGGAAGTGAAGTTTTCTTGACTGTGTTGTAACTTAAATAAAAAAATTTGAAAACAATTTTAACAGTTTTACTAATTATTGAATGACTTAATGTAATGCAAATTTTAGGAACATGTCATTTTTACATATGAGAATCATCCCCAAATAGTTTGATCCTATAAAAAGTACTGATTGTTTTTGAATAATTTACATGTGGCAGTAAAGTTAAGTGCGTGATTGCAGTAAATAATATAACATGTTTGCATCATAATTTTTTATTTTCATAAAATTGGTGAAGCTTGTGTATCACGACACAATTTTTGCCAGTTAATGATTGAATAAATGCATATTTACTTTCATTTTGGTATCTGGCATGAAGCATTGGAACGTTTATGTGATTTGGGTAGCTTCTTTGGGGGCAGGCAACATTTTCTGAAATAAAAGGGCAGTGTTGCACTTCGGTTGTGCTGTAAAGTGGACATTTCCTATACCTCTGGTCCCCTATAATTTTAAATTTATGGGGACACTGGCAGCTTAGGGTGGGAAAATATCCCCAGGACTGGCTCAAGCTACATCACTGAAGGGGCAGTCTGTACAGTTATAATTTGCAAAAGCTTTCAGGTGAGTGATGCTGCCTGGTGGCCAGTGATCCAATTCCCTTCAAATATTTTGATGAACTTCGTTTCCTCACTAAATTAACTTTTATTTTAATGTCTTGCTGAAATTTTTTGAGTTAAAGTAACTGGAAATGGCACTACAGTACTACCTCATTATAATACTGTCCATGACAGCCATAAAGTACATCACCTTATAGTGAGACCACCTTATAATGATGTACATGATACATATAATTTTACTACCACATAATGAAATAAGATCCATGACCATTCCTGCTTTATAACGAGACTGTCATATAATGAAAGGGCCTTATAGTGAGGGGGTAATGTATGTGCATTTTCAGGACAGTGTTTAAGTTCAATCCATTTTATATCCTAAATTGACAGAGAATGTCAGTTAACTCTTTCGTAATGAATTAAATTAAATTCCAATTATTTACTTGCGTCTGTTTCATTTTAGAATATTAATTTGTGAAGAACAAAGGAAGTTAAAGCTGTCAGAAATTTTTCTGTCTCACTTCAAGGAAACTTAGCAATGAAATATTTTTCCTCTTGTTATACACCTGCAATAAGGCAGAGCATATTATATTATGGTATTGTCCATCTGTCCATCCATTTGTCTGTTCATCCATCTGTCTGTTACCAATTTCTTTTCAGCACAATAACTCAAGTTGTCCACCATCTACTATTACCACACTTTGTGGATGGTTTGCACTTGGGTAATGGTAGAACCCTCTTAATTTCAAGGTAAAACATTCAAAGGTCGAGGTCACTGTGACTAAAAGAAGAAAAAATTGTTTCAGCACAGTAACTCAAGTTCTCCACCATCTACATTTACCAACCTTTGTAAACTGCTTGCACTTGCAATAAGGAAGAACTCTGTAAATTTTGGGGTCAAAAGGTCAAGTTTGCTGTAACTGAAAGAAAAAAATGGTTTCCACACAATGACTCAAGTTCTCCACTGTCTACTGTTATGAAACTTTGTTGATAGCTTGCAGATGGGGTAAGGAAGAACCCTACTGATTTTGGGGTCTAATGGTCAAAGGTCAGGGTCACTGTGAATGAAAGAATAACAATTCTTTCTGCACAGTAACATTAGTTCTACATACGTACATACATACATTGAATAAACATTGTGAATGGCTTGCACTTGGGGTATGGAAGAAGCTTATCGATTTTGGGGTCAAAAGCTCAAAGGTCAAGATCACTGTGACTGAAAGAAGTAAAATGGTTTCTGCACAGTAACTTGCGTTCTCCATCATCTATGGCTACTAAACTTTGTAGATGGCTTGCACATTGTGTAAGGAAGAACCCTGTTGATTTTGGGGTCAAAACATCGAAGGCCCAAGTCAATGCAACTAAAAGAAGAAAACTGGTTTCTGCACAGTAACATTACTTCAGCATCACAGACCTGGACCAAACTTTGTGGATGGCTTACACTTGGGGTAAGGAAGAAGCATATTTATTTTGGGGTCAAAAGGTCAAAGGTCAAGACCACTGAATAACTGGTTTCTGCACACAAATTTCAGTTATCTTCATAGAGCCCTATTAAACACTGGACGGGTATCTGATCTGTCTTTCATGGTAATCTTGTTTTAAAAATAAAATGGGGCAAGTAGCTTCTTGCAGTTTCAGAAAGTTACGCAATTTAATACTTCTTATTTTCCTGCCAAAAGACAAAGCCTATAATATTATGACATAATCTGCCCTTGAGTATATATATTCATTTGTCCATCAGTTATGTTTTTTGTTTCTGCACAATAGCTTTAGTTTTACACCGGCTACCTTTATCCATCTTTGTCAATGGCTTTCATTTAGGTTGGGAAGAAGCTTTTGATTTGGGGTTCAAAAGGTCAGAGGTCAAGTCCACTGAGAGAAAGAAGAAAATTGGTTTCCACACAATAACATTACTTCTACATCCCAGACCTGAACTAAACTTTGTGGATGGTTTGCACCTAGGGTAAGGAAAAAGCCTATACATTTTGGGGTCAAAAGGTCAGAAGTCAATGTGACTGAAAGGAGAAAAAGGATTTCTGCACGGCCACTTTAGTTCCATGTCAAAGACCTGGACTAAACTTTGTAGATGGCTTGCACTTTAATTAGGGAAGAAGCCTATTGATTTTGAGGTAAGAGGTCAAGGTCACTGACACATATGAAAAATGTTTTTTGCACAATAACTTCAGTTCTCAACCATGCACATTCACCAAAGTTTGTGGATGGCTTTCTTTGCATTAGAAAGAAGCCCATAGATTTGGGGCTGAAAATATTCAAGATCAAGGTCACTGTGACTGAAAGAAGAAACTGATTTTTGAATAATTAGTTCTAAACCAGAGACCTTGACCAGAGTTTGTAGAAGGCCTTGCACTTAAGATACTGCAGAAGTCTATTAATTTTGGAGTCAAAAGGTCAGAGGTCTTGGTCATTGTGACTCGAAGACAAATGGGGGTTTTGCACTCTAACTTTTGTCTAGATTAAGTTCCTTGACCAAATTTTGTGGATGGCTTACACATAGGGTAAGAAAGGGACCAATAGATTTTTGGAGTCTAAAGGTCAAAGTCATGGTAAGACTAATAAGAAAATAACAGTTTCTGCACAGTAAGTTTAGTTCAAAACTGCATACCTTGATCAAAGGTCAATGTCATTGAGACCTTTAGTCACTAATCTGCAGAGTCGATAGTGCCCTACTAGTACCTACATTGAGGACCATTAAATACCGAAGGGCATATAATGTACCATTCATGGTACTCTTGTTCATTCTTTGAGCTAAGTCAACAATTGTACTAGTAAATATTTTGTCTTGTTTTTAGGAAATTGAGCTGACACAAAAGAAGTTGGAATGTGAAAGGCTTTCGCAAGACATCGAGAAGGAAAAGAAGAGGAGCAAGCTATTGGTATGCCATTACAGTTGTTAATACACAGGAATTGACAGTCAGCTATTGGTATGTCATTACAGTTGTTAATACACAGGAATTGACAGTCAGCTATTGGTATGTCATTACAGTTGTTAATACACAGGAATTGACAGTCAGTTATTGGTATGTCATTACAGTTGCTAATACACAGTAATTGACAGTCAGCTATTGGTATGTCATTACAGTTGCTAATACACAGGAATTGACAGTCAGCTGTAGCTTTTAAAATACTTGGCACTAAAATAACAAATAACGTATTTGTTACAATGTTGCTCTTCAATCCTTGTGGGATTTCTGCCATACATTTTCAAATAATGGCAAATAACAGTGGAGTTAGTTCACTTGTCTTTTGATATATTAGAAAATACAAAGTGTTTCAGGGGTGGGTTTGTATTAGAGGTTATGCAAAATTTGGAATCTTGTGGAAATTTTGGAAAATTTTGATGCAGAAATTGGGCATCAGCACTGACAAAATCTGGGCTTTTATTGCATACCTGCCAACCATTATGCTTTTGGCATAATCATTACACTATATTTCACTGAATTACAGCTTATGCTCGACTGTATATGGATTACGCCTTTTTAGTATGTTAGATAGAGAAAATGAAAATAAAGCAATAAAACATTATGTTTGTCATTTTTATTATCATCATATAAATTTGAGAATATTCAAGAAAAGATGACTGCTGTGTAAAAATAGTGTAAGAGTGTGCTTGTTCGTCATAGACCTACATGTACTTTCCTGACACTATCAATATGTTTTATTTATTGCAGCTGTATATGACAAATTTCCAAGAAAACAGACAGGTTTCTAGTTTGAAAACTTGTCTTGCAGATTCATTATATTAATGAAGAGAATTGGTTAGCGGACCAGTCTATACTTTTAAAAAATGGTGCAAGATGTTAAGCCAAACAGGGTTTATCGATGTGACTCATGTATGTTTAATGACTGAAAAATGTTAGAGAAGAGGGACCTTTTTAAACTTCCAAACATGTTGGATCAGAAAAGGACAGATCAATAGTGCGTTACAAATTTTAAAAAAAAGAATCTGAGAGTGATGTAATACAGCACTCAGGTTGAGCACATCATCTTGCTCATTTAGAATTTGTGGAGTTGACTTATGATCACTCTGCAAAAGTTAGACATGTTGACTACCATATATTCTCATGTATAAGCCGTGTCCAAATGCAAACAACATAGACCCTGATCTGGTGTCGCATAATGTGCTGGCAGATCAGGGTGTGTGTTATTTGTTCTACTGATTAGTCCTTACAAACTGCATAGACCCAGCTCTGCCGGCGCATTATGCGACGGCAGATCTGGGTCTATGCTGTTTGCAGTTCGTATTGGATTATACGCGAGTATATATGATAGTTAAAGTGTTTGTCGTATATATAACTTGTCACAATGTTTTGTGCTTGTATAAATGGTACTAATCCACATGGATTTTGCCCATTTGCGACAAGAACTTTAATCGGCTACAAATCCCAATTAGTAGCTAAAATAAATGTACATTTTTCATAACAGTTTGTTGTAATTATGGCATGTAATATATAAATGATACTTTTTGTGCTCAGAATACACTTTTTTGAAATTTAGACCGTTTATACGTCTCTAGGGGTTGGCAGATATGTTATTGGAATTAATAGGGTATGTTACAAAACTAACTAAAATAGCATTTTTCAGGTGAAAAAATTCACAGGAAATGAATTTCATCAGTTCTGTTTTTGGCAGCATCATTTAGCATCACTGGCTATATAAATCATGTTGGTGCAAAAAAGTTGACTCTATTTACTTGTGAATAATGTTCATCTGATTGCAGTCAGGATAGATATGCCATCACATACTGTGCTGGCAGATCTGGGTCAATACCATTTTTCCAGTATCATTTTATTTGACCTAACTACTGTATATACTCGTGTATAAACTTGATACCAACTGCAAACTGCATAGACCCAGAAGATCTGCCATTACATAATGTGCCGACAGATCTGGGTCTATGCAGTTTGTAAGGACTAATCAGTAGAACAAACAACAGACCCTGATCTGCCAGCGCATTATGCAATGACAGATCAGGGTCTATGTTGTTTGCATTTAGACTCTGCTTATATGCGAGTATAGATGGTAACTGTTTCAGTTGGTTACAGTTAAATAATTTAAAATATGTTAAAAACTAATTTATTGCAACAGATCAGTACCTTCCTAAGCTACAATTTTCATAAGTTACTGGGGGGCCCCGGGTCTAAGGTGAACCGATCACTGAAATCTCACCTCAGTCCATGTGGGTTCAAGCCCTGGCTCAACCAATGTGGGTATGTGAGAAAGCTTGCGAGTAGTTGCCTGTCCGTCGGTGGTTCTATCCAGGGTCTTCATGGGCTCTTCCTCCACCAAGTATACTTGCCACCATATATGGCCTATCATGTGCTAAAAGTGGCATTAAATCCCAAAAATCTCAAATCACAAATCCAGTTTTCTGGAAAAAAAATACTTGACCAAATTATAAATGATAACTACAGACCTAGACATCATGAGAGCTCAGTTATTTCAGCAGGTAAATAATTTTCAGTTTCAGTATATGATTTGTAGAAGACAATAGCAGACAGAAATTCCAGTGCAGATTGGCCATTTTATCCACGTTATTGTGGGTAATTTTGTGCAAGGCATTGTTGGTTCAGCTGGCACAATTTTATACTTTCGTTAGTTCACCCCATATATTGATGAAAAGTTTTGTAAATGATAATCAAATACCAGTCTTACCCATAATACCTTGCAGAAAATTACCCACAATAACTTGTAAAGATGGCTCCGATTTGTACTGGAGTTTCCATTGCATAGGCAGCCATCTGCTATAAATGTTACTTCTAACTGAAATTGAAATTCAATCCCTCCATGTCTCTGAGATGATATCCATTCTCTTTTACCAAATGTGGTTTGTATTACTAATAATAGTGACAAACTACATGATCCGACTATGATTAGTAATAACTGGCTTTCAAGGTCCAGTTTTATGTCAAGGGAGGCAACTCAAATTTTGGTAAATGATTCGATCTTATAGTAGTTATCTCCCATGGATAATGGTCCACTGATGATAATACTTGAAACAATTGTAGAAAATGCCTTTCAAAGGAAATCACAATAACTCCTCAAAAAATGTTTCAAATGTCAATATAAATTATCTAGTAACATATAAGGAAAAGAAAATTTAGAACAGTCTGTTTATGATACTAAAAAGGAATGTTTTTCTATCTGAACTTGAGTAAATTAGTATCACTTCAACCCTCCAAGTCATCACTGTGTCCAGTACTTTGATTTATCTCATTGTCAAGGAAATTAGAACCTCCAGTACTCAGTGTTGCATTTGAGCTTCATGTGTTTAAGTCCCATTGAAGTCAACCACCACTACCACCACCCCTTCATAGTTTTATGAGCCTATGACTCAGGGGGACTTTCAATGGAGGGACTTGGAGGCAGACCTCCCTTTTGCACCAGAACCCTACTTTGTGATGTGCTAAAAGGTATGGATTAGGAGATTGTATTTGATTTTTATATGGAGGTGATCTGATTACATCTTTCCTCCATGGAAATTATTTTTGTGAGCCCTATTAATTTTCAATTTTTCTGGACTTAAATTTATTTGTCTGCAGTGGGGGCAAATGTGTTTTACAAAGACATGTCTAGTTTAATGAAGCCTGAGCTAGTACTCAAATAATTTTTGCTTCAGTTCAAAAATTAATGATGGATCTTGAATCCGCCAACAGAGTATATTCTGCATGGTATTATGAATTGTAAGCTGTAGTATGCTACACTAGTATTATTCTTGTACTGGTCCTTTGTCATACATCCATCCTGTGAGACATTTGTATGCTTTCAGTTACTTTTAGCAGGGGTATCTTCATTTGGCCATGTCTGTACATATGTCTGTCCCTATCAAAAAACTTGTCAACAAGATTGTGCAGAAACTACTCGTGGAAAAATGAAATTTGTCTAACATATTTTTATGCACAAATAGATGCCCTGAAAGAATTTCAAAACATTACAGCAGTTTTGAAAAATTGTTGTAAACACTTTTTTAAAACTTATTGGACTTAAGACTTTTTTTATGAGACTTTTTCACGAAAAAC
Source organism: Margaritifera margaritifera (assembly GCA_029931535.1). Taxonomy (NCBI): domain Eukaryota; kingdom Metazoa; phylum Mollusca; class Bivalvia; order Unionida; family Margaritiferidae; genus Margaritifera; species Margaritifera margaritifera. The sequence continues at coordinate 589,787 of JAQPZY010001591.1, forward strand.
CTTGTTAGCACAATTAAGCACAAAACACATGAGGTAGTCAAATTAAATTTGGTATACATGTTTGTATGTATATGTGGATGACTTAATTTGATTTTCATGGAATTATAGTAATATACTTGAATGTTTTGGGCTTGAAACTTTTTGACAAAACCTAGTTAGCATGATTAAGCAACCACTTTAGGTAGACAAATGAAATTTGGTATGTATAATATTTGTGTGCATATTTAGATGAACTGATTAGATTTTCAGACATGACAGCAATTTTTTGTAATTTTTATAAAAAAAAAAAAATTTTTCTCCTCACATTTCTTCATTTTTTGTACTTTTTTCAAATGAAAAACTTGCTAACACTACTTTACGTAGATAAATAAAATTTGGTATGCATGTTTGTATGCATAAGTGGATGACATTGGATTTTCATGCTTATATTGCAATATTTCAAATTTTCTGAACTTTTGAAAACACAAATCTAGTTGATCTTAGTTTTTGAAACAATGTCTGTTGGTCATTACTGTATGAAAGAAATTTCTCGAGATGTTGCACATAATAATAAGTTTTTTTTTATCTTTATTTTTATTTTTAAATTTTAAATCAAAATCAGAGGGGTTAGAAACAAAAGGGGTTAAAAGATGCTGTACCTTCTTCCCTCAGTTACATCTGCTCTGCCTTCTGAGGACCCTCCTCTCTGCCTTTCTCCAGAACACTAAAATATCTCCTTAAAACTGGACTACTTTCTATTAATTCAATGTATTTTTATGTTTATATAATTTAGGATCCAGATGTAAATGTGATGTTGTCTGTTTTAGCTTTTAACAGAAGATGACAACCTAAATTTGATCTTAGGCAGCAAGTCCTTCAGTTGCAAAAAATTCCCATTTGTTCCCAAAAGTGTCATTTTGGTTGGAAAAAGTGCCCTTATCATAAAGGGTGTCTCTCTTGCCTACATCTGTAAAAAAAAAAAATCCTAACTAGAGTTTTCCATTATTTCATTTCACAGTTTGCAAAAGGGGCACAACTAAACAATATCATAGATCTGAGAAATAAAATCAAAAGAGTTAACTCCCTCATGCTATTGTGTCAAACAAAATAAAAAAATGAAGTGGTATAGATTGCTGAAAAATCTGGTGTGAATTTAGAAATAGGAACATAAAAAGAAATGATTGTACATTGAATACTTGGATGAATAAATGAAATAAATTATTACTTTTGAAACTTTTTTTCTTGTTTGAGAGAAAAGTGTTTTCTATATGTTTTCAGGAGACAGACCTAACTGAGAGTGCCTCACAAAGGACACAGCTTACAGTTCAAGTTTCAGACCTTCAAAAGCGCCTTCAAGAGTTAGAAAAGGTAGGAAATAAAATTCTCTTTTTGTTGTGTCAGAGATTTTCCTTAAAATCTTGGAGACTGAAAATTGACTCAATTCAAAAACAAAAATAAATTGGTGAGTATTTTCTCAAATTCAGAAAAGCAAAAAGGAAGACATAAATGACTGTTTTTAGACTGCTTCTAAACCTATTAAAAGACATAAATTAGAGAAGAATGATGTTATAGAAAAGGTAAAAGAAGACAACAGCAGTCTTTTTATCCCCATGCAGATGAAGTTGGGAAGGGATATAACATTTGGCTCTTTTGTTTGTGTGCTCGTTCAGTCATACATATGTGTGTTTTGTTCATTACAACGATAATATCTGGAACCATTTTCACCTGCTCCTGAAAATTAGTATGTAAATGAATCTCAGGAAGAGTAACTCAGCCATATAAAAACTATATCACTGTGACCTAATTTTCATGCTTGAGTCACATTTTTATTTTCAGCCATTCATTCCTTACACCCTTTATATCTTGGACAATATTTAACCTACATTTATGAACATTGGTACGTGGATTCATTTCAGCAATACCATACCAAAACTAAGTCACTAATCTAATTTTCAGATATGAGTGACTTCTGTATGTTCAGCCATTTGTTTGCTATGCCCTCAATATTGTGGACCATATTTCACCTACATTCATGGAAATTGCTATTTGAATACATCTCAACAAGAGTAACCATGCCAAACCTAGGTCACTGTGATCTAATTTGTGCACTTTGAGTGGCATGTATTTTCAGCTATTTTTTTTGCATCCTTAGTATCTTTAACCCCATTTCATCTCATGAAAATTTGTGCGTGGATGCATCTCAGAAGGAGTTGCTCAACCTAGGTCACTGGAACCTAATTTTCATGTTTGAGTGACTTCTGTACTTTTAATTATCAATTCCTCATACCCTCAATTATCTTGGACTCTATTTTACCTACACATGGGAAAATTAGTATGTGGGTCATCTCAATGAGAGTAGCTCAGCTAGGTCTCTTTAACCTGATTTTCACTTTTGAGTTACTTGTGTATTTTCAACTATTCATTAATTGCACATTCAATATCTTGGACCCTATTTTACCAGCACATGAAAATGTATATGTGGATGCATCTCAAGGAGAATTACTAATTATACCAAACTAGGTCACTGTTACTTAATTTTCATGCTTAAGTGATGTTTTGTAATTTCAGCCATTTGTTTTTTTACATTCTCAGTATCTTTAACCTCATTACATTTTGGCTAAACAAAGGTTATTAAAACCCTACACTGATCAAACTTTGTATGTGGATGCATCTTGATGAATATATATTTGTAGTAATATTTTCTCCTCCAAGTGGTGGCTAAGTCAATGGCTTATACTTGCAACCAGTGTGTAGGAGGTTTGAATCCTGTCCAGGCCAGCCTGAATCAGCTTTCATGGCATATCTCTTTGCAAGGCTCTTAACTTCCATTGGCTAGGCATCAGTCCTTCATACCAGTCTCTGTTTGGTCAGCCACTCCTAATGTACTTGATTTTGGTGAAGGGATTTGTGTTTACCTGTAGACACCTTGCATTTCTTAAATTTACAAAAACTCCAAATTAATATCAATTGCACATATATTTTCTTGTTCCATGTGTTCTAAGCATCACTTATAAAAGTAGGATAATTGCTGATCATGAGTCAACCCATCTTCTCTAGCCAAAGGTCATTGATCTGCTTCATTCCACATTGACCCTTAGCATATGTAGCTAGCCAAAACAGTGTTTTGAACAAGTGCCCCCTTGTGCATGAAGAGTTGCTGTCCATAACAAGCAGAATCAATTGACCAATCAGAGAGATCGTAACTTGACTTGTTAGGTTTTCAGTTTGTTGATTTTCATGATGTCCACATGCCTTGACTTGAAAGAAGACAGGGAAACTTATCTGTTAAGTTAAACATATTACCTATTAAAGACTGAATCCATTTGAGAAAAGCTAAGTTAATGTACACGATATCCAATAACAGTGCTCCTGTCGATTTACAGACACTTTTCTAGTATAGGCTACCTGGTAACACTCCCCCTGAGATCCATGTCTACCAAACAGTATAAAAATCCCAAACCAAATAAGGAATTATTCAAAAGAAGTTTCCAATACTTGTGAACTTTGTTCTGGAATAGTATTCTAGTTGAGATTATAAATGTCCACTCTATTTTCTTCTTCAGAGATGTAGTTAAAATGAGAATTAAAACAACTGTATTTGTATTCATGAATGCCTCTGGGCATCATTAAATAAGTACATATTGCATGTATATAGACTACGTGGTTTCATATGTATGAATGAGTGTCCATGTGGTGGAGAGAAAGGAAAGAATATGAATATATTATCGTATATGCATACTGCTATGTATATGTATGCATATGTGTGTGTGTATATGTGTGTGTGTCTGTATCTAAATATGTTCCTTTGTATGAGGGCCTCAAGGTAGATTAGTTCTTTAGCTACTTGTGTTACCCTCTTGAAATAAAGTCATTATTATTAATATTATTACTGTGAAAGGTTTAAATTGGAGAAATGCATATGTGGCGTGTCATTGTCTACAGAGGCTGCAATGTTGTTCACAACGATCTTCCTAGATAAATATATAGATCAATCTGATTAGACAAGTTTCTTTCAGCTGCATCCGATCAGATAGCAGATCAGCAGATGTTATTTCAGCTCGCAACATATGTCAAATGTCAGTGTGGAACAAAATGGACCAATGACCCTTGGCTAGCAAAAATGGAGCCAACCATACTTTCTCAAAACTTTTCCACTTGTATGCACACAAAAACTGTAATATTGTCCTCCTCTTGAACATCCAATTAAGTTGTTTCAGAATAATCTATGCTGTATATATTTTATAGCAGTCTGTATCACAATGAATGCTCATTGAATTTTTTGGTATGTAAATCGTTGTTTAATTACAGATTATCCAAAATTGTGCATAATATGTACTAGGTACTTGATTGAAAGATGGTCAGTTTTTTCCGAACGTCAGCCTTGTCAGAAAAGTAACTAATTGACAACCAAGAAACTTTGAATTGCTTACTGAATATATATAGAATAGCATGAAAAGTCATTCTTGCTGTACTCTATTTCTTGCTGTACTCTATTTCTTGATGTACTCTATTTCTTGATGTACTCTATTTCTTGATGTACTCTATTTCTTGCTGTACTCTATTTCTTGATGTACTCTATTTCTTGATGTACTCTATTTCTTGATGTACTCTATTTCTTGCTGTACTCTATTTCTTGCTGTACTCTATTTCTTGCTGTACTCTATTTCTTGCTGTACTCTATTTCTTGCTGTACTCTATTTCAAGGAAATAGCTCTCCTATATATAATATGAAATGTCCAACATACAATAACGACTCTATATGTAAAACTACTCAGATACCATCTGCCAAGAGTATGGTAATTATAGCCTCACTTGACAAAATGGGAAGAGACCATTAGAAAATACATTGTCTATCCAACCATTTGTCCATGTTTCTGTCTGTCCATCAACAATTTGTTTCTGCAAGGTAACTTTTGTGAGAATTTTTGGATTTTAACCAGATTCAGCAAGCTGCTTTATATTGATGAGAGCATGAAAGAGCTTGATTTCCAGCCTTCTATATCTTCATTTATAGGAGTTATGCCCCCTGATTGCCCATCTGCTTGAATTTTGTTTCCACATTATAACTTTACCAATGATTGTTGGCTTTTAACCAAATTTAGCTTGCAGCTTTATATTCATAAGACTGTGAGTGAGTTTTATTTCCAGCATTTCAAAACTTGATTTATTGGGGCTATGTCCTCTGATTGCACATTCTTCTATCTTTGGTTTCCACAACGTATCTTTCCCAAGATTTGTTGGATTGCAACCAAATTTGTTGTGTAACTTTATATTGATAGGACCTTGTATGAGTTGGATTTTCAGTATTCAACAACTTTGACAAGAGTTATGGCCCCTGATGTCTGTTCTTATGACTTTGATTTTGGCAACATGATTTTACTAAAGATTATTGGATGAATTTGATTTCTAGCATTCTATGACTTTATTTACAGGACTTATGCCCCTTGATTGCCCATCATCCTGACTTTGGTTTCCACAACATATCTTTACCTAGATTTGTTGAATTTCACCCAAAGTTTGGTATGTAACATTATATTGATAAAACCTTGTATGAGTTGGATTATCAGCATTTCAGAACTTCATTTGGAGGAGTTATAGCCCCTGATTGCCTGTCCTCCTGACTTTGGTTTCCACAACAAAACTTTACTAGGGATTATGGGATTGCAGCCAAATTTGATGTTGGCAAGACTTTGGATGAGTTTGATTTCTAGCAGTGTACGATATCATTTATAGGATTTGTGCCCATTGATTGCTCTTCCTCCTGACTCTGATTTCCATAACATATCTTTACTAGGGTTTGTTGAATTTCAGCCAAATTTGGTATGTAACTTTATAACTTTATATTGATAACACCTTGCACGAGTTTGATTTTTAGCTTTTTAACAACTACATTTACAGGAGTTATGGCCCCTGATTGCATGTCCTCATTACTTTGGTTTCTCTACCGAGGATGTTTGGATTTCATCCAAATTTGGAATGTTGCTTGATACTGATGAAATCTTGAATTCCACCACATCATTTAGAAGAGTTGCGGCTCTCTGATTGCCTCTATTCCTATCTTTGGTTTCATTTCTGCAGCATAGCTTTACTAAGGATTATTGGATTTCAATGAAATTTAAAATGCACCTTTATAGTGACGAGACCTTGAATGGGTTAAATTTCTAGCATTCAGCAACATTATTCACTGGAGTTATGCCCCCTGATTGTCTATTCTCCTAACTTTGCTTTCTGCAGCATATCTTTACCAAGGAGTGTTGGATTTCATCTAAATTTGCTCTGCAGCTTCATATTAATTAGTCCTTGGTGGAGTTTAATTTACAGCATTCCACATTATCATCTTGTGGAGTTGTGGTCCCTGAATGCCATCTTCTCCTGATTTTGGTTTCCCAGTGCAATTTCCTCTTTTTCAGATCTAAACTATCAAATTGTAGTGAGTGTTGCCATTTATGATGCACCCATCACTGATAGCTATATTTATTATTGATCTCAAGTTTTTATTTTAAAAAAAAACATTCCGTATTTACCTTGACATAATGTGCACTCAACTATTCTATCCAGGCCTGGAAGTCATTCAGTTCTTCAGCTTGAGTTTGAGCTTTAGATTTTGTTTCAACCAATCACAAATGATGGTACATTTAAAAGGTAATTTCTGATTGGGTAATGGTGGAAACTCAATCTCACACTCGGTCTTAGAAAGTTTTGAAATCACCAGTTAAACAAACAGCATTAGACAGTTGTGGGCCATTTCATAATGCAATGACAGATCTGGCCCTGTATTATCGTTATGAGCCTGAAACTTCAGCTGAAGCTCAGAGTCTCAAAACTTTGACAGTTTGTAACTTTAAGTTTGTAACTTTAATAAAAGTTGGGTTACAATCATAGACTTTTAAGAATTTTCTTAATTTCTTTTCCTCAACTAGACTACTAAATGTCACTAACCTGTATTTACTCCAAGAGTCCTGTCTGATTTGGGCATTTTCAGATTCATCTTGAGTTTTAAACGCTAAAGGTTTTAAGAACTTATGACAGGTTCACTGCTGTTTGCCATGGAGTGTGTCTTCTACATAGGTTAATGTGTAATCCTCTTCAAATTGTTCCAAAAATATTGTAACATTTTTACAGCCTTCCCTCCTCCAACCCCCGACCCCCACCTACCCCCGCCAAATATTTGTACCTGTTACAAATTGATTGGTAGGTTTTTTTAGGGTCTCTAAATTGATTCTCAATGATGTATGGAAATTCTGCATTGATTTTTTCTTCTTCAGAGATGAATAAAAACTAGAATAAGCCATCCATTGAAAGGCTTCAAATGAATGTGCTACAAAAGTAATTTATTTGATTCCATTGTTTTGTGTGGAAATTACTGAAACCATCAATCGACAGTGAGAACTATACTCCCCTGCATACAAGACAAAGTTTCATATCAACATCCAACACTTCCCAAACCCAATACTAGACAATTTAAGTGTACATGTAAGTTTAAATATTCTGGAGATAAGATAGGGAATTTTTTGCCTACATCAGTTCTGTTGAAAGTTTTAAAGAAAAATATCTCAATATTTAAAGCTTGAATTATATTGATTTCTTCATGTCACTATATTTTTTTAAAATTCCTGTTAGTCTTCCAGCTTTTCTATCCTTGTGCCTGCTAATCTCTTTTGTTTGTTGAAACATGATTGATATGTTCATAGTAATGTAAAGACATAGCACTTAATTGTTACTCTGTTAAATGGTGTGACTTTTCTTTTTTCCTACACATGTTTTGTTAACAAGATATATGCATGTAGATTGTTACAGTAGAATGGAGTTGTGGGCCTTAACGGAGATTAGATACATGCATGTAGATTGTTACAGTAGAAAGTAGTTGAGGGCCGTAAGGGAGAATAGATACATGCATGTAGATTGTTACAGTAGAAAGTAGTTGAGGGCCTTAAGGGAGACTAGATACATGCATGTAGATTGTTACAGTAGAAAGTAATTGTGGGCCTTAAGGGAGACAAGAAACATGCATGTAGAGTGTTACATTAGAAAGTAGTTGTTGGCTTTAAGCAAGACTAGATACATGCATGTAGATTGTTACAGTAGAAAGTAGTTGTTGGCCTTAAGCAAGACTAGATACATGCATGTAGATTGTTACAGTAGAAAGTAGTTGTTGGCCTTAAGCAAGACTAGATATATGCATGTAGATTGTTACAGCAGAAAGTAGTTGTTGGCCTTAAGCAAGAATAGATACATGCATGTAGATTGTTACAGTAGAAAGTAGTTGTTGGCATTAAGCAAGAATAGATACATGCATGTAGATTGTTACAGTAGAAAGTAATTGTTGGCCTTAAGCAAGACTAGATACATGCATGTAGATTGTTACAGTAGAAAGTAGTTGTTGGCCTTAAGCAAGACTAGATACATGCATGTAGATTGTTGCAGTAGAAAGTAGTTGTTGGCCTTAAGTGAGACTAGATATATGCATGTAGATTGTTACAGTAGAAAGTAGTTGTTGGCCTTAAGCAAGAATGGATACATGCATGTAGATTGTTACAGTAGAAAGTAGTTGTTGGCCTTAAGCAAGAATGTATACATGCATGTAGATTGTTACAGTAGAAAGTAGTTGTGGACCTTAAGGGAGAATAGATACATGCATGTAGATTGTTACAGTAGAAAGTAGTTGTTGGCCTTAAGAATAGATACATGCATGTAGATTGTTACAGTAGAAAGTAGTTGTGGACCTTAAGGCAGAATAGATACATGCATGTAGATTGTTACAGTAGAAAGTAGTTGTTGGCCTTAAGCAAAAATAGATACATGCATGAAGATTGTTACAGTAGAAAGTAGTTGAGGGCCTTAAGGGAGGCTAGATACATGCATGTAGATTGTTACAGTAGAAAGTAGTTGAGGGTCTTAAGGGAGACTAGATACATGCATGTAGATTGTTACAGTAGAAAGTAGAGGGCCTTAATGGAGACTAGATACATGCATGTAGATTGTTACAATAGAAAATAGTTGAGGGCCTTAAGGCAGACTAGATACATGCATGTAGATTGTTACAATAGAATGTAGTTGTGAGCCTTAAGGGAGACTAGATACATGCATGTAGATCATTACAATAGAATGTAGTTGTGGGCCTTAAGGTAGAATAGATACATGCATGTAGATTGTTACAGTAGAAAGTAGTTGAGGGCCTTAAGGGAGACTAGATACATGCATATAGATTGTTACAGTAGAAAGTAGTTGAGGGCCTTATGGGAGAATAGATACATGCATGTAGATTGTTACAATAGAATGTAATTGTGGACCTTAAGGCAGAATAGATACATGCATGTAGATCATTACAATAGAATGTAGTTGTGGGCCTTAAGGGAGACTAGATACATGCATGTAGATCATTACAATAGAATGTAGTTGTGGGCCTTAAGGGAGACTTGATACATGCATGTAGATCATTACTATAGAATGTAGTTGTGGGCCTTAAGGGAGACTTGATACATGCATGTAGATCATTACTATAGAATGTAGTTGTGGGCCTTAAGGGAGACTAGATACATGCATGTAGATCATTACAATAGAAAGTAGTTGAGGGCCTTAAGGGAGACTAGATACATGCATGTAGATTGTTATGGTAGAAAGTAGTTGAGGGCCTTAAGGGAGAATAGATACATGCATGTAGATTGTTACAATAGAATGTAGTTGTGGGCCTTAAGGGAGACTAGATAGATGCATGTAGATCATTACAATAGAATGTAGTTGTTGGCCTTAAGGGAGACTAGATACATGCATATAGAGTGTTACAGTAGAAAGTAGTTGTGGACCTTTAGAGAGACTATATATATTTGTATTCTGATTCAGCTTCCTCATTAAATAAAGAATTATTCTTGTTGTTATTAAACATCTGGATCAGTAACAATATAATGTTCCAGACATCCATAGTGTTTCATTCACTCACTAATAAAAGTATTTGTAGGACATGCTATATGCACTCTACAAAAATGGTAGAGGAGAAAAGAGCAAATGTCAGCTGATTGGAACACCTTTGGGCTTTTCTATTGAAATCCACCTTCTATATACATGTAGTATGAGTAAACTTCACTTTGTTAAATTTAGGTCAAATTGTTTAACAACAAGAAGTTAAATTTTGTATGGAAATTGTGATGAAAGTCATGGAACAAAGGTGGCAGCACGAGAGGTTAGACTATGTACCATATTTCTCCAGTGATAGGTCCATGCTAGATCATAAGCCCATTCCCTTCTTAAGAAATTTTAAGCATGTTTTTATCTCTGAAAGCTTAAATGTCCAATAATAATCCCACCCCACAAGTTTCATCGCATTTACATGGCAGACCCCAGGACTCTCATGTATCGTAAAAGAATAACTGTATATGTGATTACCTACCAATGGACATTCAAGTCAACTTTCGACAAAGGTTCATTGCAACACTGTTTTGCCTTTTTGGTCAGAGCTTTACACCATTCTGCTACTATAAGTGAATTCCCTTTTTTATGCCAATGAAACTTATATATACTTTTTGGATGGAGATTTGGACAGTGTGGAAGTTGTATCCCAAGTCTTTAGGAGGTAGGGAGGGACCCTGGGGGGCAAATATTATTTGCATTAAACGACTTGGCCTTTTGATGTCAAGAAAGTGTATATATGGTTCTAGGATGGGGATCTCAATAGTTTCAAAGTTATGACCCCTTGGGTGAGAGTTGAAGGTATGGTCCGACCCAAGAACCTATGCTGGCTGCATACATTAATTCCTCTTTTCATGCCAAGTAAGTGTATGTCTACTTTACGGGTGGGGCTGTGAACAGTTTTTAAGTTATGACCAGGGGGTAAGGGAGAGACCCAGAGGGCCAGTGTTGACTGCATACATGTTTTGGCTTCTTAATGGAGAGAAAGTTTATATGTATTTTTTAGGGTGGGGATCTCAATGGTTTCCAAGTTTTGACCAAGAGGTTGAGCCCCAGAGGATAAGAACAGACACAGGAACATAACTAAGGAGCAATATTCATTTAAAAAGAAAGTTAACTGTCTACTTATGCAATATTCCAAAATAAATCCCAAGATGCAAGCATGCATCATAGAAAATGTGCATTGAATTCTATCAAAATATGTAGATACTAGGGGTGATCTTTGACCTTCCCCCATACTAGGGTTGATCTTTTACCTCCCCCCATTTGGGTTGCATTCACTTTGTTGGGAAAAAAACAATCCCCATTCCTGATGCATTAAGTGTAGGACGTTCCATCAAATTCCTACGGGTAGTTTTGGAGTTAAGGGCTTGCACAAAAACTTTAACATTGAGTTGACACCGCTGACCATGCTGCTGCCACATCAGCAATGCTATGTCTCACATTTTCCTATGAAAGAGGTGAGACAAAAAGAAAATGAATAGGCATAATAAAATGGAATAAATAGAATTTTCTAGAAGCTAAAGGAAGAGGTTGTTGTATCCAGCAATCATTTTAATTTTAGTAGCAAAGTTCATTAAAACAATGAAGCGAAAGCCGATGTCTATAAGCCTATGTATATCTTCATGTTCATCAAAAGGGACATCAATTTTGCTATATCTGTTCTTCTTTAAATGTCAAAATATGACAAACTCTTATCAAGACCATTTCATGATACAAATGTGATGACGAAACATGACTCAGGGTAGATGCTAATTTTGCTTTTATGTCTTGATAGAAGTAGTTATTGATGAGGAACATATATTTACACTCAGTTGTGTGGTATCATAAAATTGATCAGACTTGCGCCTCATTTGTTTTTTCGAGAAAGCCATGCTTGAAGGCCGATATCCATATGGTCTTACCTCATTCGATCAATATGGAAATTCTATGCCTGCTGGCATCTCAAAGAGGGTATTGATTCAGCAGAGATTCTGTAATTTGTAATCACTAAATATGGGGGTTGAAGGACAGTGATAATTTGTTTTAGATACTTTGATAAGGTTTGGAGATATCCAGGTACCATTCTATAAATGCATTTGTAAACAAGAACAGCCCTTAAAAGTTTATTCTATCATCGATACTCACAACAGAATTTTAACATTAATCTTCTTACTATGAAATATATCACAATATAGCATGTACATGGAAACCGATGCCTGTGTACATAACTGGCATATATGGAAACCAATGCCTGTGTACGTAACTGGCATATATGGAAACTGATGCCTGTGTACATAACTGGCATATATGGAAACCAATGCCTGTGTACATAACTGGCATATATGGAAACCGATGCCTGTGTACATAACTGGCATATATGGAAACCAATGCCTGTGTACATAACTGGCATATATGGAAACCAATGCCTGTGTACGTAACTGGCATATATGGAAACTGATGCCTGTGTATATAACTGGCATATATGGAAACCAATGCCTGTGTACATAACTGGCATATATGGAAACCGATGCCTGTGTACATAACTGGCATATATGGAAACCAATGCCTGTGTACATAACTGGCATATATGGAAACTGATGCCTGTGTACATAACTGGCGTATATGGAAACCAATGCCTGTGTACATAACTGGCATATATGGAAACTGATGCCTGTGTACATAACTGGCATATATGGAAACCGATGTTTATGTACATAACTTGCATATATGGAAACTTGATTGCTTCACAATAGTAAAAACTATGAAGCATATTTTTACCTCTGCCAAATTTGAATTGCCTTGCAATGATTAAAAACGAATCTCTCTTACCTTAATGTTGATATGCCCATGTGCTTTCTGAATCCGGTGCATGATACAAATATATCATATTTTTTCTCACACACATACACACACACACACCAAATATTTAATATCTTAAAGATGTCTTGTGTCCAAATATATTCACATACAGAATGGCACTTTGCAAGGTTGCAGTATGTACCAAAGGTTTAAACCAATCAGAAAATAGATCAATGTCAGCTGATTAGGTATTTATGCTTCAGTTAGGAAAACTGGTTTATGTTTGACCATGTTTCATGGGTGGTTTGGTACATGTTTGGCTATGTGTAATGGCTGGTTTGGTACATGTTTGCCAATGTTTAATGGGTGGTTTGGTACATGTTTGGCTATGTGTAATGGCTGGTTTGGTACATGTTTGCCAATGTTTAATGGGTGGTTTGGAACATGTTTGGCCATGTTTAATGGGCTATTTGACCCTGTTTAATGGCTGTTTTGGTACATGTTTAACCCTATTTCATGGAGTGACTTTTCCATTTGTGACCATGTTTCATGCCATATGTGATTGACCTTGTTCATGGTTGCATCAAGATGTTTTGTGTTCCATATTCATGTTTCATAGATGGATTGGTCCATGTTTGACCATGTTTCATGGATGTATTGGTCCATTTTTGACCATGTTTGATGTTCATCTTTGAATTTCCATGTTTTAGTAACTGTTTTTTCATGGATAAACATGGTATCCTAGCCTGTCTGTGGTTGGTTTCTGTTTCACGACCACAAGCAAACTTTGACAAACATGGTTGGTATGAAGCATGGACAGTCACAGATGTCCGTGAAAGTCCATGGTCAGCCATGATCTAGCCATAATACACAGAAAACATAAGAAGATGGTGTTACCAGAGAAGTAAAAATTCACTAATTAAGTGATTAATATTGCCAAAAAATTAGTTTTCCTTATATTGGTTATGAGATGGACTCGTCTTAACTTTATGGAACGAGTTTTGGTCTTGTGGACAGAGACAGCAATTTTCAACTTCTGCAGTATGTACAAAATTGGAGCTTTTTGGTTATTATCTAAAAGACAGTAATTGCATGCCATACTGTGTGTGTGTGAGAGAGAGAGAGAGAGAGAGAGAGAGAGAGAGAGAGAATGTATTCTAGCTTCAAAGGTTTTTTCTAGCTTCAAAGTTTTTTTTAATTGTTCATGCATTGAAGGTAAACAGAGTCATTAAATAGTAATTAATATTTATTAGCAATGATGTAATTGACTGAAGTGTTATTGAACAGGTAATTTTAGATTTACATTCTCACAGCAGCTTGTAATAAATCATAACCTTGTTACTTTTGAAAACCATTAACAGTGAAGTTGTTTGGAATAAAGGGCGACACAGTCATATTGCCTTTATGATAATTACTGCAGTTGCATGAGGAAGTTACAAGTAAAAATTAAATTCTTGCCTATAAATTTCTTGTCAGCCTTGTTGAGGATTGAGACCAACATTTTTTGAATGCAGTCAAATTCCTGTGAATCACGCAAATCATTTTAATCTTCAGAAATTTTTAAAATCCTGCATGTAAAATACAGATATTTTCACTTGTTATAGAACATTAAAGGTTTCAGTTATGTGTAATTTACTGTGAATGAATCATAGCTTTAACATGTCCAATTGATAAGCCCTCTAGTTCAATGAATTGCTTGTAGGGCGGGAGTTATGATGTAATTGGCAGCCATATTGGTTTCCCACATGATGTCATTGGCAGCCATATTGGTTGAGTGCTGACAGTCTTATTGTTGATTGTACATGGTATTTAAAAGTTGAAATATCCTCTTTACAAAACATACATGTACATAAACTGAAAGAACACAAAACAAACATTCTGTCAGTATCAATACTTTTTTTATTTATTTGCTGATTTTGCCTCATTATACCTTGTTAAAAATGGCAAATTTTGGGAACCTTATATAACAGAAACTGCAAGGTTGTCTACCATCCAGTTAGAACAGGTAGAAACTCATTGTCAGAAATATGACCATAGTGGACACTGTCTAAAGAAGCTTGCAATTGTTGGAACTGCAGTTTGTGAGTCCGACTGCAAGAGTGAGCTGATAATGTTTTTACCTCATCTGGTCATAGACCAGAAGAACTCATGGTCTTTCATCTGTCGTCCATCCGTTAGCAAAACTTTGTTATCGCTGCTCATCCTAAACTACGTGGAGGATTGCCATGAAACTTTACACACACATTCATCCCATGGTCTAGTTGGTCCTAAATAAAAATTGTGCAGCTCATACATCAATATGGCTGCCACAGTGTCCCTCTTGAAAATCTTGTTATTGCTACTCCTTCTGAATGGATGGTCATATCAACATGGGTTTTCACTAAAGGACTTCTTATGATGCCTAGTTGATTTTAAAGGAAAATGGTGCTGATCTGATATCCAATATAGCTGCTACAGTGGCCATCTTGAAAATCTTATTATCACTACTCCTGCTGAATGGAAGGTCATATCAACATTGGGTTTTCACTAAAAGACTTCTTATGATGGCTAGTTGGTCCTAAATGAAAATGATGCTGATTTGGTGTCCAATATGGCTAACACTGTGGCCATCTTTAAAATCTTTTGATCGCTACTCTTCCTATATGACATTTTTCAGCACATGATAGGCTATACATGGTGGCCAGTATATTTGGTAGAGGAAGAACCCGGGAAAATCCCGGGAAGAGCCACCGACCCACCGGAAGCTACTGGCAAGCTTTCTCACGTGTCAGCCGAGTCGAGACTCAAACCCATGCGGACAGAGGTGAGATGTCAGTGATCAGTAAAGGCGAGTGCCTTAGACCACTCTGCTCCCTGGATACATGGAAGGGAAAAGGGAAATTTTGTTTCCGAGCCGTAACTTTGGAGGGTCTTTATGAACTGAAACCAGATTTGGTATACGTGGCTTTACATCAAGAAGATCTATGTTGAGTTTGATTTTCATCATTTTTCCAGCAAATTTTAATGGAGTTATTACTCCTGTTTGACTTAAACCTTTGCCCTTCAATTTTATCATTTTGGCACCATTAGGGTGGGGGCATCTGTGACATTTGAGTGCATTTCTAATGGTTTTCTTTTCTTGATGTCCTTTAAAATAATATAAAATCAGTAAACCTGAATAGCTGGTACTTGAAGCCAAAGAGGTTTTATATATAATTACTGTATACATTCATTGGGTCATAAATACCAGTTCAAACAAATTGCTGGGTATTTGAGGCATCCATGTTCAAAGCAACAGGATTCTGTTGTACATTTATTTGAACTGTAAAACTCATACAAACATAAAATTGATAATAATTTTACAGGCTCATTAGTTTCTGTTCCATTAAACACTATGCATCATTTACTTGGCTAGACCGGAATCACAGTTTTGGGTTGCATGACATTGTTATACACCCACCATTCCATATTATGATGTTGTCTGTCTATCCATCCATCTATCTATCCATTCATCTGTTACCAATTTGGTTTCCACACAATAACTTGAGTTTGCCACCATCAACTGTTGCTAAACTCTGTGGATGGCTTGCACTTGGGTTAAGGAAGAGCCCTCTCAATTTCAGGGTCAAAAGCTCAAAGACGAAGGTCATTGTGACTCAAAGAACAAAAATAATTTCTACACAATAACTCCAGTTGTTCACCATCTATAGTTACCACATTTTGTGGATGGCTTACATTTGGAGTAAGGAACAACCTTAATTAAGTTGGGGTTGAAAGGTCAAAGATCAAGGTTACTGACTGAAAGAAGAAAAATGGTTTCTGCACTATAACTCTAGTTCTCCACCATCAACAGTTACCAAACTTTGTGGATAGCTTCAATTGGAGTAAGAAAGAATTCTTTTTATGTTGGGGTGAAAAGGTCAAAGATCAAGGTCACTGTGACTGAAAGAAGAAAACTGCTTTATGCACAAAAACTCTAGTTCTCCACCATCAACATTTATCAAACGTTGTGGATGGCTTGCAAATGAGGCATAGAAGAAGCCTATCAATTTTGGGTTCAAAGGCCAAGGTCACAATGACAGAAAGAAGAAAAATTGTTTCCGCACATTACCTTGAGTTCTACACCATTTACAGTTACCAAACTTTGTGGCTGGCCTGTACTTGGGGTAATGAAAAACTCTAGCAATTTTGGGGTCAAAAGGTAAAAGGCCAAGGTCACTGTAACGGAAACAAAAATATCGTTTATGCTCAATAATGTTACTTATACATCACGGACCTGGACCAAATTTTGTGGATGACTTACAGCTAGGGTAAAGAAGAAGTTAATCAATCTTGGGGTCAAAACAATCAAAGGTCAGGGTCACTGTGACAGAAAGAAGATCGGTATTTTTTGCACAAAAATTTCAGCCATCTACATAGAGGACTATTAAACACGGGGCAGGCATATAATGTGCCATTCAGGGTACTCTTGTTTTGTACGGCAAAGCCCCAGGCAAGTCAACAAACAACTTAAGGTTGTCAACAAACAACTTACAGATTATATCTCGATGCCAGCTGCAAATCTATACCACTGTATTGTCTGTTATTCTTCATGTTTTCTCACAATCAATCTGAAGAGAATATAATACTTTGTCTTCTAATTTTTGGTACAGAAAAGTTCTTTAAATAATGAAATTATTAAAATTTTAGGTACCTAATAATTTTGTTACAATTAATATCAGGTTTCATTTCACTACTCCATTTAGCTGGAAACAGTGAAGATAATAGCTTTTGATCTGGATGTTTACACATGTAATGAGTTTAACATATGCAAATAACACAAGTTATATTGGAGAGTTCCTAATTAAATGTTGAAAAAAAGATCTAATTGATGTGCATTATATAATTTTCATGGAGAATTGTTTTTAGCTCATCTGGTCACAAGGCATATAGTGCTGTTTTTCTTGCATCCTCTGTTCACAATTGTTATTTACAATTTTTTCTCAAAAACTGTCCAACAGAATTTGACAACATTTTGAAAGATGATGTACCACCCAAGAAAATCATGAACTTTTTGAGGGAATGAAAATTTTGACCCTATATTTTAAGGATTTTATATTTTTTACCTTTGTATTTTATTTTATATACATTTTACAGAATTTAGCATTTTTACTTTTGTCTTTTGTCTTGTGGTGCTTTGTGGTTGCATTTATTTGGAAAGTTTGATATCTTAAAACTTTTTGTGCAATTCTTCATTTTACATTTTTAGAACTTTACTTTTAATTAACTTGATAGCCACTATAGTGCTGACATGCCATTAAATGCTAATTTTGTCAGAGTATTGGATGTATCAACATTTTTCATCAAATTTTAAGCAGGTTAGGGAAGAACATCTTTACAAAGTTATTATTATAAGTTTATATTTGACAAGCCTTCAAGACTATTTGTTTTCCAGAATTTGCTCAGGAAAAGCTAGATTTTCTAAAAACTTGCCACCTATGAGGAAGTGTTCTTTGAAGTACATGAGTGTTATAGTGCAGTTGCATGTTGCAGCTGTAATGGGAGGTAATGTTTCCTTTGATCTCCAATTACCTTCACTGGTCCCAGAATGATTTTTTACATGAAACATTATTGCATGTTAGAAAGTTGTTACAGCTCAGTACAAGACCATAATTTCCGGATATTTAAACCTGAGAAATGGGAATGAGGAAGGCAACTGGTGCATTGTGCAAAGAATTAAAGAATGATATATTTTACATAAAGATCCAAATAGCTGCTGTCAATATACACCTCTCAATACACAGTTGTACAGAAGGACAGACAGACAAACAGTTATAGCACATGTTCATTTATTTTCTAAGAATAACGTCCCATTCTATTAACAGAAACAATTATTATAAAGAACATTTCAATTCATTATTATGCTCTACAATACCATGATGTTTGAAACAGACATCAAGTCAATTACTTTTCAAATGTAATTGATTCAATTGTAATTGCTTTAGAGAATTTTGATTACAGTTTCAGTTACTCTCTTTGGGGCACAGTAATTGATTAAATTACATTACCTTTTGGAATATACCAGTAATAACTTTCTTGTCAATTACATTTGATTACATTTTTTATACATTCACATAGATTTCTATGCATTTTGCATTTTATAAGTGACAGAGTAATATTGATATAAAAATTAAATGTTACATTTTAAGACAAAATACATTCAGGTATTTCCAGTTAAACATGCTTTTTATACAATACTAATTGGACTGCTTCTTACATTATTCATCAAACCCATTAGAGAGAGGCATCTCTCGTATAAAACAAATCACAGAAATGAGATGGTAATGTGCCGATTGCATAACAGACACACATACCTGACTCATGCATACCTCTGGAAGGGTGATTGGTTTGGTTTGGTTTGGTGCTTTACGGCACAGCAACACAGGTAGGTTATTTAGTGCTGATGCAATTGCAGTAAAGTGCCTTGCCCAAGGACACGCCATGGTAGCTGACCCAGGCTGGTCCGATGGTAGGATTCTAACCCTGGAAGGGTGAACCATGACCAGAGTGCATATCTGCTGACAGTAAAACACATTCTTGTCTAGTGTGTTGACTTCCACCCTGTGAGACAGAAGTATTTTGATGTGAACTCAATGAAGAAACTGTATGATGATGTACTACACTAGAAAATCTTGGATTTTTTTAGTGAATGCAGTTTATATAACAGATTTTGACCATATGTTTTAAAGATTTTACAGTTGTTGCCTTTATCTGTATTATATATACTTTTTACAGAATTTTAAAAATTTTAATTTTGAAACAGTCTATCTTGTTAAAGTTTTTGTGCAATTCTTCATTTTTACATTTTTTTATCTTTACCTTTGGTCAGTACCATATAGTCACTGTTGTGCTGTGGTGCCATAAAACACTACTGCATACATACCGGTACATATCAGGGAGCCTTACATTTTTTGAGTGCAACTGTACATTTTGAAGTACTTCATTGGTACACATGAATCTACTGTTTGTAATATATATTCATTATAAAAAAAAAACTGTTTCAACCCCTTGATAGGCCTTACCAGGTGGTAGCAGCAAACCATAAGTTTATCCCAATGATTTGCTATGGATTTCCCAGCAATAGTTTTGTGTGTGTGTTTTTTTTATATAAACAAAACATATTTACACAGTATTCCTATCACTGATCATGATGTTGCCACATTTGGTAAATCCACTCACTTAAAGTGGATTAGTTTGGCAAAAGCATTCTCTTTGTTTTGTTGATACAAATGTCTGTTTCAATTTCCTTTCCATTTCATGGCTGTTGGCGGCATAGGTTTAAAATCTTTTATATCAGCACCAACAAGATTTATTCCCATATGTTTGTCGAGAGTGTCAACATTAAGCCTGCACTGCAGCTTTGTTTTGAACAAATTCTGGCACAAAAATCCGCGCTCACACTCCATGCTAGTGTCAATGATACTAGTTTTGTCAGTAATTGAGCTGCTGACAGTTCTCTATAATTGTTGTATACAGTGTACTGGAGAATCCCCCACTCTTTCTTTACTTCATTGGCACTAATGACTATGTCACTGTTTTCTCCTGATTGACTGTAATGGACAATCAAAGTGTCTATATGATCGTTATCAAACTGTGGCATATCACTAACATTTTCAGTAAAATTATTAGGCTTAAACACTGTGAATGCATTACAAATCTCATGGTCCAGGAATCTATCATGTACATTTGGATGAAAAAAAACCCATATATGCTGTACTGCTTTGCCTGGAAAGTTATTGTTATGTGACGAACACTTCAGTTCAGTCTCGTTAAAGTGACTGTTTCGCACTTGGCCATAAGAAACCCATTGCAGAGGGGCCCAAAATGGGATGTTTCACCGAGGTATTCAGCTTCCAGCAATGTTAAAATCTATGAACATCTTGCTTCATGGTTATGTAGGGCAAATTTCTTGAATACAAACACTGGCGAAGGGTGTTTATTTTTCCAAAGACAAAGAAAGTGCAGCAAAAACATGAATTTGTATGATGTCATGTTATGTTCCAATGAATTTCCCATAATGTCTCTGTCGGCCTAGGTTTGAAGAAAGTTAAGGATACTTTATCTAAAAATGTCATGAGCTTGTTGTCCTTTAGCTGTTATTTTGGCTTTAACTGATCTTGGTCATTGCATGCAGTATGCTCCACTAATGCTGATTTCCTATAGTTTGTAGATCCAGGCTTTACGAAGTTGTTTTTTTTTTATGATGTTTTTGGCAGAGATCACAAAACATAGCATGAGCTGAGAATAGCTCTGTCCATTTTCTGTTGAAAGCTATAGCTTTCTTAGTTGGGTTGCAGTTTTCATCCTTATTATGCTTATGGTTTGACATGGTCAGTAGTGCTCTCTCAAACAGTAAAACTAAGACTTATTATTGTCTCATCTAGGCATATATAATCCTACATGTACCATTAAATCAACAACAACAAAAAAAACAACAACAAAAAAAAAACTTTAAATAACAAACAAACACTTGACTTGAAGCCGATCTTTGAAATTTAAAGCACTATTGTTCACTAAAGGATTAAGTTGTTCTTCTCTACCCCCATTTAACCAGCAAACTGAGCAGTATAGCCTTCAGGCAGTTGAGCTGTAAGAAGCTTAGATGGCAACACCCCCAATTGATTGTTAGACAAAGAAACGAAACAGAGTGTAAACTAGACCTAGTCACTTTTTAATTAAGTTTAGTTCGTAACACTTTAATTGATTGTCTGACAAAGAAACAGTCTGTAAACTTTACATAGAGATCTTTGACAGTTTCATGGAAAACGAAGACAATTTCATACAATGATATTTTGGAATCTTCTATGACCAATGTCTGGTTGCTCAGAACATGTGCCAGTCAAAATCTTTGAACTGCTGGACATGTCCAGCAAATACAGGTATTTCAGAAAGCCTGATACATGCATCATCATTCTTGGGTCTTTTTTGGTCATATGAAATGTGACAGCAAAGAGTTACTGATAGACACTGAACATTCTTAAAAATGAATTCCACTTTCATATTATTGAGTCTAAATATATATAAAAAATTTGTTATCTTCTATCCAAAACACATGATGCTCTGTCATTTAACTACAAATACAGTTTCAATTAATTTCCACGTGTAAATATTGGGACTGAAACTTCTGATTGTCTTCAATATTTTATGCCCGTAAAACCACAATACATGATAAAAATAAAACTGAATTCATAACATTTGTGTAACCTTCCATATTTAAGTACATGTCAGTTATTTTTATTCAGTTTTGAAAGAATTTAAAATCAGTTCAGGTTGTAAGCCTATGATGTTGAAATGTAATCATGTTGCACTTAAAAAGTTCTCTTAATTAGAGGGTATTTGTCACTGTAATCAATTAAATTGCACTTACATATAATCAGAGAATGTTTGATTTCAATTGTGATTACTATCAAAATTAGTAACCAGTTATGGTTGATTATGATTATTGATTATGGTTACCCCAGGTCTGGTTGGAAGGGCTTAAAGTGTTACCCTTGTCTTTCAATCCCACTGTCCATCTGTGAATCCCACTGTCCATCTATCAAAGTGTTAACCTAGTCTGTCAATCCCACTGTCCATCTGTCAGAGTGTTACCCTAGTCTGTCAATCCCACTGTCCATATGTCAGAGTGTTACCCTAGTCTGTCAATCCCACTGTCCATCTGTCAGAGTGTTATCCCACTGTCTATCTGTCAATGTGTTACGCTAGTCTGTCAATCCCACTGTCCATCTGTCAATGTGTTACCCTAATCTGTCAATCCCACTCTCCATCTGTCAATGTGTTATCCTAGTCTGTCAATCCCACTGTCCATCTGTCAATCCCACTGTCCATCTGTCAATAACTTTGACATCTTTACCTTTCATCTTTTATCATTTAAGACTAATATTTAAGTTTATTTGAAAGGGCTTATCTTCCTTGTTTTGTTTTGGTTGCAATTTTTAGCTCCCTTGGCCTTTGACATGGTATGGCCTTTTTTGTCTGTTGTCTGTCATCCATCTGTCCATTGACACTTTTGTCTGTCATCCATCTGTCCATTGACACTTTTGTTTGTCATCCATCCATCCATTGACACTTTTGTCTGTCATCCATCTGTCCATTTACACTTTTGTCTGTCGTCCATCTGTCCATTGACACTTTTGTCTGTCGTCCATCTGTCCATTGACACTTTTGTCTGTCATCCATCCGTCTATTGACACTTTTGTCTGTCATCCATCCATCCATTGACACTTTTGTCTGTCATCCATCTGTCCATTGACACCTGCCTGTGAACACACAAGAGGCTTTATTTTTTATCAGATTTTGGTCAGATTTGGTATGTGAGCTTGTATCATCAAGACCTTGGATGAGTTTGATTATAAGCAACATCCACACAAATTTCCGGGGTTATCTTGCATCTGATTGGCAGAGTTTTTGAACACTCTGGAGGCAATTTTTCTAATCAGATTTGTTATGTAAGCTTATATCATCAAGATCTTGGATGAGTTCCATTATGAGTGACATCTATGACTATTAATGAGGTGATCCTGCAGCAATTTGGCTGAGCTTGTAAACACTCTAAAGGTCATATTTCTTATCAGATTTTGATCAGAGTTGGTGTGTGAGCTTATATCATCAAGACCTTGGATGAGTTTCATTATGAGCAACATCCGCACATATTATTATCTGGTTGGCTGAGTTTGTGAACACTCTGGAGGCCATATTTCATATCAGATTTTGATCATATTTGATATGCAGGTTTGTATCATGAAGATGTCGGATGAGTTCTGAGTGAGATCCATGCATATTGATGAGGATCCAAGCTGATCAGGTTGTGGGAATTGTACCCACAGCCTTGCCTTAACCACTGAGACCTGCAGCTCCCTTGGGTGAGGATCTCGATGGTTTCTGAGTTGTGGCTTCAGGGGCAGGGTCCAAGGGTGGAGCTATGGACAGTTTTTAATTTATGAATCAAACTTAATAGACAATGTAGCAACTATATCCTTCAAGCTTTTTCTTTCCCCTCTACATCCCAATATGTGTGTGAATTTGGATTCAAAAGCTGACATATGCCAACTAATCCGGTGAGCAATAAAGGCCCACTTGAGCCTCTTGTTTATCTTTACATTTGTGGCACTTTACTTTTTATACTGTCACTATAACAGTTATGATTGTACATACATACATACATACATACATACATACATACATACATACATACATACATACATACACACACACACACACTTACATACATACATACATACATACATACATACATACATACATACATACATACATACATACATACATACATACATACATACATGTATTTCACACCTTGGTTAAGATTTACGGTCAGGTCAGTTTCTTAGACACTGGTGGTGCATTTATGTTCCATGAACACAGCACTAGTTCTTATTAGATATATTTTGTTTTATAAATGAAATATAAAGTTGAGACTTTTTCTACATATTAGGGGGCCTAGGGTGACTGAATGGTCTAAGGTGCTCGCCTTTACAGATCACTAACATCTCACCACTGTCTGCATGGTTTTTAGTCTTGGCTCAACCATTGTGGGTATTTGAGAAAGCTTGCCAGTAGCTTCCCATGGGTTGGTGGTTCTTTTCTGGGCTCTTCATCTGCCAAATATACTGGCCACCATGTATGGCTTATCATTTGTTAACAATGACATTAACCACCCCACCCCCAATCACAAACCTACATATTAGTCCCTCTGTATTGCCAATACACTACTCATTTGCTGAAGATGAATCAATTACACATCATTTATGCAGATTACAACACAGATGGACTATTAATAAAGAGCCCTGCATGAAAATAGTCATTACAATGATTTAACGTCTGTATTATTTTAACCTGATGCAATTTATTTTATTAAAATATTGATCCTTGAGGCCTTGCTTCCAGTCCAGAATTGTTTATGGTTGTATCTGCCATGTGAAGTTGTATCATCTTCATATTTGCAGAGAATGATTTCACTTGTAATATTTTACAAGAAGTTTCATTAAAGTTAAAAGAAACAGGTAGATGATGAATATAGCCAGACGAAAAAGACAGATTATAACTGTTATACATGCCAAGACAAACACCATAAATAAAGAAAGTTTCTGTGCCCTATTTTATGAGTTTACTTTTGATTTTTGTGGAGGTCAGTTTTTCAGACATTTTTGCTTGTAAGCTGATAAAACTTTTACGTTTGGATGAATATCAACCAGTTCAACACCAGCATCCCAAAATTTGATACCATCATCTTGAAACTAGGTAACTGTTACCTGGTTTCCATGTTTCATGTTCAATTCATTTCTGTATTTTAAATGAGAAAGAAATGAAGTACAGGAATCTGTAACAAGAGGATGTTGCTTAAACAGTTAGACGTTTAAAACGATTAAAAAATAAGAAAACATCAAAAATTTGGTCATAAGTCAAGAAATGCAGGACAGTGCCATTCTTGCCCATGTGACAGAGGTCTTGAAGATTTGCAGTCTTCTCTGGTCTTGGTCTGTTGTTTTAGTCGCAGCAAAATGATTTTCTGATATTATTATATAGTATATTAAGACACACTTTGATTATGTTATAACATTCAACACAATTCCATGCCTGCAGTTAAGGCTTGGTTTGTGGGGTTTAAAGCTATTTTTCAGCACATGATAGGCTATACATGGTGGCCAGTATATTTAGTGGAGGAAGAACCCAGGAAGACCCTGGCAAGAACCACTGATCCACGGGAAGCTAATGGCAAGTTTTCTCACATCGCCACATTGGTCTAGCCGGGACTCGAACCCACACAGACAGAGGTGAGATGTGAGTGATCTGTAAAGGCGAGTGCCTTAGACCACTCTGACATCCAGGGCTCCTTGCAGTTAAGGTACATCAATGATATTGTTGAATACAGGTCAATAAATAACTATTTTTTTCTTTCTCTTTGAAGAAGTTGCCAAAGAGATTAGATAAATTATTAGTGTTGGAGTTTAATTATTTGTTTTCTGCAAGGCCCTACAGATGAGCAGAAGATAAATAATATTACCCTGTTGTTATGATTTCCTTGTTGGGCTAGAAAAATACTAAACTGATGAGCCATGGTGGCTCCGTGGGTTAATATAGAGTGGCAGACTCACAACCTGAAGAGGGCAAGGCACAAAATACATTAACCTTCATGTGTTTCTCAACTGGAAAACAACCGACAACTGTGGTGTGTCCCTGGGCAAAGCACTGAAAACAGTAATCTTCCTGTGTTGCTCTGCTGGAAAACGCCAACAAACCAACCAAACTTCTAATGGCCTTCTTGCTCAGAAGCACGATTTTCATGAAAGTGCACAAATATCTTGGTTTTACCTTCGTATTATACACAAAACTCTAGGCAGTAGTGACCCAAAAAAGAGAAGAATTGAGCAGCAAAATTGTCAACTTTTGCCAGGCTGCAGGACAATGGATTCTATCACACACATGCACCCGCCCACTGACTCCTTGTCTGATTGCCAAATGAAACAGAGATTCTAATATTCTTTATTACCTTAGTTTGATCTTGTTTCCACCAGCTAACTTACTATGGTAGCCCTACCATTAATCTTAATATGTCTTAACAGTTCCATAGTTAATTTCTTCTTCCAAAATTTTGTAGGTCCCATAAGTAAATATATATATACAGTTTTATTTAGTTTTCCAGGCTACTTGCACACCTGAGATTTCTTAGGTGGAAATGGCTTCCATGGTTGTGATATGTGCTGACCTTTACAGCATTAATTACATTAGCTATTTTCAGCATTCATTAGTTAGTTCTAACATTGTTGACCTTGGCTAGACAAGTGCATTGATAGAACACTATTGAGCAGGTTAGAAACTGTCAATTTAATGGAAATTGAAAATAGCTGTTCAAGTCTTTCAGCTCCACCTGATTGGTTCTGCCTAATGCATGTCCTACTGTACTCTATATAACCCAATAAAATTCACCAAAAATTATTTGTTTTCACCGAGCAAATTTATTTTGTTTTCTTCAGTTAGGAGTCAGGTTGGGTTTAATTTATATGTACATTTTGTACGATTCTTTTGGCATAATTTTGTGTGCCTCTTTTTAATGTCAGACAGCTTTTTTAGACAGATGAATCTTTTGATATCGGTTAAGACAGGTAGCATGCAAGTGTATAGGTACGGTAGCTATCCAGCATCCCACAGGCTTTGATAGTTCCCTTGATAACAAGCTGCAGGGCATGAGAGCATCAGAGTTCCTGAGAAAATTGAGGAATTGTGTAAATTGTTGGTGTGTTTTGTTGGTACATTTTTATAGCTGTAATACAACCCCTCAAAACTGGAATCACTCACAGTCAAGCCTAGTTTAGTCTGTTAGCTAACATTGTGCAAGAAATTGTATTGACTTATTTACAGGAATGGGAATTTAGACAGCATAGTCTTGGAGACACAAAGTAAGGAGTGATTACACAGAAACACTGCAACCAATTTGGCCCTGTAGGATGACAGTATGGCACATTTGGTGACAATAGATAAATATATCAATACAAACTTAGCATCATTCATGTGATGGAAGTTTTAATAATTAAACCTTGATGTATAACTTGTACAGATTTGCATTCATTGGAATACTATTCTGCAGGAGTTATTGTGTGTTTGGTGCCATACACAGTGCATTTCTTGATAATAACCTATTTATTCTATGGAAAATTGTTTTATATGGGTAGTAGTATGGCCATCATCAGTGACAAGGAGTGCCTATAGAATTACAGGATTGCTTTTTTATGGTGGATATTTGTTGTGCCGGAGGTTGAAAAGTGACACTTCAGATGTTTTTGAATAAGTTTTAAATACATATTATTTATTTTCTTACCACATATTGAAAGTTGGATTTATTATGGGGTATCTTTGATTTTCTTAGTGTTAGATTCATTTTATGCTTTGTAAGTGTTGGTAGTTAATACAATTTTAGACACTATTGCAATTTTGGAACTAGTCTTACAAACCTACGTAAATTTCTTGCAGTATTATATTTTGTGCATGTTTTCGGATGGCAAAAAATAATTACTTTTTTTCGGTTGACAAACATACAAAAATATTTCATTCATTGTCTGAAAAGAAACAAACAAAAAACCTCAACCCTGGCAACCAAACCCACACACATGATATTAGGCTATCCCATAAGTCATACAGGAAAGTACTTTACATGTACAATCATGAATGAAAGCCAATATTATTAGCCTAGTTTTGTCTGGTTTATTTCGGTTTACATGTAAATGCAAGTATATTAAAAAAAAAAAAAACTATACTTGTGAAGCAAGTAAATCTACCAGATTGTAATCTCTCAGCATCATCTACCACCCATGAAAATCTGCATAAATATAAATTAGATTGGTTGCAGCATTGGTCATTAAATAAAAACAAAAGGAAAATGGAAATTATAGGATGGATCTTGATCATAATTTTCCAGATAGCTAAAGCAATAATGTATTTTAGTAGTGGGTGGGAGAGTAAAAGGTCGATCCTCAATATTACTAATAGAACCAATGAACCAAACCAAGTTTGTGTAGTTTGTTTAGTCTGGCACCAAAACTTATGTAAGACTAATAGCAAACTAAATTTATTCCAATGCTAATGAATTAATAACGATATATAGAACAATGAAATAAGGACCTGTTTTGTCCTTGGTTATTTTTTTAAACAAAATACATTATTATCGATTGAAACTAATTCATACGGCCAGGCGCAGGTTTAAGTATTAACGCGATGAAAGCTTTGACTTTAGTAGTTTTCCCATTGTATAAAGGGTGACATATTCTTCTGATGCTTTTACGATTGAGATTTTTCTGCCATGGGTGAATATTGTCGTTTTAAACAAATGTTATTTGTTACCTCAGTGGCATCAATGTAATGAATAGTGTAACGTAGTTCTCTCAGTTTTCGACAGTTTGAAACATAATGCAACTTGTTGAGGCTATTATTGTGAAATGTAGTTATTTTAGATTGTATTGTAGTTAGTTATGCCTAAATGAAAAAGATACATTTGTACATAAGTTTCTAAACTTTTGATAAATTTAATTATTTCTTGTTGTAGTTGGCTATCTTAGATGGGTACATATGTATTTACTATTAATTTTAGTAACTGTGATTCATGTTAAATGTGGTGTTATTCTTAGTCCACTCAGGCATCACATGGGGGGTGTGTGTGTTAGAATTAGCTGTTGTCAGTCCAGTAAAACAAAGAAGCCCATTATTGGCATGTGTGTTTGTAAACTTAGCATGTGTGTTTGTAAACTTAAGGTAAATCATTGATTTATAGCCATACATTTGGTTTTGTGACCATTTGTTGTGAAATTTGTAGCTCTTGTACTCTTTTAGTACATGTAAAGTGCTTAATATAGAATTAAGTAGTCACAGTGTAATTTGGAAATTTTTAGCTCATAAGGAAATATTTTAAAAGTAATTTCCCACTAAATATAACATTTTTGGAAATTCTACTACACATTAAATGTTACAAAGGTGTGTGTGTGTGTGTGTGTGCAGAGTGGATATATGGCTATAATTTGGTTATAGAATTTAGGCGTTGTGCATTTTGGTTTGTATACTATACAGGTAGATAAATGTCTGCAGTTGACACAATTTGACCATAGGTTTAGCTCAGCATTAAGCCTAGATCGATTTCCAGGGAATGCTTTCTCTGAGGCCTACTAATTTAATTTATAAGATAGGGTCAAACATAGTGCAGGTAATCAGCGTTTACCTGTAGAACTAGAAGGGTTCATATAGAATTAGATACATAAAACTAAAACCCTCTTACATGTCTAATTCCCCAACCAAAGCGCATTTACATCACATATGCGCTTCAACCCCACCCCCACCCCCATCCCCCGGGTCTTTGTGTGAATTATGGACAACTATGTATCCTGAGGTTTTTGTGTAAATTATGGACTACTATGTTTACCGGGGTCTTTGTGTGAATTATGGACTATTGTGTTTACCGAGGTCCTTGTGTGAATTATGGACTACTCTGTTTACTGAGGTCCTCATGTGAATTATGGACTACTGTGTTTACTGAGGTCTCTGTGTGAATTGTGGACTACTGTTTACCGAGGTCTATGTGTGAATTAAGGACTACTGTGTTTCCCGAGGTCTTTGTGTGAATTATGGACTACTGTGTTTACTGAGGTCTTTGTGTGAATTATGGACTACTGTGTTTACTGAGGTCTTTGTGTGAATTATGGACTACTGTGTTTACCGAGGTCTTTGTGTGAATTAAGGACTACTGTGTTTACTGAGGTCTTACAATATGTGGATTTGTTGGTGGGCTGTAAAGTTCATGAAAAAAAAAAACAAACAAAAAACTACCGTATATACTCGCTTATAATCCGATACTAACTGCAACTGCATAATGCGCTGGTAGATCTGGGTCTATGCAGTTTGTAAGGACTAATCAGTAGAACAAACAACATAGACCCTGATCTGCCAAAGCATTATGCGATGGCAGATCAGGGTTTATGTTGTTTGCATTTGGACCTGGCTTATACGCAAGTATAGACAGTAGGAGTTTAAGAGTATTGTCAGCAGTTGATCAGCTTGCTTCTTATTTACATGGTCATAACATTTAATCTTTATATTGTTAATATTGTTTTTGTGAATAAGCTGTCAATTTTCTGTTATGCTTCCTGTCATAGATACGGTTCCCAGCAGTTACACAAAATTTCACTCAATTTTTCAAATTGATTGGATGAAGAAAATAAATTGACCGTCTTTTATTTCACAGTAGTGTTGAAGTAATCTATTAATAGATCTAATTTGTATCCAGAGAGACATTAATAGCTGTAAACCCTCCAGATCTTTCCATCATTGGTCAAACTGTAATTAGCAGTGGAATCCATCATTCCAGCAATTGCCATACAAAATGTTTTCTTTTGTTGCTGTCCTGAACATTTCTTGATTTGCTATCTTCTCATTGACATATTACAGTTGCTGAAACTGACTTTTGTTTTCTTCGGAAATATGTTATCAGTAATTTGTCTGTGACCCCCCCCCCCCAAAAAAAAAAAAAAAACCTAAACTTTGTTCTGTTTTTGCATAATTGCCAATATCAGATGTTTCAATTGTTTAAAATCATACAGCAAAATAGAAGAAAAGAAAAACAACTTACACTACATACCATCTAGTAAAACTTATGGGTCCAAGGTCAGCAAACCAAAAATTGGTATTAAAGGATGGCCTTACAAAGAATGCTTCCTATGATGGATGATTCCTTCTCAATTCCATGAGTATCAATAGGTATGACAGAATATTTCTTTTTTGTTGTTGTTGTGTTGTTGTAATAAACAAACTTTTGTCAAAAATATTGTCAATTTCAAAGCTGCAGATTGTTAATTTCATAACCATAGAATCTGTCGTATTCATCAAGTGTGATAAATTATGATTGATTGGTTCACCTGCAGTTAGAGTAAAGTCAGTGTTGGCAGAAAGTCTTCAAGATGAAGGGTTTTTAAAAGGTCACCAATCAAAGCCACAGACATGAAATATATAGTAGCATGTTTAACTTGTGGGACTGGTTATGGATTACACAATAATTATTTTCTGCATTTCCTTTTCATTTTTATCAATAATATATTTGCAAAACAAAACTTGCAACAACAACAACAACAACAAAAACTAGCTTGTTACATGATTGTTGAAAAAAAAAACCATTTTTCTTTTGTACACTTTTTTCCTCAGTTATCACTCACATTACAGCAAAAACTTAAAACAACTTGTGCCTTCAATTTTCTTGGGAGAGTTAAATTTCTCTCTTTAAAGAAGTCCCAGGCTTTTAGGTGGTACATTAAAGACAGAATTGATAACACATGTGAAATCCTCCTTAACTTTTGTCGATCAGTTGGTTTGTGGCTTGATTTCCCAAATTATGAGAAGTGATGGTGTATTTTATGATGGTAAATATAAGGCTACCAAAATCATCCCTAAGGAAAATTTTGTAAAAGTGGAACTTGGCAGTAATCACTCCTATTTGTTAGAAATTCAACAAAGCCAGACAGAAATTGATTTTCCACATTGAAATACGAGTTGGAGAAATATGTATTTCATAAGAGGATTCCTTACAGAATTAGTAACATTGATATTTGAATCAATGTCCCTTTTTGTGTGTACTTTTTGGAAGTTTCAAAGCTTCATTGAGTCAAACTTTACCTAAATAATTTTCAGAAAGCGTCTATAGACTGTTTTAGGCATGTTTGATCATACAAAACAAACTTTGATCATTTGAGAGTCATTTACTTGATGTAGTGAATCATATGATTAGTGTCGATTTTGTGAGACAAATTGTAATAGAGTAATTGACCCATCGGCTGAGGGTGGCATGTGTCAATCATAACAGAGATGCCAATGGGCCAATAACCAATTTGATCACCAGTTATGTGCAGATCATTGCAAAATTGGGTGGCCAGGGAAAAGCTTGCCCAACCAAGTATGGCCGTAAATAGGGAATTTACTAAATACAGTGTACAGATTCAACTCCTCGTAACTGTGGACATTTTTGATCCAATTTTCATGAAATGTTTACAGTATAATTATGAATCTTGTTTCAATCACTGGGCGATTTTTCAAAACATAAAACACCTGTTTTAAAGAAATCAATATGCAAATGAGTAGGCAGAGCATTTTATTAAGTCGGTCAAAAAGTCAGTTCCGTCGGACATGTTCTCGGCACATATGACAAATTCAGGAGGCTTGATGCATATCTTCCGTTATTAGAATGCCAAGATTGTCCACAGACAGAGTTGGCATTTTAATGAGATTGGTGATATAAAGGGATCTAACCTTACCCATTGTTAAGAGCATGGATAAAAATATACAGTCAGTGTGAATAATTATAAATATAGTGTAAAGAATGAAATAATAACTTAAAAATTAGTTAAATTATTCATTAATAACTTCAAAAATGTAAACTTAAATCCTGTGTCATTTGATAAGTTTCAATAAGTTTAAGGGACATCAGTCTGAGCCCATCTCAAAAGCTCATGGTGCTTGAACTAGAAATTAAAAATTCTCGTCATTTTTGTGAATCTAGATTTCTTCATAACGAAACAGTTTTCTTTTTTATGGTGTGGAAAAACAGATTCTAATATTAAGCCATAAATAACTTTTAATATGGAAATTAAAATTAATTTGACATGAGCACTCTCACCATGGAATCTAAATTTAAATACAGGAATTGCACTGATTCTGTATTTCCCCAATCTAAAATGTCTATTTAGCACCACAACGGTAGCCAGAAGTGTTAAGAATGCATTAAAAGCAGTTTCAAGAATTATTAAATGACAGAAGGATGGTATTATTGCCAGAAACAACTGGCATTGTAACAAAGGCAGTTAGTATAGAAATTTGTATTTTTATTTAAATTTTAGGCTGGAAGGTAGCAGTGGGCAAGGTGGCAGTATTGGCAGTATGATGTGAGAAGTTGATAGTTTCAAAATCTTTTCTGGGTCCATTCCCACTGGGTGTGTCTCTTGCTCTAGGGCACAGAGAATTAATTCAGTTCCCATAAACCATAATGTCAGTGTTTGGCCAAATTACTCTACTTTTGTGGTAAGATTGTCAAAACATGCTTGTGCCCTGTGAATGATCTATCCAACAGGAAACTTTTAAAATGATGAAAATGATATGCTGCGTGAGTCATTTTTGAGAAAAATGCCTTTGTATCTTAGACAGTTTTAAGTGCCCTGCTTCAGAGCAGCATGGATCTGGCTGTTTTGGTTTCCCAGGATGTTAATCCTTCCTTCTTAACTGGATCAAAAATCAATTTCCTTAAATCTATCCAATAGTTTCTGGAAAGATATGTTTCGCCAAAAGAAAAAAGCACGTACATTTCCTATAAATGATTAGAGCTTGCAATATGTGTTGTGTTCTTATTAACTAAAGCTGGCACCATTAAGGTACCTATATTTTAGATAATATCAGACTTTTGGAGCTATATTCCATATTTTAATAATTAACAGCAAATTAGCTTGATGTCATTAGTTGCAAAACAATTTTGGTTTAACTTAACTTAAAAAATGGCATGCATATTTTTTTTTTTATTATTTTTTTAATTCCTGCATGACATTTAAAGAGTACACCTTTGTAGATTCTAAGTTTTGGTTGGTTTTTGTGATAAATTTTCATTTATATTCTGATGAATATTTGGCATTCATAATGTTTCACTGTTCATTTCTGGTTGATTTTACATGTATTCACACAGCATCTCGCAGTATATATATATATATATAAAATGTTCTTACGCAGTAATATTGCAAGTACTCTTGTAAAAAATTTGTTTCCAGTAACCCACCCTACCCTATTAGAATGGCCCTATAACTTTTTATAATGTAGACAATAAATAAAATAAAATTGGTACAGACTGTGCCCATTTTTTCAATGGTACTTGGAGTCAGGAAGATTTGTATTCATGCTGGAGTTAAAAGGTCAAAGTCACTGTGGCTGATAGAAGAAAAATGTTTTGTGCATAATAAGTTAAGTTCTAAACCACATACCTTGACTAAAGTTTGTGGAGGGCTTTCACATAAGGTAAGGAAGAGGCCTATTGAACAAGGGGTCAAAAAGTGAAAGGCCAAGGCCATTGTGACTCTAAGAAAAATGACTTTTGTATGATCACTTTTGTTTTAGAGCAAGTTCCTTGACCAAACTTTGTGCACGACTTACACATATGGTAAGGAAAATAAAGTTTTTGATTTTGGGGTCTAAAGGTCAAAGGTAAAGGTCATGGTAAGTCTAATTAGAAAATAATGGTTACTTTTTGGTAAGTTTAGCTCAAGACTGCATACTGTGACAAAAGATAAAGGTCATTAATACCTGTTGGTAAGTAATCTCAAGAGTAAATTATCCCCTACTAGTGCCAACATAAGAGACTGTTAAACACATGACAGGCATATAATGCAACTTTCATGGTACACACTGTCTTGTTCCATTCTAATTGCTCTCCTACAGTGTGGTTTTACATTGATTAAGATAACAAGAGACAAGGAAATACCACATCTGATTAGCTCTCTTCCAAAGATCTCTCTCATCTCACAAAAACATACCTGTCATCAGTTGTAACAAAATCTCCCACAATGAGACCAATCCAAATATCAGCTGTATGAAGATTACTAGATAATGACTCAGTCTGTGACATAATTGGGTTTCCTCTGTGCCATAAGAAATTTTTAAATTATTGTGGGATCAGCAGTAATGTTTTTTTTTTTTCTTTCTTTCTTTTTTTTTTTTGTTGTTGTTGATGTTATGCATTGTAGTTAGTCTGGTATTTGCAAGTTATAATGGATGGTGAGCACGTTTGATTGAGTTTTCCGGGAGACAAATAGTTGCTTTTTCTATCCAAATATCCGGTCAGCTACTTGGGATTTAATGTTGAAAAGCTGGTATGTTTCTCTTTAAGCAGGTTTTAAAATCAGTAACAGAACAAAATGAAATATCTTAATAAATAATGGTTCCATGTGATAACACTGTTTCCTGAAGCTGTAAAAAGTGACATTTTCAGTAAGTGAGGCTGTGTATTCTGAGGGATGTTCCAGATATAAATGTGTCATAATAGTACACGAAACAAAAAAAAAGTAATTTATTTAGTAATGTAGAATGACATATTTTTTTTTCAATAGGTAAGAAATAAAGGTGAAATATTAGAACAATACCGGTATTATAAGAGTGTAAGCATTATACTGAGGGAATATAAAACATCTAGAACTACACTTGGAACTTGTTATTTGGTGGTTCTCTGAAATGCAATATCCAATATAATGCTTTATTTTATGCTAGTCTATGAATTAGTGAATTTTCCAAGATAAATAATTTTGATATAATTTTATAAAAATCACTGAAGTCGGTGAAAAATTCTAGTATTTTCACCCACTTTAGCTTTACTTGGTGAAGAACATGGTTTTCGAGGTCTCGGACAACTTGTGGAGCTACTTCTTGGCTCCTGACAACAGTGTTATAAAGAGTCATGAGTGTATTTACATATATATCATTGTATGCCTTTGGTTGATTGGAGTTTTCAGTTATATCAAGCTGCATGTCAGACCGAGTATAATTTAATTTTTTCCTATATATCGGACATAATCGAATTGAGCTGTCATTCTGTGACTGTCAGATGGGACTTGCTAAAGTATATGTGTATTTTCCAGCATACATTTCTCAATGTGTGTGTAGATATATCCTTTTATCAATTATTGGAATTTATTGCACAAGACCATGTACACCCATGATAGGGCAAATATTAAAATGAACATGTGCACTCATGATAGGGCAAATATTATACATGACCATGCACACCCATGAAAGGGCAAATATTACTAATGCCCATGTTCACCCATGATAGGGTATATATTACACATGACCATGTTCACCCATGATAGGGCAAATATTATCAATAACCATGTACACTCATGATGGGGTAAATATTACACATGACCCATGATAGAGCAAATATCACACATGACCATGTACACCCATGATAAGACAAATATTACCAATGACCGTGTTCACCCATGATAGGGCAAATATCACACATGACCATGTTCACCCATGATAGGGCAAATATCACACATGACCATGTTCACCCATGATAGGGCAAATATTACCAATGACCGTGTTCACCCATGATAGGACAAATATCACACATGACCATGTTCACCCATGATAGGGCAAATATTACACATGACCATGTTCACCTATGATAGGGCAAATATTACCAATGACCATGTTCACCCATGATAGGGCAAATATCACACATGACCATGTTCACCCATGAAAGGTCAAATATTACACATGACCATGTTCACGCATGAAGGGGCAAATATTATCAATAACCATCTACACTCATGATGGGGTAAATATTACACATGACCATGTACACCCGTGATAATGCAAATACTACACATGACCATGTTCACCTATGATAGGGCAAATGTCACACATGACCATGTACACCCATGATGCGGCAAATATTACTGGCAAATTAACAGTACTTGTTTTGGATGATAATGTACAAACTAGTCATGCTTTATTCTACTTTATTTGTTTTAAATCAGTAAAACAATGCTATTGAAAAGGTTTTTGTTCACATATTTATTATACACAGTAGAACTGTAAAAACTTCAGAAACTGATTCCAAACATTTTGTTAAAGTTTTTGGTTGTTTGAAGTTTTCTAGGTCTCGAACTGAAAAAGACTTGCTTGGTTTACACATTAAAGTGATGGCACATATTCAAATGATTGATTTTTGAGTTATCAAAGTTGTTCACTATCACAAAGTTGTTCACTATGACAATAAGGCAGTGGCTAAAAACCATATTGTAGATGGCTTTTGGTGCTCAGAAAGGTCAGTTTTACAGCAAGGCAGTTACTAAAAACCATATTGCAGATGGCTTTTGGTACTCAGAAAGGTCAGTTTTACAATAAGGCAGTTCCTAAAAACCATATTGTAGATGGCTTTTGGTGCTCAGAAAGGTCAGTTTTACAGCAAGGCAGTTACTAAAAACCATATTGTAGATGGCTTTTGGTGCTCAGAAAGGTCAGTTTTACAGCAAGGCAGTTACTAAAAACCATATTGTAGATGGCTTTTGGTACTCAGAAAGGTCAGTTTTACAGCAAGGCAGTTACTAAAAACCATATTGTAGATTATCGTCGGTGCTCAGAAAGGTCGGTCTCAGAATACCCGAAGGTACAGACCTTTCTTATTAAAGGAAAGTTTGTTACTATATACAGATCCAAAGGACACAGTTTTCTACTTTCTATATGTTGTCAATTTTATGGGCAATCAAAGTACAGCAAACAGACTACAGTGAGACCTGTCTTGTAAGACCACTGCTATGAAGGACCATTTGTCATAAGAGACCAGATTTGTAATGCACAGATTTATTACTTATAGTTTTATGACCTATCATGAGAGACCACCTGTGTTGAGAGACCATACTTTTTTTGGTAGAAGGGGCAATCTTTCAAGACAGGTTCTACTGTATATAATTTCATGAAAAAAATGTTGAGCAGTCATGGTGATGATGTCCTTGCATCAACGGCCCACTCTTGGTTTTGGAAATACGATTATAGCTGGAAATCTAAATGCAGCTAACATGAACTCACTCTAGGTTTCTTCCCAATATTTTTTGAAGAAGATTTTTATATGATGTTTTTAATTTTAAATTCAGCTATAATTGCAGCTTGAATTGCCTCTTAATGCAATTTGCAGTTAATAATCGCCTGGTTTAGAAAAAGTGGTTTACTTTGAAGATGTGTACTATGACAGATATCAAGTTTTTTTTTAGTAGGGCACATTAAAAAAAAACTATTCCATCCACATTTTAATGAAGAAAATCTGTTACTGACAGATAAAATTGGTACAACTGTGCAATGCATCCTTCAGGAATAGGTGATGAAGCAATTACAACTAATTGAGATGCTATCCACTGAACACTTACTCCTGGAAAGGAAATTATGTCATCTAATGCAGGCAGATTGTATTGTATATATGCATGTGTATTGAAAACTGCTATATTATTACCCAAATTGCATGTGCATAATGAGCACCCAACAGGAAACAATGTAAAGCCAGATCCATAATCCATCATTACATGATGTACTGGCAAAACATTGTGTTTATTCTGCAGATGACTTTAGTAGATATGGAATGATATTCACAAAACTCCTCAACTTGAGTGCTCACTCAAAATTACCTTTGATAAATTGCTACAGAGTAAACTATACATATGTAACAAACATACATATCTAAATGTATCGCTACCTTGAAATCTTGTGTATTTCAATTAGCTGATTTATTGTAAGCTATCAAAATCAGATTTTGTGTGCACTCAGGTTGAGGAGTTTCATGAACGCTGGTCATGGGACTAGATTGTACACAACTGGGCAATCATTGTACATGGGTAGATTGTACACAACTGGGTGATCATTGTACATAGGTAGATTGTACACAACTGGGTGATCATTGTACATGGGTAGATTGTACACAACTGGGTGATCATTGTACATAGGTAGATTGTACACAACTGGGTGATCATTGTACATAGGTAGATTGTACACAACTTGGTGATCATAGTACATAGGTAGATTGTACACAACTGGGTGATCATTGTACATAGGTAGATTGTGCACAACTGGGTGATCATTGTAGATATGGTCTATGGAAGCATAGCATGTAATACTGTACCATAAATTGTGGACACTCAATACCTTGCAGAGTAACAAGGGACATATTAGGTTGCTCTAGAGACAACATGTCAATTAAAATTTAATCCAGAACCATTGGTGATTCATGCCTAAGTTAGAAGCCAGGAAAACAAAATTGTTTATTTGGAAAATGTGGCAGATTCTAGTGTACACACAGTATTATTTCTTGTTATGATGCCTTACTGTTGTCAATCTGTCTCTTTGTACTTGACACAAGTCTTAGTTTCATTGATTTGATTGACATTTTCAAATAAAGGGTCTACCATTGTCTCTGTGTACTTGACACAAGTCTTAGTTTCATTGACTTGATTGACATTCTTCAATAAAGGGTCTACATGTACCATTGTCAATCTGTCTGTGTACTTGACACAAGTCTTAGTTTCATTGACTTGATTGACATTCTTCAATAAAGGGTCTAGTCTTTGAATTGTTAAAGGTATTTGGTGGCTAAATTTATTTTTGCAGAACTGTTAAATAACATTCAATCTTTTTCCTCTTCTATTTTAATATTCTTTTGTTTGAGATTTAAATAGTTGTTTGATTACTTAATTATGTCCCACCCCCAACCATTTTGATTTTCCTTGATCCAATTGTCATCAAACTTCATAGGTAGTCTACACCAGGGCAGAGGCAAATACCTATTTTTGATTCTCAAGCCCAAAGGTCAAGGTCACAGGAGCAAAAATTGTCATTTAGGTTCCACATGCTAAGTTTACTTTCCTCAAGTTTCTTGCACCCGCTTTTTTTTAAAAATCGGTTTCATAGTGGCATTACATTTGAGGAATGACAGCTCCTTATTGAGTCTGCATTGCTAGACCAAAGGTCAAGGTCACTGGACATGAAATTGCACAGTTAATTTTGCTTTTGCAAATAGCTTTTGTCAGCCATTGTTTTTTGTTGGCTGTGTTTCCCAGTGAAAAGAAATTTAAAGTAATGAGAATAAGTCACTGTGTTCAGTTAAAATGTTTCTTTTTTCAGGATTGTACAGAATTTTAAAAAAGTGGTATGAATATTTTTAGAGTGATTAATTGAATAGGTTATATGTGGACAAGTTTTATCGTTATCAGTATCAATGCCATGATATATATAGGCTTACTTGCAGCTGCCCATCTTTTGACCACAGACTTTTTAGCAAATTCTGTCTGAGTTTCCACCACTGTATTGTATAATATGGGACACGGTTATGTTCTCGTTATCTGTGCAACCATCATTCAGTCTGACATTTAAAACAAAGCTGTAGAATTAATTGACTTTTACAAAGCAATTCATTTCTATAATAGTTCTTGCCCTGAGTGTGAGCTAATGCTTATGGGGAAAGACCAGAAGTATGCGAGTCATCAATTTAAATGCAGCCCATGTATAGTTTTGTGGTCTATTGCAAACCTTGGCTGTTTGTAGGTCAGGCTTGTCAGAGGGGGTAGGGGGTGGGGGTGGTTTACAATTTTTGTCAAAGAAAAGTGACATTTATTACATAGGTGTTCAATGTTTGTATTTCACATAATGGTCAATTTCAGAAGGCATTGACAAAATTGTAATTCTGCATTCACATATGATGGTCCGTTTCAGCACATATAGACAAATTCTGTAAAAATGAAGAGTGTCAATTTTCAGCTTAAAAAAAATTGAGGTGCAAATATTTGCAAAATCTTTAATAAGAAAAATGTTATCTGTTAAAAAAAGTGAAATAATAATTCTGATTTTGATTGATTGATGATATTACAGGCTACAGATAATTTCGGAAATATTGCACCTTAAAATGGCAGGCTGATGATAGTAAAAGATTTGTCCACATATCATCGATAAATTCACATTGCATCAGCAGATTTGTTGCAGAAATAACAGTTTTGTGCATTGCTCATAAAATACAGACATTTTAAATAAAAGAAATTGATATATAAGGCAACAAAAAAAAATATGCGTGTTTCCAGTTGGCCGAACGTCCCTGTTTCACGTTGCCGATCCTACAACTTTTTCCCTCCACCCCCACCCCCCAAATTTTTTAAAAAATTTGTAAAAATAATTTGTTTTATTATAAACAAAATCACATTGCTGAAATTGATTTTTGCATCTAATTGAGCCGGTTTTGCCTGGTACTTTGAAGTGCTTTAAAAAATATTTGATTTATATATAATGTTTAAAAAAAAAAAAAAAAAAAAAACCTACCT
Organism: Margaritifera margaritifera; assembly: GCA_029931535.1. Classification (NCBI taxonomy): domain Eukaryota; kingdom Metazoa; phylum Mollusca; class Bivalvia; order Unionida; family Margaritiferidae; genus Margaritifera; species Margaritifera margaritifera. The sequence continues at coordinate 630,841 of JAQPZY010001591.1, forward strand.
GCCTACCCTAATTTTAAAATTAGTGCAGTAGGAAACAGACATATTTTTTTGGGCCTAAAGACTGCATCTTTAAAGGACACAGATTTGATTCTCTTTTGATAAATATTTCTCATAAGTATTTGTACAATTGAACTACAATTTCTTCGACTCTTTCACACACCCATAGTTTAAACAACTTTTTTTTTTATAAATGTTAAGTTTTGAGACTTTTTTTAGAATCAGCTGCTGTAGTTGCCTTGCAGTGATCACATTTTATTTACCCTGGTATAATGTGTACTCAACATTGAATAGATTAGACATGTATCTATCAGCAAGTAAATTGATGGCATATCAGGGTCATTTTTGAACTACATTGAAACCTCTCAAAAGACAAATTACATTTTTTCAGATTCCCTTTGAAAGCCTTGCAGAGTTTTAAATCTGGCAACCCATTAATATCCCAATTATTACAGAAACATGATGTTCTCATAGAATCTGGGAAAAGTATTCTTTACTGTTGGCTGTCTAGCCACATCGGCATAGAGGGTAATCAAAGGGCAGATAAAGCAGCCAAAGCTGCCCTGCAGTCACCATTTCGGAATTGAAGATTCCATATACTAACTTCAAATATTGTATAAATTGGCATGTTGTCATGCTTGACAAAATATGTGGAATGAAAACTCCATAAACTTAAGAACATCAAACCTACTATTGGACAGTGGCATCCTTCGTATAGAACAAATCACAGAGATGAGGTGGTATTGTGCCAGTTGCATATCAGACACACATACCTGAACCATGCATACCTCCTCATTGGTGAACCTTGACCAAATTGTGAACCCTGACAGTGGAGCACATTCTGTTGAGTGTGTAGATTTCTACCCTGTGAAACAGTTTGTTTTGTGGGTTTAATGCCATTTTTCAGCACATGATAGGCTGTACATGGCGGCCAGTATATTTGATGGAGGAAGAACCTGGGAAGCCCCAGGAAGAGCCACAGACCCACGGGAAGCTACTGGGAAACAGACTCGAACCCACGCAGACAGAGGTGAGATTTCAGTGATGTGAAAAGACAAGCGCCTTAGACCACTTGGCCACCTGGGTCCCCTCTCAGTGAGATGTGAACTGCTTGAAGAAACAGTATGAGGGTGTACCACCTGAGAAAATCTTGGACTTTTTAAGGGAATGCAGTTTATACAACAACTTTTAATCATGTTTCAAGGATTTTATATGTGTTATCGTTATCTCTTTTCAATTATATACATATTACATAATTCTAACATCTTTACTTTTTATATTTTATCTCATTGTACTTAATCATATATTTATTTTTGGAAGACTTTATCTTCCTAAATTTTTGTTAAATTCAGTTTTACATTTTTCGAACTAAACAGTCCTTTTGTTGGTACTACATAGCCACTTTTGTGCTGATGTGCTGTTAAAAACACTACTACATGCATTCACCCTCTGTATAAAACACTACTACATGCATTCACCCTCTATATAAAACACTACTACATGCAATTATTAGTAGGAAAATAGTGCCATAAAGTATACCACCTTATGAAGTACAGACACAATGGTCCCTCATTATAACACTATCTATGGGAGTCTGAGCGTATGACCCTATAGTGAGAACATTTTATAATGAAGTACATGATACAGTATTCGTTATTATAATGTCCATGGGAGCCATAGTGTATGCAACCTTATAGTGAGACCACCTTATAATGAAGTACATTATGTAGTACTCTCTCATTATAATGATGTCCATGGCAGTCAAAGATTAATCCACCTTATAATGAAGTACATGGTACAGTATTCGTTATTATAATGTCCATGGGAGCCATAGTGTATACAACCTTATAGTGAGACCACCTTATAATGAAGTACATTATGTAGTACTCTCTCATTATAATGATGTCCATGGCAGTCAAAGATTAATCCACCTTATAATGAAGTACATGGTACAGTATTCCTTCATTACAAGACTGTCCATGACAGCCATAGAGTATACCATTTTATAGTGATACCACCTTATAATGAAGTATATATTGCAATACTGCTTCATTATAATGCTGTTCATAGGAGCCATAGAGTATACCATCTTATAGTCAGACCACCTTACAATGAAGTACATTATACAGTACTAATTATAACACTGTCCATGGGAATCAATGAGTATATAACCATATAGTGAGACTTTATTATAATGAAGTGCACCGTCCATGGGAGTCTGAGTATACCATCTTAGAGTCAGACCACTGTATAATAAAGTATATTAGGCAATACTCCCTCATTATAATACTGTCCACAGGAGCTATTGAGTATAATGAAGTACATGATATAGTACTTCCACATTTGTAATGCTGTCCATGGAAGCCAGAGTATATCATGTACCTTACAGTGTGACCACCTTATAATGAAGTGCATGATACAGTGCTCCCTCAATATAATGCTGCCCATGGAAACCAGAATATAGCATGTACCTTACAGTGTGACTAGGGGCCCTGCATGGCCAAATTGTTTAAGGCGCTTGCCTTTACAGATCACTGACATCTCACCTCTTTCCACGTGGGTTCAAATCCCAGCTCGGCCAACATGGGTATGTGAGAAAGCTTGCCAGTAGCTTCCCGTGGGTCAGTGGTTCTTCTTGGGGTTTTCCTGGGTTCTTCCTCCACCAAATATACTGAGCATCATGTATAGCCTGTCTTGTGCTGAAAATGGATGTGAAACCCACAAAACCATACAGTGCGACCACCTTATAATAAAGTACATGATACATATACCATATATACTTGCGTATAACTCGGGTCAAAATGCAAACAACATAGACCCTGATCTGTCATTACATAATGCGCCAGCAGATCAGGGTTTATGCTGTTTGTTCTACTGATTAGTCCTTAAAAACTGCATAGACCCATATCTGCCAGCGCATTATGCGATGGCAGATCTGGGTCTGTGCAGTTTGCAGTTGGTATAGTCTTATACGTGAGTATATACGGCAATTTCACTACCACTTGATGGAATGGGATCAATGACTATACTCGCCTTAATGCAGGAATGTTGTTATAATGATAGGCTTTGTAGTGGGGGAGTGCTGTATCCTAAACTGTAAGCACATTCTGTACTTGCTGATCTGTGACTTTGCTCTTTGCAGTTGGGAGGGGGTGAATTATCTAAAAATAAATACAGAAATTCCTATTTGTGGTCTAGTTAATATCTGACATCACATGATACAAACTTGATTGCCAAGAGAGAGAGATTAAGAAAAAGGTTGGTCAAATAATTGTATGTAAAACGTCAAAGGGTTTACAGTGACTCATTCCATACTCCAAACAGATTCATTTGGTTTTATGATGGATTGATTCTCACTGTAACATTATATTTCAATATATTATAAAAACGACATTTTCACCAATTATCCTGGCTTTTACCTTCTGATCAATATTTCTAAATTAGTTTCATCATACCTTATAATTCATTAATTCCTGCTACATACATTTGAAGCTGGTATTGAAATACTTGTTATCAGTATTGCTTATCTATACAAGTTTATTCCCATATTATGAGTCCGGATATCAGAAGATGAACTCTTTATGGAATAGATACAGGATTTCCAATGGTTAAATCCTCCCCAATTATTAAGTTCCTGTCAGATGGTTCATTCAGTAATTAAGCTTGTCTGAACTTCAGTTTTGACATGTGCTTTTCTTCATGCTGAACTTGGGGCCCCAGGTGGCTGAGTGGCACAATCATATTGTCAGAGAAAACCTCCAAAGTGGAGAGCATTTGATATAGACAAAGGGAGCTAACTCTTCTTGTATCTATATGCACATGATGGGGACATTGACATTGTCAGTGTGCTCTTACTGTTAATTTCACTTATTTTCATTGCTATTCATTTTCACGATTGAGGGCTAAATGGCATTTTCATTGGTATTCATATTTGTTGAGCAGGGTTTGGGATCCTATTGTTCAATACAAGAATTAATTGGTACTTCGATTCGTTGATCAGGGTTTGGGATCCTATTGTTCAATACAAGAATTCATTGGTATTCTGATTTGTTGATCAGGGTTTGGGATCCTATTGTTCAATACAAGAATTCATTGGTACACCAATTCGTTGATCAGGGTTTGGGATCCTATTGTTCTAATTCTTATAATTCATTGGTACTCCGATTTGTTGATCAGGGTTTGGGATCCTTTTGTTCAATACAAGAATTCATTGGTATTCAGATTCGTTGATCAGGGTTTGGGATCCTATTGTTCAATACAAGAATTCACTGGTACTCCCGATTCATTCATCAGGGTTAGAGATCCTATTGTTCAATACAAGAATTCATTGTTGCATCTTTAAATTTGTGGTTTTTAGCAACCATAAAATCCATGGAAATTTGTGTGAAAAATAGTGAATTCCCAGTATTATGACGAGATTTAAACTTGTGAAATGTACCTAAATGATAATTTTAGAAGCACCATGTAGGTATTTTATTCAATATGGCCTAATGTTGTACTGTGATATATTGAAAGTCATACATGGTTCATCCTCTTGACCACTGAATTCTTAATGTGGGGAAGAAAAAAAAATTGGAGGTAAAAATATTATTCATTGGTAATTTTTAGACCAAACTTGTCTTTATCTTTATTAAAACCAGTTGGTTTTGTGAGTTTAAAGCTGTCTTGGAACTATCAAGTAATGCACTTAAGTTGTCAATCAAGTGTAGGATCAGCACCATGTTCAGAAACATAAAGATTGAAGAAAATATTGATAAGTTGAATATATTATTGATGGTAAATAATCCAATAATTGTTTTTTTCTGTGACAGTTATGTTTATAAGATATTATTTTTAGTAATATACATGACATACCAGAATAAAATCAGCTGTACTATATATATCTCACATACAGTATTAGTAACTTGGAAAAGCTAGGCTTGGTTGGTCTAAACCACACTCCAATAGTCCACAAGAAAAACTGACAGGTTGCATCCTTGTTAAACAAATCAATAAACAAGGGAGTGTTTTGGTTGCAATGTGTGCTATGACATGTTTGTGGTCCTGCCACCTACTGGGACAGACCCCTGCAGTTGGAAATTACTCTTTGAACTGAACATCATTTTTTGTGCAGGAATCATGGACAACCTTCATACACCCAATCAAGTTTGAACTTGAGATTTTGTGTCAGCCAGTCACAGAAGACTTTACTTTTGTAAAACCACTTTTGATTGGATGAGAGTGAAAACTCAATCTCAGACTTGTGCTCAGAATTTTATGAATTCCAGGCCTGGTTGTCTCAAAGAGTTTGCTCAGAACTGGAAAAATCATTTGATACGCCCACCATAAGGCGGAGTGCATGATATGATGTCCATTCGTCCATCTGTTACATTTTAATTTTCACCCAATAACTCCAGTTGTCCACCATCTACAGTTACCAAACTTTGTTGATGGCTTGCACTTGGGTCAGGGAAGAACCCTATTGATTTTGGGGTCAAAAGCTCTAAGGTCAAGGTCACTGACTGAAAAGAAAAATGGTTTCTGCACAATAACATAGTTTCTTTACCATCTGTAGTTACCAGACTTTGTGGATAGCTTGCATTTGGTATAAGGACAAACCATACAAGTTTTCGGGTCAAAATCCCAAAGCCCTAGATTACTGTGACCAAAAGAAGAAAAACGGTTTCCACACAATAACATTATTTCTATCGGTTTCCACACAATAACATTATTTCTACCGGTATCCACACAATAACATTATTTCTACCGGTTTCCACACAATAACATTATTTCTACCGGTTTCCACACAATAACATTATTTCTACCAGTTTCCACACAAAAACATTATTTCTACATCACTGAGCTTGACCAAACTTGGTGGATGGCTTACACTTGGGATAAAGAAGAAGCCTATTGATTTTAGGATCAGAAGGTCAAAGGTCAAGTCACTGTGAAAGAAGAATAACAGTTCATGCACAAAAAGTTAGTTATCTACTTAGAGGAATATGAAACACAGATAGGGCGTATAATGTGCTGTAATTCATGTTGTAGTGAAAATAAATTTGGTCTTTGATGTCAGTATTATGTAGAAATGATAAAGCAAATGAGGACAAATATGGCAGTAATTTCTCATGTGTAATCAAGACTTGATGAGATGTAATTAACAGTAAATTTAAAAACCATTGAAGATAATTATTCTCATGCATATTTTGATGAAGGTTCAGTGCTAAACAATATTTGCTTTGAAAATATTTAATCATAGTCCATAATGAAAGATTGTAATCATAGTCCATAATGAAAGATTGAAATTTACTATATATGGAGAGGAAATAAGTTTAGACCTTGGATCGTGTTCATCGACTCTTAACCTTTATTATAGTAATTTGATTATTTTGTGCATTTCATTCAGAACAAGAGACGGAATCCATTGTTTAGCGCAGAGAACTTTAATTAGCTACCAAGTCAGAATAATTTAAGTGTTGTCATTCATAATGCTAGATTGTTACATTTTTAACTGCCTCCATTTAATTTTGTACTATAAATGGGACAATAAATTATTGATAGTCACTCAAAATTATCCACATGTATCTGCCAGTCAGGCCCTCCAACGTTTTTGATGGCAACTATTTGTGACATTTTCAAGAGAATAGAGTACAAATAAAACAGGAATGGTCCATTTGTCAGGCAGCATATTCTTTTATCCATTTCCTGGTTCCATTAAATGCAGGAGCAATTAGTGGCACTTAAGATATTTTCGTGGGTGTCAGTTTCATTGTTGTCCAAACAATAACATCTTTGCATGTACAATAATTTATGGGTAAGCCCTTTTCAGTGAGAAAGAGAGATGGGGGTGTTGTGGGAGATCTCTTGTATTCATAGATGGATCTGTGGGTACAATTGTGGTTGTAACAAGAACAAAATTGATGAAACTTCTTAAAAATGTATAAAAGTGAATTTATGCACAGTATTGTGGTAAATGCTGATAGCCAGTAATCTCTACATCGGATTGAATCGGTCAATATTTTAGTTATAATCTGGGGTTTCACTTTAGTGCTGAGCAGGCTCTTGTCATGTCTCATGTACGGTGGAACTGTAAATTAGACCAGTCTTCTTTAGATAATGCAAATTTTGCCAGGGGATGTAGCACATGATATATTCATTGTGTTTGATTTTAGGTGAATACATGTGCATCTGGTGAATTATTGAAGAACACAGTTTTGATTCTGATCAATGTTTGTTCATTTGTGTGGTTTCCTTAGGTACATCATAGAAGTTTATGTTCTACACTTTTTTCTGAGTGGTTGATAGAGTTATATTCTTGTACATCTCACCTTTAATATAACAAGGAGGTCATTGATACCAATTTGGTATAATGGCTTAGCTTTTATACTGCAAAGATGTTACCATAATATGCACTTGTATTGACTTACTGTCTATACTCCCGTATAAGCCAATACCAACTACAAACTGCATAGACCCAGATCTGCTGTCGCATAATGCGCCAGCAGTTCTGGGTCTATGTAGTTTGTAAGGACTAATCAGTAGAACAAACAACATAGACCCTGATCTGCCGGCACATTATGCGACAGCAGATCAGGGTCTATGTTGTTTGCATTTGGATCCGGTTTATGCACGAGTATATACGGTAATGTCTGTTAATCAAGTGCTCTTGGATTTTATGTAGCCGTCTGTCTGTTAATATTTGCTTGTCATGACCATAACTTTCTTTTGGCAAGATGTTTATGAAACTTTGCAGTAGTATACATCATGACTAGATGTTGTGTCTCGTACCATAACCACACTCTCTGCCTGACAAAGTCATAGCAGGGGAAAATGTAATTATAGTGACTTGTATCCTTGTTTGGAGTATAACTTTTGAACCACAGAAGATATTTTAATGAAACTTGACCCAAATATATATCCTGATTAGAAAGTGTGTCACATGCCATAGCCATGTCACTAACTGTAAGTTGAAGGTCACATCAAGGGAGAATTTAACTTTGTCTTGTATCCTTGGCAGGGATTATAACTTTTTAAATACTGAAATTATTTAATGAAACTTTAGCCAGTCATATATCATGACTTGACATTGTGCTGCATACCATAACCACACTCACTGCCTCAAGGTCAACGTTATGGCAATGGAAAATATATGTCACTGACCTCTATCCATGTATGGGTATAAGTTATGAACAAATGAAGATATTTAATTAACCTTTATTTAGCCTGTTTTTTAACTTCACTTGACAATGTCTTCAGTGGCATGTTTCTTATCCAGACTGTCACTTTTCAACTCTCAGAGATATTATCATGAAACTTTGCCCAGGTCCATACCTTATCATACAGTAGTGAAGTCTGTAGCTCAGAGGTCAAGGTCATTAGTAGGGTAAAGGTCACAAGGTGGCATATTATGTAACATTTTTTAAACTTCTGTTATAATGCTGTTTTGTGTATGATGCCATTGTTTTTACGTTGCATAGATGTTATTGTTATGTACATTAATATTGACTTTGGCTGACAATTTGTTTTAAGTGCTATTAAATTGTGGTATTATTGGTTGTGTATTGATGCAATTGACTGGTTTCAGGTTTTTATGGTTGTTGATTGGTTTAGTGGACTGGTGTCATGTCTTTTTATGAGGTACTTCATCTTACCTAAGTCTCGGCTGTTGTAACAGGATTGAAGCCGGATGGGATTGGATCTAGCAAAAACACTAAACACAATTACGTGGATGAGATATTTATTTATAATGTGTATGTATAATTGTGAATAATTAAGGAATCTGACACCTTACTCATGAGCATAAAGTCCAGCAGTCGATATGACAGAATGATGCGCACAAAGTTCAACAATGGATATAAGAAAATAATATCATTCCTAAATGGAACCAGAATCAAAACATGGAATTTCAACAAATAAACACAAATGATCCTTAATGTATGGAAATATAAACATGTATGGTTGACATGTGGATCTATCAGCACAATATGATAAAAGTATAAAATCTATATATAAGTATGATTAATAAATGGTTCATCGAGAAGTATGATGGATGTGTGATGATTTTCACACATATAGTGACATTGAATTTGATTTTCACACATAGTGACATTGAATTAAATTTTCACACATATAGTGATATTGAATTAAATTTTGACACATATAATGATATTGAATTCGATTGATTCAAAAGTGAAACATATGATGTTATTCATCTTGTGGCATCCAGTCGAAGATCACAAGAAATTTCCAATTCACAGCTCCTTTCCAATGGTGAAGGAATGGCCTCGCATGGTCCGTTCCTCCTAGCTTGTCGAAGGATCCCTCACAGTGAGCGAACCAATTCCATCCTTCAGACCAGCGTCACCATCGACTGCAGTATCCAGGTTACACAAACCCCCAGAGTTCCATGACTCCCCATGAACAGCTAAAATTACAATGAGTGAGCCATGAGACGTGGTTAAATATGAATACAGTGATATATATTATGCATGCATGCACGTCAATTTATTATATTACGCAATAAATTATTTCATAAGAACGACTGTACAAGATTATTATTATAATAGCCACATTCGTACATGAAACTGATTTGGCAAGAATAATCGCACTGGATTATAAGAGCTCCAACACTACTCATGCATGCAACATTGAACTGAATTCAACTTGTCTGTTCAGCTATAAAAATGGCTAACTTGAAACAGACTATAGTCAATCTAATAGCATGGCATTATTGTGACATAAGTCTGACTCACTGTACAAGTTAGAATATATTCTACAACATCCAAAATATAAAACAATTCTATCACATTGAATGGATAGCAAGAAAGAATACATTTTCATTTTCACATACCTCTACAGCTAAAGATTGCTTCTGTAAAGTGGACAGCTTCCGGACAAAACTCATCTGTATTGTGACGATACAGAGAATTTGGGCTATAAGTACCCTGGTTTTAGTCAACTCCACAGTGCAGAGAACTCGAGGTAATTGGGTTTCTCACTGCTGGTACTTCCTACGTGCAGTAGTGGGTGAGCCAAACTCAACATTTTGAAATAGCTGAAGCTGAAACCATACACCCCCAGATAACACTGTATGTGGCAACAAAACCCATGTACATTTTAGTTCATATATTATACAAAGGTATTTTAGTACACACAATTTCATGACAGCTGCACTCATTTGATACAATATCACATGCATAAGAAAATAATGGATACTTGGACTTTCCCCCACTGCTAATATCCCCTGTGAAAAAATCAAGAACTGTTCATGGAATTAAATTTCGTGAAATTTTAAATTTCGTGAAATTCAAGAACATCACCTCTCTCTGTGAATTAGAAGCTCAGATTGAAGACGCTGATCATGAAAAGATACTCGGGAAAGCTTTTGATAAAACATTTAACAGATATCAAGTTTTCCCATCTAAGTTACTTTCCCTTCGACTACTAAAATTGTTATGAACAGTCCTTGTGAAAAAGGGTGTATACAATTTTAGGTTAAATGTTGCGTTGCAGATTACAGTTTTCTAGAAACAGAAACAAATGTCAAAATACAATTATGCCAATCCTTTTTAAAATTGAAGAACATGTTTATTAATCATTAACGTAGGTCAAATTTATAAAGTTATGAACCAGGTTTGGTTGCATGTTAAATGGGAGTAAAAATGACTTCATGACAGACGACGATTGTAGAGCAATCACCATTTTTGTCATACTGAAGCAGGTGGTATAAAAATAATTACATCAGCATGTTCTTATGAACAACACAGAACTGTTTTAATTAAAATTTCAAATGGACATAACAAATAGTGTGGCACTGTGACATCCCCTAATGACAACAAGCTAACATCAAAGAGTTGTTAAAAAGTTACATAATTTGGCACAAAGATTGAATTGAGTTTTACGGCTCACCAACACAAGAAAGGTTATAAGGCACCAACAGGAATGAACATGTCAGGCCCGTCCTCCATGTACATCTAGATAAAATATGCAGAATGGGCCTGGAATCTTCTAACCTGCAAAACTGGAAATTCTATTGTAGAAACTACATTGACAACGCCATAACACAATACGTTTGGTCTTAAGACGGGCTTATAAAATGTACTATCATTTGATAATGATGCAATATCGGGCACAATTAGGGTGTCTCCTGAAAAAAACCCCAAAAGAACTGTCAGGATTTTTTGAAAGTTCTCAGGTGTCTTATAAAACAATGACTTGTCCATTGTGGTACATTCAAGAACTAGCAATTCCAGCTTGGTCAGTTTTTGCACATCAAGTGGTGGTCTTGCAGTGTCCCCACATTTAATAGTTTTTTTTTCCTGTTCTTGAAGAATTTTTCAGCTCATCCATTGAATCTCACCAACATACATCATGAGCATGTGGAATACATTGGTCTTTTTGGTACTTGCTTGTTTGGCAGAAACTTTATGTCACAGCCATTTGCAACAATTGGTTGAAGTTTTAAGAAATCTGAGCAACTGCTTTGTGTGTGCAATGTTGCTTTTGTGAACCATTACTTAGGGCAAAAGTACGGAAAAAACTTTCTTTGTCACTGTCTGGAAAAACATGTTTGATTCAGGACAAGTGTTTGTTTTCATTTTGGTATTGGCAATTTAAAAAAAAAAGCTGATGTAGCACACCCAAGACACTAAATTAGTAGCTATTTGTCTGTCCTGGTTTTCTTGTAAGAGTGGCTCCAATTTTATCAAACACTTAGACCAATAGTTTCAGTTGGCTGAGAATGAAGTGATCCAAAAGGCTGTTGTAGGATGGTGAGATTGTGACACTGTCATAGAAGAAATGTTGATTTAATTGCACAACAGGATCATATTGAAACAGGAGATGAGGACATGACAATTTTTAAATCCAAGCAAGATAAATCAAAGGCACATGTGTAATTTGTACAGTTACATATGAGATATATGGCATTGTAATTGTAGGTTGTTGCAGTGTGCTCCACTGAATATTATGCTGGTTCAGTTTTACTTCATTGATACCATGTGACCACACTTGTTTTTGCATAAACAGATGTGGCAGTTGCAGAAAATATTGTGATTTCATGATGGAATTTAAATTATTGATGATTGGCCAGGTCTTGTGGTCCGAGACACTAAAATCGTTGTATTTGCTAAATATACTAAAAACTGTCAAAATGGTCATTAGCTAACTGATACATCGGACATTTGACATAATGTGTCCATGATTATCCCATGCATTTATTAGGTCATCATATTTTCCCAATTGTTTAAACACTCTATAGCAGGGGTGTCAAACTCATTTGCTATGGTGGGCCAGATTTGATATAAATAATAATAATACATAATAATAATAAATAATGAGTCTGGCGGGCCGTATGTTTGACACCCCTGCTCTATAGCCACATTAAGCACAAGACAAAGGAGGCATGAAAGCTTATCTCCTAGACTTATCAAAATCCTATATTGAATGATTGCCCCTGGTTCTGTAATATCGACATTATATCAGTTCCTCATATCAAGTCTTTTTTTAAAACTATATTGTGTTGGGGGTTGTCAGCACATCTGACCTTTAGAACAAAATAGAGTATATACTCACGAATAAGCCTATACCAACTGCAAACTGCATAGACCATAGACCCAGATCTGCCATTGCATAATGCGCCAGCAGATCTGGGTCTATGCAGTTTGTAAGGACTAATCAGTAGAACAAACAATATAGACCCTGATCTGCCAGCGCATTATGCGACGGCAGATCAGGGTCTGTGTTGTTTGCATTTGGACCCGGATTATACGAGAGTATAAATGGTATGTGGAGCATAGGCCCAAATTTTAAAAAAATAATAATAGCAACAACAACTAACTTTTATTATCATCCTCCAAGACTTGTTTGGGGACCTGATCAAAATAAAACCTGACCACTGAACTTTCCTGGAAATGTCTGTCAATTAGGCGCTGTATATTTTCGAGGTAGTAAGTCTGCATGTTGTCAGTTAATAATTAATTTTTAAAAACAGTAGAGTGGAATAAAATATTCTTCTTGTGTGAAATTTTATACCATAGTTTTTTGAAAGAAAAAAATGATTTTTTATAAATAATTAGTTTCAGATGAAACCAGTTACCGGTAATCATGGAACAATAATACTAATACTAAAGCAGCAGCAAGTCCAGAACTGAAAATGATGTATTTTTGGGTACATTAAATAATTAGGTATATCAGTGTTACTTTTTTGTCACAATTTGAGAATAATACCCCTTTGAATGTTTGTATATTAAATTTCACAAATATATGACTGCCACAGTAATTTTTGGAAAATATGTCTGGCTTATGAACTATTCAAATTTCAGTGTGTATACATATATATATAGATAGATATATATATATAAAAATAAAGAAAACAATATATTGAGAAAGATCAATTTTCATAAGAAAAAATACTCCTTTGAAAATTTTTGAAGTCCTTGAAAACTCCTTGAAAAAGAACTCCATGGGACTGTACGAACCATGTGCATCTTTTTCTATCAGTTTATCCTTTCCTTTTAGCAAGTGTTGTGCTTTTTCTCTGGGGAAATAATTTCAAAATGGAACTTCTTACTGCAGCCTCTATGAATTTCTCTTTTATAATTCATATTGATTGATGTTTAAACTTGTGAATAATAGCTACATGTAAAATTTAATTGAGGAAATCTTAATTTTTATGATATTTTCCTACGCAATGACTCGCTCTTGAAGGAAGCACTGTTCAGTTATAATCATGCATTTTTGTTCCTTTTTATTTATTTATTTTTGTCCCTTCCCTTTCTTTTCTCCCTATTTTCTCAACTTTCTACACAATGTTTAACACATTTTAATTGACAATTTCAACTTGTAACTTCATTCTTTTCTTTATCCTCGTCTTTCACCTACTCCCTCGTTGTTCATCCTCATGCTTTATATACATCGACTAAATGCTAATGTTTAACCAAGACACCCTTCACTTTGACTATTAAATAATTTTGTTTGTTTGTTATTAAAACTTAATATCATCCACCATATATTCATATATATTTACAATTTTTGTATTGTAAAAGGAGAAGAACATTATAAACCACTGGCTTTCATTCTAATCCTTTACCTTCTATATTGTACCTCTTGTAATCTCCAACTACAAATTTATGAAATAAAATATGTTTAAAGTAAACTAAACAGTAGATTGCATTAAATTACCCTGAGAAGAAATTAAACTGTATCTGAAAACATTATGTAAATATGGTATTATTTTCATGAATTCATTTTCATGTACACTAAAAATATTCATGGAAGATTATGTTATTGTAGTGCTAAATGGATAGCAGATAGTTATGAATGTATAACTCAGCCAAGTCTGTTATCTGCATCAATGCCAGTAATTTCATATTCCACCTGTTTCTTTCAACTCTGTACATTAATAATGATATTGCTTTTATACCTGTAGTCATTGATTTTGATGTATATAAAAATCAATATTACATTAGCTTTTGGCCTATGATAGTTATTGGAGTTTAAATTGTACATTGCCTAATGTTGTTTATTGGAAGCCCATCAGTATTTTCCACATTTTGCATGAAGACATGATATTATTGTTATGCTGTTACTTTGACACATTTCACATTTTTGATCTGTTAACATGTGAAATGTTGCTTATAACATCATACATTGGAAAATGCATCATATTGTCATATCCTAATACCATGTATACTCGCTTATAAGTCGAGTCCAACTGCAAACTGCACAGACACAGATCTGCCAGTGCATTATGCGCTGGCAGATCTGGGTCTATGCAGCTTGTTGGGAGTAATCAGTAGAACAAACAACATAGACCCTGATATGCTGGTGCATTGTGCAATGGCAGATCAGGGTCAATGTTTTTGCAGTTGGACTCAACTTATAAGTGAGTACATACGGTAAATATGCATGTAATGTAAGCAATGCCATTGACTCTCTAAGAAAATCAATGCATTTTGCAAAGGATTCATTGAAAATATTGGTGTGTTTGGTCATGTAATAAATAGGATCCTTATGTTGCTAATTTCATATATTAGTTGGTTGCATCGTTGGTTGCTTTGTTTTTACTGGCTCTTAAATCTCTTTGGCGATAAACGATGCTGAGGAAATAGGAGTTAAGTGCCATTCCAAGGACACCATTTCAAATGAAATTTATGAAATTGTGTCTTAAATCATTTCGTACTTTGCAAGGCTTGAAATCATGCAGATCGTTTCAAAGATTTTATTTGAACTTGGTACTTATATAAAATCCTCTGTATGAATAGGATCATGATTCTGTAATCAGGTTTACTTGTCACTGTTTAGTATTCAATATACATGTATGTATAGGCTTAAATGACACATCAGCATAATACTGGTGCTGATTAAAAATTAACTTCTAAAATGTAAAGGTAAAGAATTGAACAAAAACGAACTTTAAGAAGATAAATAAAATAAACATAAACATGAAGTACTAAAAGATAATAGATAATAGGTACAGATGTTACAATGCTGTAAAAGGTATATGAAATAAATAATCCTTAAAATTTTGGGTTAGAATTTGTTACATTAACCATATTGCCTTAAAATTCCAAGATTTTATCTGGCGATACATCATCATAAGGCGGAGTGTGTTACGTTATAATGTCTGTCCATCCATCTGTCTGTAACCAATTTCATTTCTGCACAATAACTCGAGTTGTCCACCATTTACAGTTACCAAACTGTGTGGATTGCTTGCATTTGGTGTAAGGAAGAAAGCTATTATTTTGGGGGTAAAAAAGCCAAGGTCACATTGACTGAAAGAAGAAAAATGGTTTTCTCACAGTAACTCAGTTCTCCACCATCAACAGTTAAAAATTTTGTGAATGGCTTGCACTTGGGCTAAAGAAGAAGCCAATCAATTTGGGGGTTGAAAGGTCATGGTCACATTGACTCAAACAAGCAACATGGTTTCTGCATATTCACATTAGTTCTACATTACAGACATGGACCAAACTTTGTGGATGGCTTGCACTTGGTTTAAAGAATAGCTCAATTGATTTTGGGGTTAAATGTCAAGTTTACTATGGCTGAAAGAAGAAAAGTGGTTTCCACATTGTAACTCAAGTTCTCTGCCATCTATAGTTAGGAAACTTTGTGGATGGCTTGCACTTGGGCACAGGATGAACCATATTAATTTTCAGGTCAACAATTCAAAGGTTAAAGTCACTGGCTGTAAGAAAAAACATAGTTTCCACACAATAATTCAAGTTTGCCACCATATAAAATTATGAAACTTTGTGAATGGCTTGTACTTGGGGTAAGGAAGAACGCTATTGATTTAGGGGTCAAAAGGTAAAAGTTAGTGTCACTGAAACAAGAAAAATGGTTTCTTCACAATAACGTTAGTTCTACATCACAGGCCCAGACCAAACTCCAAACTCTCCTTCATCTACAGTTACCAGACTTTGTGGATGTCTTGCTCTCGGGGGGTAAGGAAGAACCCTTTTGATTTCAGTGTCGAATGACGAAGAGTAAAGGTCACTGTGACTGAAAGAAGAAAAATGGTTTCCACACAATAACATTAGTTCTACATCACTTATCTTGACCAGACTTTGTGCATGGCTTGCACTTGGGTAAGGAAGAAGCCTGTTGATTTTGGGGTCAGAGGTTAAAGGTCAGGGTCACTGACTAAAAGAAAAAAAAAATGGTTTCTGCACAAAAATTTCAGTTATCAGCATAGAGAACTATTAAACACGTATAATGTACCATTGATGTTACTCTTTTTTTAGATGTTTGGTGACTACTTATAATTACAAAGGTATTGAGATATGAAAGAAATGCAGCAATTGAGTTTTAATACACAAGTTTTTATTTGATGTCATGTAGTTTAAGAATGTTTACAATAATTTGGTTAGACTCTATATCAGAAACAGTAAAAATAAAATAAATAGTAGAGTAGAGTTCTTCATTGACCCAACAGACATCTCTACAAATTACTGCATTGAAGGCCATCAGAGCTGAAAAGTTTAACCTGGTGAATACATAAAGCATAACTATGCAATTTTAAATTTAAAGTAGATGCTACAACATTAAGTATGAAATAATTGAATGTTATGCTGTGTATTTATCAAACTGCATTATTAACGGTTTCATACCATTGCAAAGATGGCGCATATAAAGACATACAGGGGTACAACAATTTATATTTCTCTTTAAGTTGTTTTCCTGACATTTATGGAGTCTATAGTAATATAGAAACATGAAATAAGTAATAGGCAAATGTTCATTGTGGTGAGATGGTGTTTATTAAATTCTCTGATGATATGAAATATTCTTTTTATCCAACTAATGCAGTGGTACTCGACCTATTTACCTTAGTGGTCCACACTTGCAACTCTTGATGTCTTACATGGGTTGCACCCACACAACTAGTTACTTCCTGTGTATCCATTTAGAAAATGTTTTGTATCTGTCACGTGGGCTGCAGCAGTGTGCTGATTCGACCACATGCGGCCTGTGGACCATGGGTTGAGAACCACTAATCTAATGCATAATAAAACTTTATCGATTTGGTTCATGTTACAGTGTTGACAGCTAAGGACGAGATAAATTTGCTTTAGCAATTTGTTTTAAGTTTGCAATTCGCAGCACACCTGTAGTGAAAAAGAAATATATTGCTAATTGCGTAACGTTTGTTTAAAAAGCGCTTCATTTTCACAGCAAGGAATTAATTTTGTTATATACATTTTTTTATAGTTTTAATCCAGTTTTGAAGACGCTTGATTGAATTGCTTCAAGAAATGATTGCAGGGTGTATAAGGAGTACAGTATTAACTGGATTAAGTGTACTCTGTCATTGTTGGATACTCTGGATGTGGAAGCAAAGAGACATTGAATAAATCCCTGATTGGTAAATCACATGCCTAAATTGTTTCGATAGTCAGGTCCAGCCTCACACCTCAATAGGAATAACAAACAGTTTGAAAACCCTGTTTGTAAGACTTTAGCTCCTCTGGCACTTATATGCTCACACTTGGTGCTCCTTTAAAAAATGGTTAATTCTTTCAAGATTAAGGCCTGCAACATTTAACTGTGTAAATGGCTTAGTTTAGGTTACTGCCTGTAAATGTTTACAAAATTGGTAACTCTGTAAATGAGAATGCATGTGGATTTTTTTCTCGTAATTCTTTTCTTAAAGTATGGATGATTTTCACATCAGATGTGGTATTCATAGGAAAAAGCTGAAGTTGACGCGAATTTGTTGTAACACACATTGCACAACATTACACCTCAGGTTGATTTACTGATAATGCTGACAGAAAAATTGTAAACTACATTATTTACATTTGAAAAAAAAATTCGTTGACAGAACCTTTGATGAGTAATATTTTATTTTAGAGAAACACTGTTTCAAGTTTTTAAGTCACCACACACTTTGTTAGTCATTGTAGATCCTACAAAAGCATCCTATGTGCATGTTCAGGCAGTACAACCGGTTGCATTATCAATTTTGTTTCATCAGGTACATATATGTACTAGAACGGAACTGATGATCTTAGCGATGTTTTACCTAAATTGTCAGATTTAACAATGACCTGATCCTGTCATAATAAGAGGTAAAAAGATGGTGAGTTAATGAAACAATCACACACATTATTAAAGGTATACGCTTGAGGCTAACATACATGTACTGGTGTTATATACTGCTCCTGCTTTCATATATAAATAGCTGTTAACTGTAAGCCTAGTGTGTAGATCGAGTGTGCAGTACAATGAAACCCCGCTATAATGCGATATTTGGGGTCCATAAAATTCGATCGCGGAAAAAGCGGAGTCGCGTTATTGCGGGGTTTTACTATATTTTACTTTATTCAGAGAACAACGTATACACATCTAATGTATAGCATGAATAGGGTATCAACACCGTTTACTATCTGATATCGATCCGTCTTTGTTTTCCCACATGACAACCCTTTGATTGAGCCACGAGTTTGATACAGCTGTACTTGTTCAGTGCCAAGTAACAGAGAGTGGTTATTTGAACTCCCTGTGATCTTGCCGCCCAAGCTCAGTCTCTACATAAGCACCCACATATGACAATCTTTGATCTTGCTGCCCAAGCTCAGTCTCTACATAAGCACCCACATATGACTATCTTTGATCAACCATCGCGTTGTCTGGTGCTTGGTTGTGTATGCAGTTAAAGAAGAAACATAAGTCGGCTATTGTTTGTGCAATGATTGTATACAGGATGAATTGCAGTCCAGCGCACGTGTTCTCGGCTTACGTTTTTTTATGTTTATTAAATCGTGAGAATCTTTTATCAACCACCACATTGTCTGATGCTCGATTGTGTATGCAGTTAAAGAAGAAAAACATGTCGGCTATTGTTTGAGCAATGATTGTATACAGAATGAATTGAAGACAAACACAAAGAAAACTTACTGGCTTTACTCATGGATCAGTAATAAGTAACATTTCCGATAATGTTTATTTTGGCATAACACTTCAAGAAATTGGTGAAATTGTTAAATTTCAGAAGCCATGCCACGATCGAATTCATAAGTGATCTCTTCCCCAAAATGATATTAAACTTTTTATACGCTATTTCTCTACTTAACAAAAAAAAAAATTTTTTTCTTGTACAAGAAAAATACATGTACATGTGTATAAAATTTCAGGAACCACGCCACAAAAGTATTATACTCGAATTCATACACGATCTCTTCCCGAAAATGATAATTTAATATATACATTATGCACACTATTTCTCGTAATTTGAAAAAAAAATGTTCATGTGCGAATGAATATATGAAATTTTGGGAGCCACGCCACGATTGCGTTATATCCGAATTCGCGTTATAGCGGGGTATCTGGAAAAAAATAGAATACATGGAGTTTGTCTTTAATGGAAATGGTGGCGTTTTTTTTTTTTTTTTTTCTTTTAAAGTTCTAGACATAGTCTGATGACATATATTCAATAATCTTTTGTGTCAATCAAGATGTGGATTACAATTTATATCAGTCAAGATGTGAATTACAATTGATGTCAATCAAGATGTGAATTACAATTTATGTAAATCAAGGGTGAATTACAATTTAGATTAAAAAAAAAAACAAAATACGAATTTCAGATACATCCTGATATAGTTAGGTAGAATCATATGTTTCTGAAGTTGGATAATGGGCAAAATAGAAAAAATGTAATGGATTGATTACTTATTGCAATCAACTCGGGTTTTGCAGACATACACTGTATCATTTCCATTAATATCACTGTTGTTATTCTCATTTTGTAACCTGAGGTCATTTTGAAGTTGTGAGGTCCATATAAGCTTTATATTACGGTTATATTTGGAGATTTTGGTCAGCATCTGGAGCATTTGCTTTGGAAGGTTGTATATTCCAGTAGTAATCCATCGGCTTTGTTTCCCTCCTAGGAAATGCTATATCCCGTCCATGGAACATGCCAGAATTACCCTTCATGCTAAGCTCTGCATTGTGCAGAAACAGAAAGTGTATAATCCAAAAAGTATCAAAGAGGGATGTGTACAAAATTTTTTAAATGTAGCAAAAGTGAAACCATTATTTTGTTTAAGTGATGAAGTACATGGAACTCGAGAATCCATTGTAGACATTTGTATGGATATCGAGGTTTCTACCTGGTGAAAGAGATGTGTAGTTCAGATTGCACTGAGCATTAAATTTTCAGTAATTTAATATAATAAAAGTGAAAAATGAGGAACCAGTTTACATAGTATCCAGTCTATTCTTTGAAACAGGATATACATTTACCTTGTCCAAGGAGAATAGAATGAATTGTGATGGCTGCTGTAGCTCTAAATAAAAGATGAACAATTTCAAAGAGGATATGGAATATGTGCTTTCTTGTTCAGTCCTAAATTTGTCGTCATGTAAGATCGGAACAGCGCTAAACTAAATGCCTTTCATAACTCTGTCAATGGAATATGACTCTGATAGTTGCTCCTCACTTGATGTTGCGCCGATGGATGTCGGGCGTCACCTTTTTGTGCTTCATTTGCATGTTGAATTGCTGAAGATTCTCAACATTGTTTGGTGCCGATTTCAGGATTTTAAATACAAGGTAACCATGTTGTGCTTTCTTATTCTATCTTTTTTTAAAAAATGTTTGTCAAATAATGAATAAACTAACTTATGTAGGTAAAAAAAAAAATGAATAAATATCACATAGTGATGTTGAAATTCATGTCAATTAATTAAAAAAGTTTATCACATAATTTCTTTGATATCATATTTCATAAACTTGATGGTTGATATTTGAAAGGGTGCATACTTTGTTTCAGAGGCATTCCAATGGGTCATAAATTATACCTTTGGACTCGTTAAACACTTCAGAAAACAAACCAGCATCATCTGAAGCATATATTCTGATGCTGTAGTATTAGATTCCTGTAGAAATTTTCCATGAGAAAAATGAAATAATTTAGATCTGTATGTTTACCGACAAAAACGAGTTGATGTCCTAAATGGCAACTGGATCGCCTTTAAGTTATATGTAAATATATTTAATATCGTCTTTTGATTTTTAATATTTGTATAAAAAAAAAATGGTGATTTATTCTGAACAAGCAATACCTGACACAGTACTAGTATCACAACACTGGCAGGTGACTGGCAGTCATTCCTACAGCTTAGAAATGCTATTTTTTGTTTGAAATGTACCTTTGACACTCCCAATATGTTAAAGAACACTTTTTAGCTTGCATTCTCGCAGATTTAGAAGAGTGGAAATAATATATGTAGTACTAAAAACAAAATCTTATCCATTTCAATTTTATCATACATCTGAAAAAGAAATTAGAATGAATCATTTTAAATACTGGCAGTCAGTTATGGTTATTGTTTGAAATGGACTTCATTCGTGGGCCTACACTGAGTGAATGGATATCGGTCAACAGCCAGCATCTGGTTACTTTGCTTGCATAATACATTGTTTTTAGTAAATCACTGTTCATTATATTCAACGTTCCATAATACATTTCTCTTTTTTCTCATCAAAGTCAAATACTAGCTGCTTAAAGTAAAATAGGGTGGGTGGGGCTAATTTAGTGAAACCTATTGAATTTGAGTTATTTTATGCTTTGAAGTATGCCCTTTTGATTCTAGAGTCATTTTGGAATCAAATGAACAAGTCATTTTACAATACAGCATCAGAAAGATTGATCTAGTTAGAAATGATCAGTGTCTCCACTAGCAGTTCCTGTCCAGTGCATCAATCCTCATTATGGCCCTCTCATAGGGTCAGGTAATGGTCAGTCAGTTGCATGATCTATTGAGCATTATCCGTAAGGAACGAAAAACCACAAAAAATCTTTTATTTCTTAGCATACCAAGACTCTTTTTTGAAGAAAAAAAAAAAAAAATTTAAATTGTATTGTTGGGTTGTCTACATATGGGTAGATCCTTTAGTCCAGAATTGGAACCATTCAGATGAGACATCTATGTAACTGCAATTGATTGGAGTAGAGTCATTTTTAGGCCATAGCTTAATGAAGAACAGTGGAAATTTTTAACATTAACAGTTTTGTTATTTAGAAACAAATTTGGATCAAGTAAATGGCATTTTATAGCGACTACTTTCATCTAAGGAACCTTCCTGTAGAGTAGAATATTGATAAGAGGTGTCAGATTTTTTTCTATAGTATTTTAAATGCAGCCAGGTGGGTTAGGAAGTTGTGTATTGCATGATGTTTTACAAATTTTTTGTGTAATTATTAAAGGAGACAAGAGACAAAAAACTGTAACATGGATCATTAAAGGAGATCTTGCTCCACTGTAATATATTGAGATTTACAAAAATGATAAATATATGATAGAGATGTCGATGTTAAAATTTACTGGAATTTTTCAGTTCTTAAATTTCAAAACTCTATATTGTCAAACTTTGTCAAACCCAAGATAAGTAATCTCTGTTACACTAACTCTTAAAACGAATATATTTTTAGTTCTAGTGGTCATAGACCAGAAGAGTTGATGTGATGGTTTGTCATCCGTCGTCTTTCTGTTGTCCATCCATCCATTAGCACAAGTTTGTTATTGCTACTCATCCCAAGCTAATGGAGGATTGCCAAGAAACTTTACACACACACACACACAATCGTCCCATGGTGTAGTTTGGTCCTAGATGAAAATGGTGCTACTTGGACAAATCTTTTTACCACTACTTCTCCTGAATAAAAAGTAATATTGTCATGGGGTTTTCACCAGAAGACTTATTATGATGTCTAGTTGGTCCTAAATGAAGATGGTGCCACTTGAAAATCCAATATGGCCACCTCAGTGACCATCTTGAAAATCTTGTTCTTGCTACTCCTTCTGAAGGGATGGTCATATCAACATGGGGTTTATACTAACTGACTTCTTATGTAGTATGTTTGGTTCTAAATGAAAATGGTGCTGCTCATATATCCAATATGGCCACTACAGTGGCCATTGTGAAAATCTTATCACTACTCCAGAATTAATGGTCATATCAGCAGGGATTTCCACTAAAACACTTCTTATAATGTCTAGTTAGTCATAAATGAAAATGGTGTCGATCTGACTTCCAATCTGGCTGCCACAGTTGCCATCTTGAAAATCTTTTCATGGCTATTTCTCCTAGATGGCTGATCATATCGACATTGTGCTTTCACGAAAAGACTTCTTATGATGTCTAGTTGGTCCTAAATGTAAATGGTACCAATCTGATATCCAATAGCCACCTTGGCAGCCATCTTGAAAATATTGTTATCATTATTTCTCCGAAATGGAAAGTCATATCAACATGGAGTTTCTACCAGAAGATTTGCTCCTAAATGAAGTCTTGTTGGTCCTAAATGAAAACAGTGCCAATCTGACATCCAGTTTGTCCACCACAGCAGAATGAATTGAAAATCTTGTTATTTATCAGATATGGTTTAAACACACAGCAGTTAAACGGAAGAAATGGTCTTATCTTGAATTCCTGGAAAGTTTTTTGGCTAGTCGAGTGTCAGTCCCTTCAGGGGACTCTTGTTTAATTCTTTTCTCTGATATGTGAAAAAATAAAGAGGCATTCACAGTGAATAAAACATTTTAATTGTCCATTGTTCAAAGCAGTTTCCTTTTTCTCAAAATGGTAATAATTCCTTGACTGCACACTAATTGTTCTTGTATATATGCTGAAGTAGACATGAAATGTCTCCTTTTGTGCCAAACCCATAGAAAACTGGTCAAAGAAACACATTCATAATAGAACAGATACTTGTAGAACTCTTAAAACTCTTGCATTGATTAACATAGCAGGGATTTTAGGGGAATCATTTCCTGACTTTTTCTTTGAAATGGATTCTGTAATGGACAAGTTGATGTATTTTGGGAAATACTAGGAAATAATGGCTATGTATATACATATATCATGTCACATTCATTAGTTGGAGTTAAAGAAAAGATTGTTTCTAATAATAGTGTTATGGGATTGTAGTGACCATGGTATGTTCTGATGCTCATAATTAAAACACAGTCTGTAGTGTTAATTATCCCTTAATTAAATGCAAGTATTCTAGATCCTTTGTTTTATGCCATAAATTTGATAAAATGTTCAACAGGAAATCCTCAGAATTTTGACATTCAGTTCATTCTTCATGTGCTCAAAGTGCTCAAAGCATAATAAATAAAAGGTAGTGTAAACATTCCAAAGTCAGAGAAAATATTTTATTTCAAAACGATGGAGCACACATCAGTTTGGTAAATAAATAAATAGTGAATTTTGGATCATACAATTTTTGAAATTTCATTAGCCTGTTTTTTATTGGCTTTATTGGTCATACTGTAGCCAAGGAGAGCTATGGGATAGTCTGTTGTCTGTCATCTGTCTGTCTGTTAGCACAAGTTTGTTATTGCTACTTCTCCTAAACTACTTGGAGGATCGCTAAGAAACTTTACACACAGATTCATCCCATGGTCTGTTTGGTCCTAAATGAAACAGATGATGTTTGTACATCCAATATGGCCACCATAGTGTCCATCTTGAAAACCTTGTTATTGCTACTGCTCCTGAATGGATAGCCATATCAACAATACACGTTCACTAAAAGACATCTTATGATGTCAAGTTGGTCCTAAATGAAGATGGTGCCAACATGATGTCCAAATATAGCCACCAAAGCCATCTTGAAAATCTTATCACTACCTCTTCTGGATGGATGGTCATATCAACATGGAGATTTCACTGAAAGGCTTCTAGTGATGTCTAGTTAGTCCTAAATTAAAATGGTGCTTATCTGACGTCCAGTATAGCTACCACAGCAGCCATCTTGAAAATCTTGTTATTGCTGCTTTTCCAGAATGGAAAGTCATATTGACATGGGATTTTCACCAAAAAGATTTATTATGATGTCTAGTTGGTCCTAAATGAAATGCAACTGTCTTTTCTTTGATTCTGTATGTTCTAGAAACATACTTAAGGTTATTTCAAAGGCACATTCAGTCAAACCTGTGTATAATGTCCACTCAGGAACCAGATACAAGTTGTTCTTATGAACAGGTGGTTTTATATACAGCTTAATGTTTTTGTTTATATTTAACTGGGTCTTGTAAAACTTCACCTTGATAAACAGGTGTTATATATATATATACACACACATATATACACATACATACATACATACACACACACACACACACACACACACATTTATAAGGAATGGGGGGCTTTACTGTATTTTAATTGGTAGAAGAACTTTTTTTTATAAAATGCTGGAGAAGAATACTAAACCATAGTTGACCACACAATTTTGTATATCAATACTGAAAGTAAAATCCCAGACATTGATGTGTATATAAATAGCAGTGTACATTAACATTTATAATAAAGATTCATTTATGAAGAATGCTAAAAAGGACTCTTTTGGATTTTATAATCACTGACACACCAAGGTGAGATTTCTTTTTTGCAGACAACCCCTTGAGTCTCAAAGTCAGGTTCATTAAATGTCAGTTGATCTATTACACATCGCATTACAACCAAGAGTGTTTATTGTGCAATTATTATGTGATCCAAGAACCAGTCATATTTCAAAGGATGGTTTATGTTAAAGAAAATGTTTATCAATCACCTGCAAGTCGAATCTTCATTTTAAGACAAAAAACAATTTTGTTCTTTTTTATTGTCTGTTTCTAGCTGAGCATTAGCAAATTTGGTCTATGATGTGAGTGGTGGACCAGGTATTCAAAGTAGAACACAATTAAACAACAAGTCAAACACCACCAATTTCTACCAAATAGCTGGATTATTAGGACATAGGTGTCTTCCAACCCAAGGCATTTGAGCTATTGCAAATTTACTTACAAATGCACATAGTTTGCCACAGCAGTCACCAATGAAGTCTTAATAAACTGTTGTACTAATAAAATTCTATTAGAAAGTTTACTGTTAGAATTTTGTGACAGCATAAAATTTCCTTTATGTGCAGTGCAATGGAAATTCAAAGAAAATTAAGTATCCTTTGATAATTTTCTCCTTTCCCATAGGTTTTTAAAAATAATCGTTCATTATTTGTAGATTTCCCTGATCACAGACATCAGAATGATATTTAAAGTAGGGCAGTTCTGTTGGAATTGAAGGATCTAATCCAGTGATTACACATAAAGCTGCCAACATGTAAATTTATAATTTGCACAAATTTTGAGGCAGCTATGCTCAAGCTAGTAGCCCATGATTCTGATGCCCTTGCTAAATTGGAGTTGTGATCTAAGGCAGGTTCTGCTGTAGATTTTTGTAAAAAAAAAATTTATTAATTAATCTTCACCACTTTTTTCTCATTATTACAGGTAAATGAGGAGTGCAGCTCCCTACGGCTGAGTTTGGCTGAGGCTCAGCATGAATGTGAAGTTGCCAAGGAAGAAGTCACTGACCTCCATGCAAAGGTTAAAGGTCTGGAGACTACCGTAAAGGTAAATAGCATTTTGCATTCCTGTATTGCCTTGAATATGTTTGTAACCACTAATTTAATTATTACCATCAATCTATAACAAGTAAAATTATTTTTCCAAATATTCATATCAACCCAGATGAAATTTCAGCAGCATTCTCTGATTATTTTTGAAAAGAAGCGTACCCCTTAAATAGTGCTTAATTACCACTAATAATCCACAGATGTGATTAGAGTCACATAATGTTTGATTTCAGGTAATTTTATGCTGAAAGTCCACTGAATTGTCTCAGAGAAACTAGATAGTTTCTTCAAAGTCAGTGGATTTTCAGCAGCACTTAGATCACTCTGTACTATTTCCTGTCAGCACTTAAATCACTCTGTACTATTTCCTGTCAGCTGACATTATTCTGTCCTCTAATTGGGTAACTTTTGGCATTTACAACAGTCTGAGTCAGCCATTTAGACAGAGAACATCTTGAAGAGATTTGATAGTTTTGTGGAAAAGGACCTGATTAAAGTTGTTTTAAAAGCATTACTTATTAAGGAACCATGGTGGCTTAGCGGTTAGCATGAATGATTCAGGACCAAAAAGGTGCGGGTTCAAATCCTTCCTTTGGATCAACCTGGGTTGGCTACCATGGTGTGTCCTTGTGCAAGGCACTTTACTTCAATTGTCTTGGTACTAAATAACCTACTTGTGATGCTGTGCCAGAAAACACCAAAATTAGCAACAACTTATTAGTACTCGTACATCATATTGAAAGCTACTGTAAGGTAAAAATGATTTGTATATCTGCGTGCTTAAATTTGATCTTTTTTATGAATCAGGAACTACAGCTCTCCCACATTATAATGCGGTAGTCGGGTCTATAACTGCTGACCACGTTATATTGAGATCACGATATGTACGGAACCATGATATATTGAAAATAGCGTAATATACCTAACTGTGGTATAGTGGGCACTAACTATCAAAAAATTTTAAATTATGGTGTTTTGAAAAGAAAATGAAGCTATAAGACCAAGTTTCACCTTGCTTTCCTTCAACCCGTATTGTTCTACATTGGTGTGATTTTGGTCATGGGGTCCATAGTAGTACCATGTTATATCCAGAATTGCATTATAATGAGGTGCATTATAATGGGGGAGAGCTGTACTTGTAGTTTTTCATGATTTTCAAGTTCTCCTTATGAAACAACAAATAAATGTTGTATTTTTTAATGTTAACTGTAACTAATTCAGAAATGTGATGTCTGCCTTTTACTGTAATATTATTTTGGATTCGAAGAAGACTGTTAGTATTCTGTTACAGTCTCAGTACATTGAATCTCAGTTTGAAATAAGTGCCTGTTTTTGTCTCTTTTCAAACCTCACTAAGTTAATAAAAATATATTGTATGCAGTGACATTTTATTTTTTAATGAGAGTAAGTGTTTTTAGTAGATATTGTATTACATAACATGGTTAAATTTAAATGTCATGCATGAATTTTTATCCAATTTTTCAAACAAATGTTCATTTATATCACTTGACAGATGGTCCTAAAAGTTCTAATGAATTCTATAGGTTGATTCAGTCATTTCAATACACATTTGTATTTATTGCATCACAATAAATACTTTTTTTTTAAAAATTGTGTGATCAAACACTTTTCTAAGAACTAGGATTTTCCATGTGTCCATAATAACTATCAAACACTCCACTGAAAGTCTACTTATTTTCCACTGATAATTACTAAGTAAATAACCTTCCTACACTCCATCCAAAGTCCACATGTTTTCCACTAATACTTACTAAGTAAAGAACTATCCTACACTCTATTGAAAGACCACTTATTTTCCACTAATACTTATTAAGTAAATAACTCAGATCTCCATTAAATTTTCCACTGTTTCTCTCTACTTGAATTTCACTGAAAATGCATTGGCATATTTCCACTTAAAAGCCACTGATTCTCTCTGCTTAAATTTCACTGCAGGCCGCATACGATTAGCTGATTCTCTCTGCTTATTTTTCACTGCAGGCCACATCAAATTAGCTGATTCTCTGCTTATTTTGCACTGAAGACCACATAAAATTAGCTTATTTTCACTGCTTATTTTTCACTGAAAACCACATAAAATTAGCTTATTTTTACTGCTTATTTTTCACTGAAAACCACATAAAATTAGCTGATTCTCTCCTCATTTTTCACTGAAAACCACATAAAATGAACTAATTCTCTCTGCTCATTTTTCACTGAAAACCACATAAAATGAACTGATTCTCTCTGCTTATTTTTCTCTGAAAACCACATAAAATTAGCTGATTCTCTCTGCTCATTTTTCACTGAAGGCCGCATAAAATCTATCTTTAATCAGGTTACTGCTTAGTGAATCTTGAGCATGAAAATGAGTGCTTATGGACCATAATTAAAAAAAAAAAAGGTTTAAATTACTCATACTTGTGGTTTTTATTTTCATTGTATTTTGAATAGTCCAAGGAGTATAAAAGAAGACAAAAGTTGAACATTAAATAACTGCTAAATGCTTTTTGCTATTGCTTTATCTTTATTTGTTATTGATTTGTCTTTATTTAGATAGTCTGGTGTAAAATTGTAGAATGGCTTTTTTAAATAACTTGCAGTAAGCAATATACATTAGGGCTGAAATCTAGCGAAATTCGTGTCTTAATTTTACACATGCTGACACCAAGATATTTCTTGCTTCCTTCTGCATGACATCTAGCTATACATTCCACCATTTATGTTTATGTCACATTTTCCACCATTTCATGCAGTAATCAGTACCAATCATGCCAATTGTCAGGATCACTCAAGCTCAAAGTGTTAAGCTTTTGTGTTGTTAACATTAAAATGGCTTTGATGCAAAACCATAAGACACCTGAACTGTCCAAGAAAGAAAGTAAGATTAGTTTGTTTGTAAATGCATGTATATGCGTGTTTGTATAAAGTTGGCACAAAGTTTAAGTAAAGATGATATTAGTAAAATTTTGTATTAATCTTCGAATGGCAGATTACAGTACATGTATAATGCTGGACAGACATGTTACAGTATTTCAATTCATTTTTAAAGCTTGTTTTTTAATAAAAGGCAGGGAAGGGGGAATTTTATTTACAGTTTCAATTTGTTTATACTGGTACATTTACTCAGTTTACTCAATATGCTTCATGTAGCATCGCTTATATCCTTGTTTGTTCCTCAAAATATTTTATGCAGATTTTGCTTTATTCATAATTTTTACCAAATTTCACATTGTCGGTATACATCCATTGTTTTTTTCTTGACTCAAGAGTTACCTTTTTTCAGTGATATAAGCGATCCTACAAAGTGATGCCATCTATTTGAAAAGATGCGTGTTTAATAAATATTTATAAATATATTAGGCACATAGCCAGCATAGATTCACATAACTATCATATATTTATTAAAGAATGAACATAATGTAGGTTAAAATCCTGTATATAGACTGACCAGATCATCATCAATCCATTTTAGTTTTGTGTTTTGACCTAACACAAAATCAAAATTTTCCACACATTATTCATACCACTTTTGAAAATCTGTCGGACTTTCCCTTCCACTTAAAATCTTTAAAGCTGTTCTAGAATAAGGGATGAAACTTGGTATACTTATATGGCATCAATAGTACAACATTAAGGGTCCTATCTTGAACATCAAGGTCATGGCTCAATATTTGACTTTTTCTATCACACTTTTCCTTCTATTCTAACTTGAAATTCGTTTGAGATTAAGGGATGAAACTTCGTATGCTTACACATCATCACTAGAAGATATGTTGTGTACCACATTGCAGGTTCTATCTTCCGGGTCAAAGTCATGGCTCAGTATTTTATCTTTCCATAACTGTTCCTTCAGCTCTGTAACTTTAAAGCCATTTGAGATTTTGGAATGAACCTTGGTATACTTGAACATCATCACTAGAAAGTGTTTGCTTACCACATTGGGGGTTCTGTCTTCAAGATAAAAGTTATGGCTCAGTATATTTTGTTCTCCATCATACTTTCCATTCCGCTTTGAAACTTTAAAACCATTGGAGATTAAGGAATGAAATTTTGGCATCCATAGCCATCATCTCGAGAAGGTATGTCACATACCACATCTTCAAAGTCAGGGTCATGGTTCAATATTTTACATTTCCATCACATTGTTCCTTCTGTAACTTTAAAGTCATTATAGTCGCCACAGTGGCCATGTTAAAAATCTTGTTAGCACTACTCTTCCTGAATGGATGGTCATATCAACATGGGGTTTTGACTAAAATACATCCTATAATGTCTTTTTGGTCTTAAATAAAATGGTACTGATCTGATGTCTAATATGGCTGCCACAGCAGCCATCTTGAAAATCTTGTTATTGCTACTCCTTCTGAATAGAAAGTCATATTGACATGGGGTTTTGACCAGAAGACTTCTTATGATGTCTAGTTGGTCCGAAATGAAAATGATGCTGATCTGATGTCCAAAATGGCCACCACAGCGGCCATCTTGAAGATCTGGTTATCACTACTCCTCTACAGCGAAAAGTGATATTACCATGGGGTTTTCATCAGAAGACTTCCTATGATGTCAAATTGGTCCTAAATGAAAATTGTGCCTCTTGCACATCCAATAAGGCCATCACAACGGCCATCTTGAAAATATTGTTATTACTGCTATTGCTGAATGGATTGTCGTATCAGCTTGGGTTTATACTAAACGATTTATGATGTATTGTTGGTTCTAAATGAAAATGGTGCTGCTCAGATATCCAATATGATGATAGCTACAATGGCCATCTTGAAAATCTTGTTATCACTGTTTCTGAAACCCTGAAGACTTCTTATGATGTCTAGTTGGTCATTAATGAAATTGGTGCCAATCTTAATTCCTGGATGGCTGGTCATGTCAATATTGTGTTTTCCCCAAAAGACTTTTTATGATGTCTAGTTGGTCATATATAAAAATGGTGCAGATCTGACTTTCAGTATGGCCACCACAATGGCCATCTTTAAAATCTTGTTATTACTACTTCATCTTTATGGCTGGTCATATCAGTATTGTGCTTTCACCAAAAGACTTATTATAATGTCTAGTTGGTCCTGAATGGAATAGGTGCCAATCTGATATCCAATATAGCTTTCATGGCAGCCATCTTAAAAATCTTCTTAATGTTACTCCAAAACAGAAAGTCAAGTCAACATGTGGTTTCCACCAGACGACTTTTTATGATGTCTTGTTGATCCTAAATGAAAATGGGGCCTACCTAACATCCAAGATGTCTATCACAGCAGCTAATTTGAAAGTCTTGTTGTTGCTGAAGAATAACCGAGATGGTTTCAACACTCGGCAGTTAACTCTCTAACTTCTAGTGCTACTGTAGTGGCTCACTGCTCTGCCTAGCGGCTGGGATCACTACTGCAGCTGATTTGGGGCTGACTACCAGAGCCTGATGCTGCTGCAGCCAATTGATAACTTTTTAGCTGATGATTTGGGGATATGGGCTAATTGTGTGTGTTATTTTCTGTAAAATAGACTGATTTATAGACTAAAACCATGCATATATAAAAGCTATAACTACCTCATGTCTGTTTGATTCTTGTATCCTCCTGATATCCACAAGATTGGTATAAAACCCATGAATAGAACAAAAAACGCTATTTTTAAATACTAAAATTTATCTGTTAGTCTTTTATACAAAGTTATTGGTCAAATATATACATGTAATTACTTTAAAATGTTTAACTAGTCACTATGTTCTATAATTTCTTAAGTTGCTTTTCATGGTATTTATAGAGGCAGTTATGCTTTATACACTGACGGACATTGCACTGTTTGCACTTGATGGACACCTCATGCTGCCTTTTTTCGTTGGAACACAGGTTGCATTGCCCTGGTTTTTCAGTGTGTAGGGGCCAATGTGCATTTCCACAGTTGTCAGTTGCAGATATGGCCTTTCTCTTTCTTGATCCTCGAAATGTCCCCATCATCTGCTACGCAAGTGGAATTGGAAAATCAAGTTGTCTCCGTCTGATTTCTTTCTCTTTTTTTTTTTAACAAGTGTGAGGTTGGGTGATTCCTGCATAGTTATTAATGCATTGACTGAAGAAACATAAAAGCAGAACCAAAACAGATATTTCAACCATTTGGTAGCTTTGCGGCAGATAGAGTACTGCATCCTTTTCTGGTCTGCCAGGTCATCCCCAAACATGTATTTATTGTAGAGTTCCGAGACAATCGGAGCTGTCACTTCCTGGTAGGTTCCATTTTTTTGCCTCCTGCGCACCATCTTGCTATTGCTTGGATTACAACTTGTTGAGAGATAATGGACAATATTTTTGTCCTTCCACGCTACAGCACATAGACTTCCTTTCGTCATCAGGACACTGTCACCCCTGTTCTTTAAGTTGGCAGATTTTATTTTCTCTGGCATTCCCTTTCTGTTAGCTTGCACTGTACCGAGGCAATAAATTTATTCTTTCCTTAGTGATTCAAACAGTGCCAGACTGGAGAAAAAATTGTCCATGTAAACATGTGATTTCCCATGTATTTTTGCAGTCAGATTGGTTACAACGCTGGCACCAAGCCCCTCATCTTTTGTGCGTCCAGCCTGGCCTTCTTTTCCTTTATTCACCTGGAACTCGTGCATATAATCATTGTATGGGTCTGCCCGTTCCCAAATTTTTATTCCAAACTTAGTTGGCTTCACAGGCAAATATTGCTTGAAGGATAATCTACCTTTATACGCAGTCATATCTTTATCCACACTCTGCTCTTAATGCCCATAGTAATTTGCAAGACACGTTTTGGAAATTGTGTCAATAGCTGGTCTTATGTGACACAACTTGTCATGTCCAGGCTGGCATCTTGGTGGATTCTGCCTGGTGTCATTTACATGAAAATACTTTTCAAAATGTACTCTG
Source organism: Margaritifera margaritifera (assembly GCA_029931535.1). Taxonomy (NCBI): domain Eukaryota; kingdom Metazoa; phylum Mollusca; class Bivalvia; order Unionida; family Margaritiferidae; genus Margaritifera; species Margaritifera margaritifera. The sequence continues at coordinate 664,640 of JAQPZY010001591.1, forward strand.
GTCATAATTATAGGAATACTTGGTATCTGGAAGGGCCATATAGATCGCCAAGCTAGGCTATAGGTCGGAAGTACCAGGATTGACATAATCAAATGTATTCCTAGAAAAGGCCAGCATTTCATCTATTGTCATGGGTTGCCAGAGTGAATCAGGCTTTTCTTCCATACATCTTGCTGCATATCCATTTGTTTGTGCCACAATGCTTTCAGTCAATGCCAGGAAAAATATTGAAAGAAAAAATCAATTTCTTTCTTCCCCTTATCTAAAACCAAAGTTGGGCCGACACTTTCGGTAAACTCTGCGACTTTTGGAGCACTTGGCTATCTCGTCCACACTTCACTGTCTTCATCATCAGATTCTGTCTCAGTTTTGGACAGACTTTACAAAGAAGATAGTTCATTGTCACTACCAACACTTTGTCAAGTTCATCCTCAGAAGAACCTAAAAATTCGGATTCTGAATTGCTAGCATAAGCAAAAGCCATTATTTCCACTGTCAACTACAAATGCATGCAATAACTAACACATGGTACAAAATTGCAAAAAAATCCCCGGATTTAGAAAGAATAATCATTTAACTCAATTTTGATTGGTTGAATGTTCTTTTACTTCCAATTATTGACCAATAAGGCCGATTGTAACATGAACATACAGAGCGGATCTATCCATCACTGAGGTATAGGGAGCATTAGTCACTGTGGATAGTAGTGCTTCGTTTACAAGCGGATTTATCAGTCACTGCGGAGGCAAGGCACATTTGTGAGTTGTAGTTAAAGAGTTAAAAGGAAGAAATGGTCTTATCATGAATTCCTTGAAATTCTTTTCAGACAGTAGAAAATCAGTCCCTTTGAGGAACTCTTGTTTATGTTTGTAATATTTTTTTAACCTCATATTTTGATGTTGTTATCAAGATGATGTTGAATCAAGAAAAGAAGTTCATGTTTTAAACGGCTTTGAAAATATACTGATGTACGATTTAGATACGTCCAATGACCAATGCATTTTTTGCTAAGTATATGTTATAAATGGTGATTAACTTGGGGCTAGTTTTTAATTGAGGAATCAAATAATGAAACAGGAGATTAAGAAATAAAACAACCACCATTTGACTAAAAAGAGGATGTCACGTTTCAAATAGTTTGAAAAAATACTGATGTATGATTTAGATATGTCAAACAACCAATGTATTGTTGCTGAGTATATGTTTGATACAATCTCATATGAAAAACATAAATGTGTTAACTTTGGTTCTTAACTAAGCATCAAATAACGAAAAAAGAGATTAAGAAATGGAGTTTTGACTGAAATGGATTACTTAGTACAAAAGTTACTGAAAATTGTGGAGCTTCTCTAAATACATCTCTAAAATATAAGTTAGTGACATTTTTACGTGTGAAAAGAAATTACATATGTTTGAAATAGAATGAACTTTATGTATAATAATAGGCTGGCATTGTAAAGTTTCACTCAGAAATTATATGCAAATATGACTTTGAAAACCAAATTTTACATTTTATTTGAACCAAGTGAGACCCAATTTTTCTACTGTTGACTTGTTCTCCACCAACAAGAGTGAGTTGCCCTATGGTAATTTGAAAATGAGAGTAACTCTAGCACTTTTATCATACCCATTATTCAAAGATCAAAAACTTAATAACACTAATCAATAATGGTTTCCCTCTAGCTTTGCTCTTTAATAAAATACAACAAGTTATTCAACCTTCCCCACTTTTCCATAAGTAACAGATGTGTCATGCTTGAAAGTTGTAGAAAGTTGCTCATAATTTCTCAAGAAACATTTATCTCACGAGAAGAAACATTTATCACACCAGAAGAAACATTTATCACACCAGAAGAAACATTTATCACACCAGAAGAAACACTGATTGCACCAGAAGTACAAGTTTTCATGTCAACATTGGGCATATTTTGTTTCAGAAACAAAAATAAGTTCAATAATTACGAGGCAAATGGTTTTTATTTTTTTTTATTTTGAAAAATTTAACTTTGGTCTCTTGTTCCAATAACAAATGAAATTTTGTGTATCATTAGCATTTATTGTGTAAACAATGAGTATATCATCGTGCAGTGTTATTGTTTTGCATCCAGGTGTATGTTATCTGTTAGTCATGTTGCGCTTTGGTCAGATCACCCATGCAGAGAAAAATATCCTCGGATATATTGCATCTCCTATGGTATCAGTTTTTCAGTCAAATTCCAAGACAAAATGAAACTAATTCCATAATAAACCTTCAATCTTAACCTTATCCCAAATTCTTCTATGATTGTGACCTTGACCCCAAAGGGGCATGTGAGCATGTGATAATAAGAAATTTACTCCACCAGAAAACAAATCATCTCAAGTACTAGCAGAATCAATAATGGGCTGTAGGAAATATAAGCAAATGCAAAACCTGAACCAAAACATAACAAAAATAGATTTGGCCGCTGCTGGTGCCACCGGGTAAGTGATTGCTGTTTCATTTTTCCACTAATGTGGGCCTGACAAAAATTTACCTGGCAAAAAGAATCTTAAAGTAGCATGATATACTTCATATATATTTTCATGGTAACATATTTCTTGGTAACATACCTGTCAAACAGAAAATTTAAAGTACCACATAAAGAACAGATAGTCACTTATAAGATCATATATTTGGATGTCAGCCTTTGTACAGGTAACAAGTGTACGCTTTTTCCAAGGTTTAGTGGGATTAAAATTAACGAACATACTGTAACATACCTGTCCTAAATCTTGTGTAACACATAGGATTAGAGTTTCATACACTTCTGAATACAAGGAAGTATATAAGATGTGGTTAATTACTTTACATATAGTTTTAATGGGACAAAGAGCCTTTTAGATCTCTTTTTTTACTTTTTCTTTTCCACTTTGTTGTATGTACAAGACTCTGTCCGCAAATTGTGATAACTTGTCTGTTTTGAAAATCTCCTACAGGAATAAAAGCAATGCTCTTACCGATGGTTAATGACCTACCTAAACAGTCCGACTGCACTATATTTCCATTCAATATTTTGTACGTAACAATTAGAGTTTGTAAACTCCAAAGCAGTAAGTTGATTATTAATGCAGCTGTAAGCTTGTTTCCTCATACTGAAGGCTTCCAACAGGCAGATATAATAAAATTCATATAAATTTTGTTGTATTTTAAAGTGCAACAAAATACTTCTAAAATTGGTTTTGGTAATCTGATTTTACTAAAGTCAAAACATTTCTCAAGCGAATTCTGTATTATTTCAGGGTTCCTTACAGCAATAAATTTTGCAAATGGCACCTGTTATAGGAGAATGAGCTTTTTAAGCATTTGCTTCTGTCACTCACTGTCTCATATGACTTCTCAATACAAGTCTGATTGTATCTTTTCACATCTGACAAGTGAATAAGCAATTTGTCATAGTAGCCAATTTTATTTTTATGAGGTAATAAAATAAAACAAGTGAGTGGGAACTATGTGGTGTAACTTGAAAGCTCTGCTTCTGAATAAACCTTAGTTACTGTTCTGAAGACACAACTGCTTGGCAGCTTTGACACTAGAATTTGGTAGCTAATCTGTGACTAGACATTTGAGAGAATTACTTACTTTCACCTACAGCTAATTTAATCTCTAAATTGACCCATCGCCTATCAAATGCCCATTAACAACAGCTTCTCTCCACTTTAAAAGTTGTGTTTAAGAACTTGACAGATATATTACTGGCTGATTTGTTCTAGTAATAGTTGTGTTTTATGGTTTTCGATAGCAGCTGCTGTATATACTGACTTATAAGTCAACTGCTGTATATACTCACTTATAAGTCAAGTCCAACTGCAAACAACATAGACCCTGATCTGCCATCGCATAATGCACCAGCAGATCAGGGTCTGTGTTATTCTACTGATTGCTCATAACAAACTGCATAAATTCAGATCTTCGAGTGCATTATGTGGTAGCAGATCCAGGTCTATGCAGTTCGCAGTTGGAGACAACTTAAAAGCGAGAATATATGGTATGTGTTTTCCACTTAAACAAGTTGTCAAACATTTTTTAAAGACTGTTTCTGAACCGCTTGGCTAAATTTCATCACTTTTTAAAAAAGAACTTATGGTTGATTATAGTTACTTTAAACAAACTGAGAGAGCTGTAGTGGCTCAGTGGTAATAGTGTGCCATACTCCTACCAGTAGGATGCAGGTTTAAATCCGGCCATCAGATCAGCCCCAGTCTACTGCCATGATGTGTCCCAGGACACTGAGCTTTACAGCCATTGTCTCGGTACCATATAACCTTCATTACTTGTGCTACTGTAAAACACAAAACAAACAAGTATACAAACAAAGTGTTAAATATGTAGAATTTTTCCAGGAAGATATTTAGCTTCTATACAAATCATGTACAGAAGTTGTTTTCATGGATTGTTTGCCTTGATTGATAATTGAAGTATTTTTCTTACAGTTCATTATCAGATAATTTTGCTTTTTTAATAGAAAATCTTAAGAATTTTGTCTCATTTTAAAAATATGTAGAAGGGTGTTTACTTTACCATTTTTTATCACAACTCCCCACCTGAGATCCATGTTTCCCAAATGATATAAAATGTACACACCATTTTTTATCTCAATTCCCCACCTGAGATCCATGTTTCCCAGATGATATAAAATTTCCAAACCAAATAATGTTATTCAAAAGAAGTCTCCAGTACTTAGGAACTTTGTGCTGGAACTGTGTACCAGTGGAGATTAGAAATGCCCACTCTATTTCTTTCGTTCACAATCATTATATCCAGTGACTTGAGAGATGTAGTTAAAAATATACATTGTTAAAAATTTATTAATATGGGTATATATTGATATATGTGTAGATGATCAATGAAGTAGATGCATTGGGGTGTGAATGAGAGCAGTTGTATTTGTATTCGTGAATGCCCTTGGGCATCATTAAAGATACTACCCATCTATTTGGTACTAATCACATATTGCATGTATATTGACAGTATGTGGGTTTATATGTATGGGTGAGTATTGCAGCGGGGGCAGGGCAGTAGATAGGAAAGAAAGTGAATATATTGTATATACATACTGTTGTATATATGTTTGTGTGTGTTGTTTTTGTTTTTTACTCTGCTGGTCATAGACATGGAGAGCATATGGGATGGTCTGTTGTCTGTCTATCCATTAGCACAGGTTTATTGTGCTCATCACATATAAACTACTTGGAGGATTGCTATGAAACAATACTCACACATTCATCCTATGGTCCAGTTGGTCCTAAATGAAAATGGTGCTGAAAAGACATTCAGTATGGTCACCACAGTAGCCATCTTGAAAATCTTGTTATTGCTACTCCGCCTGAACAAAAAGTAATATTGCCATGGAGTTTTCACCAGAAGACTTAATTTATGATGGCTAGTTGGTCCTAAATGAAAGTGGTGCCACTCAGACATTTAATATGTCCACCATAGTGGCAATCTTGAAAATCTTGTTATCACTACTCCGCCTGAATGGACGGTTGTATCAACATGGGTTTTTTACTAAACAGCTTCTTATGATGTCTAATTGGTCCTAAAAGAAAACATTGCCGCTCAGACATACAATATGGCTGCAACAGTGGCCATCTGGAAAATCTTTTTATCACTACTTGTCCTGAATGTATGGTCATATCAGCATGGGATTTTCACTGAAAGACTTCTTATGATGTCGAGTTGGTTGTAAATGAAAATGATGCCAGTCTGATTTCCAATATGGCTGCTACAATGGCCATCTTGAAACTGTTGTTATTGCTACTTCTCCAAGATGGCTGGTCATATCGATATTGTGCTTTCACCAAAAGACTTCTTATGATGTCCAGTTGGTCCTAAATGGAAATGGTGCACATTTGATAACCAATATAGCCCCCATGGCAGCCATCCTTAAAATCTTCTTGTTGTTACTCCTTTAAAACGGAAAGTGATATCAACAGGGGGTTTCCACTAGAAGACTCTTTATGATGTCTTGTTGGTCCAAAATGAAAATGCTGCCAATCCACCACAGAAGCTAATTTGAACATCTTGTTATTGTTGAAGAATATCAGAGATGGTTTCAGCACTCAGCAGTAAAAAGGAAGGAATGGTCTTATCTTGAATTCCTGGAAATTCTTTTTGGCCAGTAGAGCGTTAATACCTTCGAGAGACTTTTTTATGGTACTTTTTAGCACATTATTGGCTATATCATGACAAGAAAATGGGAGCTATGTGTCTTCCAAAGGACACATCGAGGCATTTAACCTGGGCTGGCCTGGGTGTGTATCAAACCTGTGACCCTTGGATTATGAGTCCAGCACTTTACCAAATGAGCTACTATGGCTCCTCTGTGTGGGGCATGTTTATATACATGTTCCTTTATTTGAGGGCCTCAGGGGAGACTGGTTCTCTGACTAATTGTGTCACCATCTTTAAACAAAGTCATTATTATTATTATTATTTTCTGTTTCTTTAAATGTATTTACCAGAATTGCCATTTGTAGCTTTAAGCGTTCACAAGCATTTGTCTTAGAGGAGAGCATAACTAAAATCTACATGCTTGCAACTTGTATAGAACCATTTAAAAACTTTATACGACTGTTACTGGTCAAATATTTGATGCATGACTCTCATACCTGCCATATCACGATGTGTAATGCGAAAACACAATTTTCACACACACACACACACACACACACACACACACACTGACATGGGCATGTTGCAAAAAACAAGATTTTCAATAAACTTTTGAGATAAAACCCCAGACATTTTTTGACCACCACTTTACATGTCTGAAGCATGTAGTCTGTATAAACAGTAAACAGTCATACTTAGATCCCATGTAAAACTATCCACGGGGCAGGTTATACAGCTGATTATCGTGGAGCCAATTAAAAGGAAAGACAGTCAGAGATGAACAACCACCATTTCACATATTACTTAATTGGCTGAGAATAGTTAGGATGATGCCATATTAAGTCCTTTGAACACTGCTATGGGAGAGCCCATTAGGCTAATTTGCATAGGTAAAGTACTCTAAGTAGAACAACCCAATTCGTTTGAGATAGGTAAAGTCTTTTAGATGCATGTTGAAGAACAATAGTTATTACACATTATTGCCTTGAATGAGAATGTTTAAGCCATCATTATAAAAGATTATTGGCAAGTTTGTGATCAGTGGCAACACTTAAAGTTGGATTTTACTCCATAGATAAAATGCAAAACATGATTATTTTGGTAGTTAGAATAGTGTACAAATGTGGTTCATTTCTTAAGGCAAAATGTCAAAATGCAGCTGTGATTTAGGAAAAGATGAGCCATCTGCAAAACAAGCAAAGCCCAGCAAAACTAAATTTCAGAACTCCAGGATGGAGTTTGACCCTGTGAAGTGCAGCAGCAATGGGTTTTTTTTTATTTTTTTGCACACACTGCAAATATATCCTCACCCTTGCCTATGATGGGTAGGTAATTCACATTTAAATGCAAACATATTTACATAATTCTCACTCCATTTTGTGATAGTCTTTGTTTTGTTTGATCATTTTTAGTGAATAATAATGTGGGTTTGGTACTGTTTGATCAAAATGCAAAAGAATTTATGAAAAAAAACGATTATCACGTCTTAAGAAAGATGCTTTACTTTTAGCAAAGAAGTTTTTTAATAAATGGAAATGCTAAAATGAATTAAATCCTAACTGTTAAAAAAAGTTCTGTTTAATTATCATGATAAAAATAATTAAAAAAATTAAATTAAAGATGTAAACCAGTTGGGAAATTCAAACTGCCATCATAATTGCATATAAAAATACTGGCTTTTTCAATCCCTTCTTTGTATTGTAATGTTATATAACTTTGATTTTTGTGACAATAGCTGCCACACCTTCTTTTTTCCACATATATTGCTCCTTCTGTCCATTTGGCCTCTGAAAATGTTTGGACAGGATTTTAGGTGGAAAGATATTCAAGTGGAGATGTTCTTTGAAACCTTGACCAATTTTAAAGGTTTTTGTTTTACATTGCAGCTCAGATTTTTGGGGTAAATTAATATATTAATCTATTAGTTTGTCTTTATGTCCATCTGTCTGTCTGTCTATCTAGCTACCTACCTACTTACCTTAAATCTACCTATCAGTCATGCTTGCTGAGTCGGTATCACAAAGGATTTCCTCTTATTTCAGAATCACAAATATTGCACAGAGCTCTTGAAGCAAGTTGAGCATGATTACCAGCAGGCCTTACTGAGTAATTGTTACAAAGGATTTCCTCTTATTTCAGAACCTTGAGTACTAATCAGAGCACTTGCAGCAAGTTGATCATGATTACCAAGAGGCCTTGCTGAGTAAACATTACAAAAGATTTCCTATTTCAGAATCTTGAGTACTCCACAGAGCACTTGAAGCAATTTGAGCATGATTACCAGCAGGCCTTACCGAGTAAATATTACAAAGGAATTCCTCTTATTTCAGAACCTTGAGTATTCCACAGAGCACTTGAAGCAATTTGAGCATGATTACCAGCAGGCCTTACTGACATTACAGCAAAAACAGGCTGAGATTGACCGTCTACAGAAGGTACTTACTCTAAAGAAATATCATCTTGAGTATAATATATTTTATATACTTCTTTTTTAATTTAATATACTTCTTTTTTAATTTAACAAAATACACAACGAGGAAATAGTTTACATGATAAATCAGGACTTTTGTCTGTGGTTAAGAAAGACAGTGTTCATATAAATGAAATCAGTAAGGAAATTTGTTGAAATGGCACAAAAAATAAATTGAGATATCTAAAGTACAAGTCATACAGGTCATGTAGGTGTTCAGAACTGACTGTTTCAGCTATAGGTGTCATTTTTGAGAATTTGAATACACATACCTTTAAATGGCGATTATTCAGTGTGTTTTGCTCCCAGTCAATCAGTATTCCATGGAAGATCATTATATGAATGCCTTGAGAAATAGATACGACAAAATCAGTGATAAATGATATCAACAATATTAGATGAGGCCAACCAAGAGGTGTGTTCCAGTGTAAACCAGATTGAATGTTATGTTCTGTCACAATTAAAGGACAGTGTATTGGACAAAATTTGAACTACCCCCTGCACACTTAATTATTAGACCCAATGTCCACTTTTCTTGACCCAATTTAGTGGCAGGTTGCCATTGTAAAAGCCCATTCGTCCTGAAGTTTTGTGATGAGAACTAAGGTGCAGATCACTCAACAATCAGGAATGAACATCCGATGGTAAAACTACTTTAGTATTAAATTTTGGAACAATTAATTTTTTATTTAAAATCAGTAAAGGTGCATACATGACTACACTGATGTAGACTTTAACATTTTCATGGTGTTTTTCTTAATTCATCCCATGGCTTGCAATAGTTGTAATTACCAGAGATATTTTGAAACAGATATTGAATGTAATGATAGGTTTAACTGAGTGCAATTTCGATTTTGGAAAGGAATCTGCACTGATGAATTATCTGTCCCAGTGCTGCACTTATGGATTATCTGTCCCAGTGCTGTACTTATGGATTATCTGTCCCATTGTTGCATTTATGGATTATCTGTCCCAGTGCTGCACTTTATGGATGATCTGTCCCAGCATTGCATCTTGAGTGCAGGATTGTGCATTTCCTGCAATTTTTGGCTCTATATCAAATTTTGACCCTTGGACTCACTTTTTTGACCATTGCTTCTAATGCAAACAATTATTTGCCCCTTTGAAATTTTGTGTCTCCCAAATTTGAGGGATGGGCAGCACATTGTCCCTTGCTTATTGGATCCTAGGTGCAACACTGCTGCTAATATATCTACAACTACAACTAAAGTCCATATAACGTGGAACAATCCATATATTTGTTACATACGTTAGCTTGTAAATATGTAAAAGAAACTGTTCAAACCCTTATCAGCAAAATTTGATAAAAAAATCTGTCAAAGACATGAAGAATATTGTAAACAAACAAGATTGTTCCATTTGGCTAGAGAAGTATATATTGTTTTGGTTTAGAGAGGTGAGAGCAGATGGCAAAAATATTTCCTGGACTTTTAATATTCTCTGCATATTCAGTTGAATATGTTTGTAATGAACTTCAGTTGAGGAAGTTTCAAAAAAATATTTTGACTGATATAAGTCCATAAAATGTTCTCTTTTCTTCTTGCATTTGATGTAAATCAGTTTTGAAAGAAATTACAGGGGTCCCATGTAGTTCATTATAAGTGGGTTCCAATGTAATTTCAAGAGTCCCATGTAGTTCATTATAAGTGGGTGCCAATGTCATTTCAGGAGTCCCATGTAGTTCATTATAAGTGGGTTCCAATGTAATTTCAGGAGTCCCATGTAGTTCATTATAAGTGGGTTCCAATGTAATTTCAGGAGTCCCATGTAGTTCATTATAAGTGGGTTCCAGTGTAATTTCAAGAGTCCCATGTAGTTCATTATAAGTGGGTTCCAATGTAATTTCAGGAGTCCCATGTAGTTCATTATAAGTGAATTCCAATGTCATTTCAGGGGTCCCATATAGTTCATCATAAGTGGGTTCCAATGTTATTTCAATGGTCCCATGTAGTTCATTACAAGTTGGTTCCAATGTAATTTCAATGGTCCCATGTAGTTCATTATAAGTGGGTTCTAGTGTAATTTCAGGGGTCCCATGTAGTTCATAATAAGCAAGTTTCAGTGTCATTTCAGGGGTCCCATGTAGTTCATTATAAGTGGGTTCAGGGCCGGATTAAGACCTTAAGAGGCCCTAAGCACTGAAAAGATTATGGTGCCCCAGCTTTGCTGGTGCCCTAAGCACATGCTTAGTCTTCTGATTGGGTAATCCAGCACTGAGTGGGTTACAATGTCATTGCAGGGGTCCCATGTAGTTCATTATAAGTGGGTTCCATTGTCATTGCAGGGTTCCTATGTAGTTCATTATGAATGAGTTCCAATGTCATTCCAGGGTTCTGTGTAGTTCATTATTAGCATTTTATTCAACTTTTACCTATAGAGTGAGTTGGACAATAGCACAAAATTGTAGCAAAAGTGGAATTTAGAGTTGCACAAAAAAAGTCCTAAAGTGACTTTTATGGCCAGCCATCACAAACCCCCATTCTCCCTGCACATATTTTACTATGAAAAATTTTTTATTTAGACTCTTTATCCCTGATTTTAAATAACAAAATCTTTACATTTATCTTAATTTTGTGACTGCAGTTCTGCATGTTTTGTTTCAAAATGTCATAGACTGCACATTTGCCCAAAGAGGCGAGATAAATGTTGCATTTATCTGATTTTTATTATCTAAAAACATTGCAGTTGTTGGAATAATGAAGGAAGTAATTTAATTTTACATGTAGTTTTTTATTTAGACAAGAGGGCTTTGGCAATAATAAGATGATATTGACTTAGTTCTGACCAATAAAATCCTCATTATATCTGAGTGTCATGAGGCTCCACATTAACTATGCCTTTATTTTTCTGCAAGTCCCTGGTTCTAAAACACCATTCTTGCATTTTATAGATTCAAGAAGAAGCCAGAATCAAGTATGAACAAGCTATAAAATCATTACAGGTAAAAATAATGTATTCACGCTTGTCGGTTTCATAGTAGAGAACATTATTATTATATATAAACTTGAAAAATTTTCCAGTAAATTTGCCATAACATCGATAATAAATATTCTGTATGTTTTCCAGATATTATGTGACTATTCCAAGTTAAACCTAATTTATGATTCATTGTCTAAACTTGTAATCCAATTTAAACATAATTTATGATTCATCATCAAAAAGTGCAATTGAGAGCAAATGCTTCATGTTTAAATCTTTTATTGATTTAAAATGGCAAAGCTGCCCAACAAGAAGAATGAAAGAAATTTATATTATTTTTTGCCTTGAAATTTGTCACTCTTATATAAATAAAATATGTGTGTGATTAAAATACATATAATGGTGTGAAAAGATACAGGAAATGGTATTATTTCATTACACATCCTAAAATAGTTTTTGAGTAAGTGTGTGAAAATTCACCATTTACTGGCTGTAGGTCACAGTTTTGAAAATCAGATTGTTCAAAACAATGTAGGCATACCACCTTCAAAGATAGAAATGGAAATGTTATAAAGGGAGTTAATGAATACAACATTTTGCAGATTTTATCAGAAAAATTACAAAGATTTGTGCATTTCATAAATTTTACCTTTTTTTAATGGCAGTAGCATTACAATAATTTACATGGAATATGTCTTTTGTTATTGTTATGTAATAACATGATAATGTTGGATAATAATATACTGATATTCAAATGAAGATACAGTATTTTCATTTTCAAATCATATCCTAATTTATGGCCTGAATACCAATATAAATAGGTCACAAGAAAAAATATTTTTAAGGTACATTAAGTTATAGAAATGGTTAAGTTCTATGGATATCCCTTTATATCAACAAATTATTATCCCCATGCTCCAGGATATTGTGATACCCTACATCTGTCCATCAGCATAGCCCCCTAAACCACTGGATGGAAATTCACCAAACCTGATACATAGTAAAACCATCAGAGAGAGGGGTATAATTTTGGGGCCTCTTCCCTTGGGTTGGGGTGGTGGTGGGTCAAAGTCGTATACGAAAAAATTGCAATTACAGTGACATTTCTGAATATTTTTGGACCAAGCTTTGTACACGTGTTTGTAGGATGACATATATGTTACCGATTTTTGGTTATGACTCCTGCATCACAGTGGGGGGTGGGGGTGGGGTGGGCAGGGGCATAATAAAAAGTGAGAATTTGTCACTCACCCAGTGTGACAAAAGATTGTTTGAATGATTCTTCCCCTGATCCTCATTGTAACTATGTATGCTATACTAAAAAAAAAGTTAGAAATATTTGCATGAATTATGAAATATTCAATGAATTTAGGGTGACATTGGTTAAAAATAAACTCCTTATTTGTATTTTGAATACTACATGTGTTGATTATCCAACCAATGTTGTTGTTTTTTTTTGTATTTATTTTATGGTTCACTGAGAAAGTACTAAACGTTTGGTGCATAGTATATTTACATTAAGCATACCATTGATGACATTGCTAAATCAAAAGTATATTGACTAGTACAAAAAAATGAACGTTTGATGCCAGCATGATTGCAGTGAACGATGCATAACATTTCACATTTCATGAACAAATTTAATCCTAAAAGTTTTAATTTTTGGGGGGTTCAGGATAAAATCAAATTGCTAGAAGATTTGTGTCACCAGCAAGAATCTAACCATAGAGAACTCACAGAGGAGCTAGAGCAACTCAGGTCTCAGGCAGTGAAGCATTCCAAAAGAGAGCTATCTACAAAAGAAATACAGACAGGGGAGAGCATAGAGTTCAACCCATCTTCCAGTCAAAACTCATCACATAGCAGAACACCTAGATCAAGTCCATCCCTGAACATTAATACTCAGCAGTCATCCAAAGTTATACAAGGTATGCACATCCAAAAATTGGCATGCACCGCAAATTTTGAACTTAAGGTAGGTATATGGCAATGTGGCATGTTTATAGCAATGGTCAAGATGGAGGAGAAAGAAGCGTACCACATAGGATAGGCATTTGCTTTGCACCTCATAGATCTCAGGTTCGAATGACAAGTATCAGATTATGGTTGCCCTCCATGATAACTGTTCCTATCTAAGAAACCTTCCCAGAAAGTAGAATAGAAATACATGTACACTGTACAGTAAATCCTACCTTAGTGGACTGTACAGTAAATCCTACCTTAGTGGACTGTACAGTAAATCCTACCTTAGTGGACTGTACAGCAAATCCTACCCTAGTGGACTGTACAGTAAATCCTACCTTAGTGGACTGTACAGTAAATCCTACCTTAGTGGACTGTACAGCAAATCCTACCTTAGTGGACTGTACAGTAAATCCTACCCTAGTGGACTGTACAGTAAATCCTACCTTAGTGGACTGTACAGTAAATCCTACCTTAGTGGACTGTACAGTAAATCCTACCCTAGTGGACTGTACAGTAAATCCTACCTTAGTGGACTGTACAGTAAATCCTACCTTAGTGGACACCCCCATTTAAAAAAAATATGCTAATAAATGACAGTATTTATTAACCCCCCTTTTTTTCAAAAGTTTAATTACATATTTGTCATACATTCCTATGTGTGTATGATTGTGTTTTATAGTGTAGAACAATGATGGGGAATATCTCTAGCATCACATTACTGATGTCTTTTATCGCATGACACAAACTGTCAAAACCTTCCTGTTTCCATCATCACTTAAGCGGTCTTTCACAATAATCAAAATAAACATTAATTGAAACACATTATTGCATCCTAAAATCTGCAGTGGTTGAAGTTATGTCCCACAAACAGGACATATTTTCACTGACTGACAAAGCTGCAGGTACAGATTCATCTGTAGTCTTGATTAGTCAAAAAGGTCATTGTAAAAGTTTTTTTTAATATTTTTTTTATTCATCTTCTAATTATTATTTATAAAAGGAAAATAAATTCTAAATCAAAGTTGAATTAGAGACTATTTTTGCTTGTCTTGTTTAATGTTAGGGATAATAATGGACTTTAATTGTTTTAGCTGTGCACATATCAGCGACGTATATCATCTTATCCTTTAGTACCCAAGTACCTTCCCCCCCCCCCCAAAAAAAAGAAACGTTCGCTTTTTTCACGTTCACGTTACTCAGTTTTTTCTTTCTTGCTCTTCACACCAAAGTATGAATGACTGTCAAAGAGCAGATTGGGTAAGGAGGGTTATTGTCATTATGTAACATTACTCAATTCCAGGTAGTTGCTCATCCTGGGTTATATTCTAGGTCCTGAATGTGGGATATTAAACAATAAAAATTGACATCCTGGGTCATACTCTAGGTCCTGAATGTGGGATATTGAACAATAAAAATTGACAACCTGCATCATACACTAGGTCCTGAATGAGGGATATTGAACAATAAAATGTTACATCCCGAGTCATACACTAAGTCCTTAATGTGGATATTGAGCACTAAAAGTTGACAATCTGGGTCATACACTAGCTCCTTAATGTGGGATATTGAGCAATAAAAGTTGACAACCTGGGTCATACACTAAGGTCCTGAATGTGGGATATTGAGCAATAAAAGTTGACAACCTGGGTCATACACTAGGTCCTGAATGTGGGATATTGAACAATAAAAGTTGACATGCTGGGTCATACACTAGGTCCTGAATGTGGGATATTGAGCAATAAAAGTTGACATGCTGGGTCATACTGTAGATCCTGAATGTGGGATATTGAGCAATAAAAGTTGACATCCTGGGTCATACTCTAGGTCCTGAATGTGGGATATTAAAAAATAAAAGTTGACATGCTGGGTCATTCTCTAGGTCCTGAATGTGGGATATTAAACAATAAAAGTTGATATTTTACATACCTTCAGTGTTTAAAATCTAAAAGTATAATAAAAGGTCATACAAAAGAATCTTTTCAGCAAAATTTTTCGTTAAAAATAACTAATTATTTTTTATGTTTAAAAATAACAAATTAGGGAAAAGCTTCCTCTTGAAAAGGTTAGGGTAATATTTACCTTCCAGTATATCATTTGTTGTTGTACAATTCATATCAGTACAAAACTGTATATTTTTATAATTATTATGCAAAATGTTGTTCTTTAATTTATCTTCTGCACTTATGAATGGTTTATCTTACAAGATTACATAATGCAAATTACAATACTCATTAATATTTCATTTAACATGCCACAGTCGTTTTGTAAGATCTGTAAATTAGTATATATAAAAAAATCAATAGGTCTAATATTAACTTTTTATTTGCACAATAAACTTTGGGATCATCATTAGGAAGAAAGCTGGTCAAGCGAATTGTCATTTCACTTCAATACACAAAGAAAGGAAAGGTGACTTGTTTTCCCTGACTTTACGATACTGTGAGATCACTACTCCTATCACTTACCGTATATACTCGCTTATAAGTTGAGTACAACTGCAAACTGCACTGACACAGATCTGCTGTCACATAATGCACCGGCAGATCTGGGTCAGTGTAGTTTGGTAGGAGTCATCAGTACAACAAGCAACATACCGTATATACTTGCGTATAAGCCGATACCAGCTGCATACTGCATAGACCCAGATCTGCCATCGCATAATGCACCAGCAGATCTGGGTTTATGCAGTATGTAAGGACTAATAAGTAGAACAAACAGGATCTATGTTGTTTGCATTTTGGACCCATCTTATACGCGAGTATATATGATAGACCCTTATCTGCTGGCACATTATGCAACAGCAGATCAGGGTCAATGTTGTTTGCATTTGGACCCATCTTATACGCGAGTATATATGATAGACCCTTATCTGCTGGCACATTATGCAACAGCAGATCAGGGTCAGTGTTGTTTGCAGTTGGACTTCACTTATAAGCAAGTATAGATGGTAAATGAATGAAAGGAGCAATATATAAATGCATATTATGTTGCATACACATGCGTTATAGTTGCTGCTCTGTCTGCAGTTATCATTTGATCTACGAGATTCTTTACAAAAATTCACACATGAACTTCTGTGAACTGAACAATGTACCGTGGAATGGTATATGATGCTTTTGTAACCCTAAATTGAGCATACCGTATATACTCGTATATAATTTGGGTACAAATGCAAGCAACATAGACCCTGATCTGCCGTCGCATAATGCGACAGCAGATCGGGGTCTATGTTGTTTGTTTACTGATTAGTCCTTAAAAACTGCATTGACCCAGATCTGCCGATGCATTATGCGATAGCAGATCTGGGTCTATGCAGTCTGCAGTTGGTATGGGCTTATACGCGAGTATATACGGTATAAAATATATATGGTATACCTCAGTAAACATTTTTATATTGCATATTAGTAAACAGTAAAGATAAATCAATATATTCATTGTTTGATCTTTTATAAGGTGCAGGAGAGTGCTGGCATGACGACTATCTATTGTCATTTTGGGTTAATATTTAATTTCCAGGCTGGTGTCTGATACTATTAAATAAAAGTTTACAATAACTGTGCAGATTCAGAATATTAAAAAAAAATTATTTTTGTTACAGTGTAAAGAGTATTTCTTCTGTTTGAACTATTCTGCAGTTTGATCTTCTGCACTAAAATGAGTACCCTTTAAAAAATCTGGGGGATTTGAGAGATTACACCATTGTCACAACAACATCAAGAGCAACAACTATACGTGTACTCGCAAGAATGTACAACAAAGTTGTTTCAGTACATTTATTTGTGGTATTATGCAATTATCTTCATTGTGTATTATTATTATTTTTGTTGTTGTTGTCTTAGATGGAAATTAATATATAATATAAAAAAAAAAAAATTCCGGTTTTTCCTGAGGCCCTGTAAAGTTTTCTTTACTAAAATTAGTTTCATACATTTCATTTGAAATTGGCAACCTACATAAAATGTTAATAATAATAATAATAATAATAATATTATAGTAGTAGAATTAGTAGCAGAAGGACGAGCAGCAGTAATAGTAGTAGTAGTAGAGTTATACGAGTCTCTTCCAAAAAAGAGCCCCTACCTGAATCCTGATACAGTATAGGTGAGAGTTGATTGGAGTGTATTGCATACTAATACCTGGCTTAGGGATGATGACAGTTTTACAGAGACAAAGCTTGTACACATCATGTGTATCATTGCATAAGCTATCATTAGTACACAATTGCAAATGCTGTGTATTGCCATTACCTTGACAATCTCTACCACTGTTCTTTGAATGCTGATATATCTCTTTAAAAGTCATTTAATGTTGACACAGAATTTTTCAGTGTAAATGTAACTTTTTTATGTTCTAAAATTTGTACACTCAAAAAACTTTAGAAGAAATTTTCAAGAGGTGTTTTGCTGTCATAGAGTTGCATCAGTATTTACAACATGCCATTTGGACTTTAACCCTCATTTTTGTTCTCATTTTTTCTGGAGGAATGTGAGAAACATTTGTTCTCATTTTTTCTGGAGGAATGTGAGAAACATTTGTTCTCATTTTTTCTGGAGGAATGTGAGAAACATTTGTTCTCATTTTTTCTGGAGGAATGTGAGAAACATTTGTTCTCATTTTTTCTGGAGGAATGTGAGAAACATTTGTTCTCATTTTTTCTGGAGGAATGTGAGAAACATTTGTTCTCATTTTTTCTGGAGGAATGTGAGAAAATAAGCCATCATTGTGCATCAGTAATGGATAGGAATATTCCACCTTGGGGATCAAAATTTTGCATTAGACACTCAACCATTGACTAACACAAAATTTTGAACCTTGAGTGGAATTTTCATATCTTGCAACGATGCATATGAAGGCTTTATATTACACCTGTTTGTATAGGACACCTCTTTGTATAGGACACCTGTCCCAAAAAGGGTAATCTTCATAGACTGGTTTAACTGTTGATTAATTATAAAGTTTTCCATAACCAATGTTGTAGCTCATACAGCCTATAAGCATTATTCCAGTTTCCATGCATGATGCGAAGCAGCAGACTGTGTTAGACTCCTGTTGGATGTCAGGGTTAGAATTGAACATGAAGTAGCGGGTAGTAACATCTTTGCCGCCTACTTTTTAATCCAGTAGCAAAATTGCTCAACAAATGCCAGAAGTTTTTACCTAACATTTGTTAAGTCTTTGCCACTTTAAAACTGCCTGCTTTCAGTCATATTGTTGTTACTAAATCACATGGAGAACATTGTCTGATGTTACCTTTTCAGTGGAAATAACGCTAAATTGTGCACACATTCAACTGAATAGTATCTTATGGATGCTTTTCAGGCAATACTTTTTTCATTGGTACATACATATTTTCATCACTATTATAGAGGCACTTGCTAGAAAATTCCAGGAATAACCAAAAAACATCCATTGACTTTTATATAAACATCGCTGATTTTGACCATTATCCACATTGGGTAAAAGGCGTTGGTAAGGCTCTTTTTGATGAGCAAAAGTCAGACCTTGTGTGACTGGGAGTTCTTTTCTTTTTGAAATTTTTGGTGGGAAAATTTTCTGAAGAATTTTTTCACCAGGTAGCAAAACCATAAAACAAGTAGCAGATTTGCAATGTTTTACTGTGTATTTCAAACATGGATGCTGCATGAGACTATTGCAGATTAATCTTCCAGCAGAAGCTGGTGATCATTTACATTTTAACCTAGCAGCTTAACTCTAAGGAAGAGTAATGATATTTCCATTGACTAACAGTCTTAACATTGAGTAATGGTATTTCCATTGAGACTGAAACTCATGGTTCCTGGATTCAACTACGAACTGAACTTCATATTTTACAGGATTCATGAAGTGATGGAGCTTGAAAATCAATTTACGCACTGCCATACATGTGATTCTACCAGCAGTAGGAATAAAATACCATTTTAAAGGCTGTCTACTGCACATACCATTTTGTAGTTGAAATCTACTGATTTTGAAAATTAAATGATTTGTTAAAAATGTGAAGAAAAGAAACCAAATATGGTATTTTTATGCATTCTATCCACACATTACAGAAACCAGCCAGAACCAGTCTTCTGGGGACCAGAACTGTTCCACCAGTGCAATGACTGTTGCAATGATGCATGTTGAGTAGTGGATTAAGAATTGTTAAACAATGACCAACATGTATACACAACAAGCTGTAAATTGATTACCCAATTGTTCTAATTTGAAGAGTTTAAAGCCAAAGGCAGGATGTTTTTGAGGTGTTATAAGTAAAAAAGGGATCAAAGGTGATCCATAATGGGTTTTTTTTAAAAAAAATTCATTCAACTTTTGGCAGAGGTGAGATAAAAAAAAGAGACCAACCAAAAAATGATTTTGCAGAAACACTTGAGTAAGTATTTTGATTTTTTGAGAGGAATATTTATGGGCAGCTCTTACGTTTTTTTTTTTTTTGGTCAATTCATGTCAAAATGCCAAAACGTGCTTTCTCCCAATGCTAAAAAACCACCAGGTAAGAAATATTACAGCAAGTTTTATATGAGACTATTACTCAAAAACAAAGTCATTCAGGAGCTCACTTTTTCATCCCAAGTCAGATTAGTGACTTTAATTGGCAGGTTGTAATGCAGTTGTCTTTACTAATAATTTTTTAAGTTATTTTTTTTAAGTTATCTCTTCTCATTTTTTGGATCAAATAGTGAAAGCCAATAGTAACAAGAATGAATCGGCACGCAGTATCAAAGTAAACAACGATAATCATACAGATTCCTCTAAATCTCACGACACAGGTAAGTGCACTAGCTGCCAAGTTTACATATTGGATACTTATCATCACATAAATGGCCTTCAAAGTCATCTTTTAATTTTTCCCTTTATGAAATGTTTATGACAGACTTATTATTAACTGGAATCTGGTTTCTTTCATTTGACTTTTATGAACTGACTGGTTCTGTAAACATCTTAACAGATCCAGGGTTCAATCAAGGATTCAGGGATATGGAGCCAATGGCTCACTTAAATTTTCTTAAGGGGCAAGTAAAGTCTTGATAGGCCAGTACTTCATGTCATTTCTATATTTTTAAAAAATTTATTTCTATCCACGCTGTTCATTTTTTTAAATAGTAATTTCACACTTCTGAATGTATAATATTAAATGTAAATTATATAAAAAAAATTCCCTTCATCTGTGTCTATTCTAGATATGAAAATTTAGCAGGAACTCCCCCTCCCCCATCCATTTCATAAAAGGGAGGAATTTTCTGAATATAGGAGGGGTTTCAAGAAGAAATAAAGGTAGGGCTTGAAAATATAATACACCATTTTTGCACATTTAGTTGACTTTTTGGTGCGATATTTTTTAAATAAGCATTAATCCGACATTGACAGGTCCTAAAATATACTCCGATTCATTTGAATTAGATCTTTCTGTGATGTCATTAGAACACTTCCCACATTCGGTGAAAGGAACTATCATTCACCATTTAATTTGCAGAAAAATCTGAGATTTATGATGGATTGCCTATGACAAATAATTAATATGCTGCAGAAATTAAGTAATTACTCGCTGCTAATATGTTCTGTTCTGCTCAAGTGTATTGAATAGCAATCTGAATCCATGTAAATGAAATTCAGTTAATGTGTATCTACCTGTAATGTTCAGATTGTGAAATTTCCATATTTTCATTGCACTGTCTTGATCCTGAAAACGTTTGAGATACAAATTTGTATTATAGCAAGCAATGATGTCAAAACTGCTGATTTTATTACCACTCTGATTTCGTTTCAAAAGTTCATTTATTTTTGGTTCCGATGGTGGACTGGGTGAAGGAAGAGGAACCTCATTTAGTTCGATTTTATCACATTAATTTATCGATTTGGGTTATTTTCTGTGAAAAAGTCATAAATATGTTTGCAAAACACCTCTCGTAAAGACGTTTGTTTGCATGTTATGTGAATAGTTATCATTTTATTGCACTGTTAAATTGAATGCCATAGGAATACAGCAGTGTAACCAGTCAAGCTAATCCATCAGTCTCTGTCAATCAAACACTCACCTATACATGTACATTACACGTTAAGGGTGTAATTAAATTACCAGGAATATTACAGCTGAGATGTGCAAAATTTGCACTGATGTGGACACGTCATTCGTAATTGTGTGTGCCATCAATAATTTTCTTGTCCCATTGATAGAAAAATGCAACCTAGATTGAACCTTGCAGATATCTCACAATTTTCAAAAATTTAACAAATGCAACAACATAGTTATCAGCATAATGAAATATTTTAGTAGTAAAGCACGTTGAGACATTATTGATATTTTGGAACTTTGAATCTTGAAGTATAGTCAATTATTTGGTACTGCATATGAGTATGACTGAATACCAATATGACATTGATGTACAGAAGGATTGATGATAAAGTAAATTAATAAAATTTATAAAGTAAGTTTACTTCAAAACTTCACAACCAGATGCTTAAATCACACATTTCTGCTAAGAATTGTATTTCCATACACATTAGGATGTACCAAAAAATGTCATCTTTTGCCATGTGAAATAACACTCTGAACTTTAAGTGTATTTCTGATCCACATATTCACATTTCCTGACTAATATATTGATTCAGTGTTTCCTCGTACCTGATACTAATTCACAACTAGTTCATTTGTATCAGTATATTCCTCTGCAATTATATTCACACAGTCATGCTAGAAATATTGTGATAAAAGTGATAAATCTTAGGATTATGTTTAAAAAATGCTGGTCAAAAAATGTATACAACATGCAGGTTTCTGGATTCTTGAATTTTTTGAATTAGGATTTCATTTTTAAATGCTCACCATAGGGCACATTGTATTATGTTATCATGTTGTCCATCAGTCTGTTACCAATTTCGTTTCTGCACAACAACTTAAGTGGATTGCTTGCACTTGGGATAAGGAAGAAGCCTATTGATGTTTGGGTCAAAGTCAAGGTCACTGACTATAAAATTTAAAAAAAAAAAAAAAATTGGTTTCCACACAGTGATAATAGTTCTACATCACAGACTTGGACCAAACTGTGTGGCAGGCTTGCACTTGCAGGAAGGAAGAAGCATGTTGATTTGGGGGGTCAGAAGGTCAAAGGTCAAGGTCAGTGTGACTGAAAGAAGAAAAATGGTTTCTGCAAAAAATATTCAGTTCTCAACCATGTGCCTTCACCAAAGTTTGTGGATGACTTACACATTGGGTAAAAAAGAAGCCTATTTATTGACTTAGGGTATCAAAGGTTAAGATCATTGACTGAAAGAAGAAAAATGGCTTTTAGCTCTACTGCTCATAGACCAGACGAGCTTATGGGATGGTTTGTCTGCCATTGTGTGTCTATCCATTAGCACAAGTTTGTTGTCGCTACTCAACAGTAGCCATCTTGAAAATCTTGCTAGTGCTACTCCTCCTGAATGGATGGTCATAACAACATGGGTTTTCACTAAAAGACTTCCTATGTTGTCTAGTTGGTTCTAAATGAAAATGGTGCTGATCTAACATCTGTTATGGCTCATGGCAGCCATCTTGAAAATCTTGTTGTTGTTACTCCTCCTGAATGGAAATCATATTGCAAGTGGTTTTCACCAGAGGACTCCTTATGATGTCTAGATGGGACTAAGTGAAAATGGCGCTGATCTGATGTCAAATATGGCTGCCCCGGTGGTGATCTTGTAAATCTTGTTATGGCTACTCCTCCTGAACAGGAAGTCATATTGACATGGGGTTTTGACCAGAAGACTTCTTATAAAGTCTAGTTGGTCCTAAATGGAAATGGTGTGCATCTTTTGTCCATGGTCAGTAATCCCAAGAGTGGGCCATGCCCTACTAGTGCCTTCATAGAGGACTGTTAAGCACGGGATGGGCATATAATATGCCATTTTTGCTATTCTTGTTAAATTCCTCTACAGTTTTATCTTGAAATGTATTCTTCACTACTATTGTTTGTTTTGCATCTGTCAGGGTGCCTCACAATGATTTGGGAGCTTTCACATGTAAAAGCTTCCTTGGTGTCATAACATTGACATTGAAAGCCAATGCTTCATGACAGGCCCATTCCCTCTTTTATGCAATTTTGTCGCATTTTCATATGAGAAAGCTTTTCTAGATTTTAGGCCAACCCCCTTGTCAAAGAATTTGCAAGGCAGGCTCTCTGTGCTTATCATGTGAGAAATTTTATGGATATAACGTGGTACTGCTCTGATCCCCATGACCAAAATTATTAAGACATTTTACTCGAATTGGTTTATCAAATGTGTGACAATGTGTGTTGAAAGAAAACAACATGATGCTTAGTAATATATCTTTATTTCCTTTTTAAAATATTTTACATCATTAAAATATTAAAATTAAATGCACAAAATGCCATGAAGTGAAATTTTTTATTTCATTTACAAAATAAAGTTATTATTCTATGTTTGACTGGCATTTTGTTTATTTTTGTCCTTCCTCCTCCTCCTCCCCTCCCCCCCCCCCCCCATGTGGTCAACAGTTATGGTCCCCAACTACTGCATTGTAATGATCGAGAGCTGTACTATCATATTATGTTCAGGACTATTTCTGATTTATCTTGTTTTATCCAGCTATGACAGGACTCTTTCTGACATATCTTGTTTTCTCAGGTTGTGACAGGACTATTTCTGATGTATCTTGTTTTCTCAAGTTATGACAGGACTATTTCTGACATATTTTGTTTTCTCAAATTATGACAGGACTATTTCTGACATATCTTGTATTCTTAAGTTGTGACAGGACTATTTCTGACATATCTTGTTTTCTCCAGTTATGATGCAGAGAAACTTAATTACGATACATAGGGTTTTTATCTGTCTTTTGAAACCTTTGTATATGTTCAGGACAGTCTGATGATAGATTGTAAAACAAATTTTGTGACCAAAATATATTTCTCCAAATATTTGTGTACTTTTTTTGTTCTGTTGGTTGTTTATCATTCATTGGTTGTTTATCATTTATTATTGAAGATATTGAACCAACATGGCATGATTTTAGCTTTTAGAAAAATTGGTCCCAAAGTGTAAAGTGGTGATAAAGAGATGGAAATAAAGTTACCATCCCATTTGTTTATAATAACATATGTTTGATGCCTTTATAGATTTTATTTATTGTATTTTGAAATCAGTTATCTTCAGTTTTTTAAGCTTTTGGACTGGTTCCTTCCTTGTTTCTGCATGTATCCCCACTTCCTTTGTTTGTGGTACAGGTTTTGCTGAGGATGACTTGGAAGATGTAACCCAGTCTGCAGAACACTCCCCTGAACCAGACAAGAATGCTTTTGAGGATCCAGAATTGTATGAAATTGCTAAAAAATTAAAAGAGCTTGAGGCAGAGGCCTCTGATTCTGCAGAAGAAACCAGTCAAACAAGTCAAACAGGTCAACTGGAATTTTTTTTGCATGTGATAAATACACCATACATTTTATTGCTTAGATTATAATTTTTAAACAGACACTCCATAGTCTAAAAGAAACTTACCGTCATTTAAATTTGTTGCTGCAAGAGGGCAGTGTGTTTTGGTTTAGGAATTTCTTTTTCTGATCTTTTAAAGCTAAAGATAAATTCAATTACCCAGTAGGTTCACAATTTTTAAAGTGGGACAATTACTGAAAATGTTACTCTACTATCAGAAGTAAATTATACATCATATATGAAAAGAAAGTATAACTTTTTTTTGCAATGTTATTTGTACCAGTAAAATGACATACAGTACAGTCAAACCTGCACTAATGGTTGCTTTTATATAGCAGTTATCTGTTCTCAACGGCCGTTCACATTTCCCCTCATGAAATTTCCACTATAAAAGTCGGGTATTAAATGGTCACCTGCTTTCCCTGGTCAACAGTCGGGTGTTTCCTAAGCAAACAAAGGTTTCTTACTGCTTAAAGTGTTCACTAAAGCGTATTGACCATACAAATGAAGAGTTTGTTTTCTCTAGAAATGCATAGTTATGGTAAAGATGTCATGTGCATTGATGTGTAAACTTGCCTTATCGTGCTTATATTCACCATACTCGAGACAATTTGTGAATGTAACTTTAAAATTGTCTGAACTCTCCATTGTTATTTTAAGAATTTTAATAAAGGCACATTATTGCTTAGACAATTCTTTGTGTTGGGGTAAGTACTAGAGGCAAATCATTATTCTTAATCATTGTTAATAGCCCCCCCCCTCCCCTTTTTATGGGGGTGGGGCATGTGCTGATGACATACTAAATGCATTCATCAGAAAAGATTTATAGAGAACTAGTTTGACCCCAAATTTGCTTCAGTTTATCAGATTTGACTTGTTCAACAATTTCTGTCAGTGTTTACTGCATAATAATAGTTTCGGGACCAAGGTTTTGGTAAACTCTTTCTGTGTATGGTTTATAATGCAAACAAATTCAGTTTTCAAAACTGCTCATTTCAGTTAGACAGGTGGATTGTAATTATTGTAAGTAAAAAGAAAAACCTAAACAACTAAAGATTATAATGGCATGGAAAAGTCTGCATAAATCTGTTTGCACAAAATACATTGTGGTCTGAGAATAGCGAACAGATAGTCATAATGCACATGCCAGGTCTTCATTAAATATCCATCGATGTTTTGAGATGAAAATGTTAACTCGTTATCCCTGAATGCGGTGTTTTTCCATAATTTTTTGGAGCTCTTTGGTATTATCAAAGTTCATAATAGACCCAAAAGGCATGTGGTATTTGAGAATAGGCGAGATGTTGCTTTTCAGTGATGCAGAGTAAGGTAGACTTCTATTTAAATTAAAGAATATGGTTGAAAAACAAAATTTTTGGGACTGGACATTTTTGGTGGCAAAAACTTGCTGGTTTCAGATACAGAGTTTGTGTTCAGATTTTAGACTTCCTGTAGTTAGATCTAATGCAGATCAGTCAAAATGATACACGGGCAGGTGAACCTTGGCAAAAAGTAGGGTGAGTTTGAGATTTAGAGACAAAAGGCATGAAAATCATAAGTCCAATAAGCAAGCAAAAGAAAAAAAAAAAGTCCAGCATTTACTCATCTGCTCATGTGCAGGTGAAATAGCCAATTGGGAATATCTTCTTCACATCAAAGCATCTAGCAATATGCAAGACTTTTTGAATCAGAAATGCATGGATTTTATTGGAAGTAACAAGAGAAATGTGTCTCCTACCCCCATTTCAGGTGAAAATAAAAATAATCTCTCAGGGACAATGAGTTAACAGACATTTAATCATTAGATTACTCATTTTAATCCAAGAATAGATACTGGACCAACACCACAGTCATTATTCATATGAACCAAAATTTTCTATGAAATCTATGTCAAATTCAGCAAGAACACAGAACTGAGGATGAAAATTCATGCATATTGGGTAGTAAATACATGATGGGAATATTGTTTCAGTTTAATGGTTGCCACAAGTATTTGAAAAAAGGTGGCCTGTCAACCATTGGGTTAACACTTTATATATTTAGTCTAGGTCTGTTACCTCTTAGACAGCCAACTCCAGCTTCAATATACATGTACAAGCAGCTGAGCTAACTACCTCTTTGCTGTATGTAAATAATAATAATAATAATAATAATAATAATAATAATAATAATGATGATAATGGTATTCGGTGCATGGTATCTGTTCCAGAACCAACTTTGAAAGGTGAACCTGCATTCAGAGATCTCATGTGTACAAAGGCCAGTTTGGCCTATTCCTATGGGTAGCTGCTATTGACAGGTTTGACTGTACATGTGTATTTGTTGAATAATGCTATTTTTAACAGCTCTTAAGTTTTTGAAAGATTCTATACCTTTTAGAGACTTAGTGCATGCATGCTATTATGTATTATGTTTTGTAAAGAAAGTTTTTTTGTTTTTGCTTTACCTAGATTCTGCTTGCTAATTTATATGTATGTATCATATATGTATAATATCCTAGCAAAATAACCTTGTATAGCACTTGCATAGAACATGTTATACAGAACCTATTAACTTTTGTGTATGCCTCACATATGCATATTTAATATGTATGCATATTTAATATGTGTATATTTCCTTGATCAGCAATATATCTTGTGTAATTATGTATAGTTCTACAAAAACAGACCATAGTAAAATATGCTATGAATGCAGTGAGAAGCATAAAGGGATACTAATATATTCACAAAAACTGCAAATAATCTGAACAAGAAAACTTGATCAAAAATAATGAGCTTAACATTAACTATTGCTGGTTTGTGCAACAGCAATATTAATAATTAAACTGTTTGCACTGCAACTTTATAACGAGTTTATCTTGCTACTCCGACTCATGGCCTTGTTGAAGTAGTAGCAGAAACTACAACAAAACAAGAGGAATAACAACACTTAAACCAGCTGCAGTAGCAGTAACAATGACAACAAAAAACAGATGACAACAAGAAAAGCTGCAGCAGCACAAGTTGTGATATTTTAGAGTAATATTATTAACTTTGTAATCACAGATAGGGGTGAGGACTCTGGAATGGACAGTACTAGTAATAGAGAAAACAAAGGCAATCGTGATGGAGACGCATCACAGAGTGAGAGTCGACTCTCTGTTCTTGCCAAGAAGGGGCCCATCCAGGTTTTCATGGCCAAGTATAGCTATGACCCTTATCAGCACTCACCCAATGACAACCCTGATGCAGAGTTGCCCCTCAATTCGGGAGACTATGTTCTTATATATGGGGAAATGGATGAGGTAAGACATCCCATTATGCACTGTTACTTGTAAACTAACTGATTGTCCTTATAGGTCATATCATCAAAGGTCAACAATTCAGACTCCTGTGGAGAGTAACCATTCTAATAGATGATCATCCAGATAAATAATAATATTTAATATAGAAAACTGTTTATGTATAGATTCAGGACCTTGTAGATGTATGTTTGATAGTTATACCCTGCATCCAATAGAGAAATTCATCATTTTTCGTTTATTGTTAACCCTCATCCAAGCAAGCTAAATGTAAATGCTGTCAAAAAGCTCTCATGTACCATCTATACTCACGTATAAGCCAATTCCAACTGCAAACTGCATAGACCCAGATCTGCCATTGCATAATACACCAGCAGATCTGGGTCTATGCAGTTTGTAAGGACTAATCAGTCGAACAAACAACATTAACCCTGATCTGCCAGTGCATTATGCGATGGCAGATCAGGGTCTATGTTGTTTGCAGTTGGATCCGGTTTATATATGAGTACATACGGTATATTATATTCTTTTTTAGTCACCACAATCTTCAGTATGAGGGAGGCATATAGTGTTGTATTGGTCTGTCCATTCATTCTTTATATTACCAATCTTGTTTCTAAGCAATAACAAATAGGTGACTTAATGGATAAGAACCAAGCTTGTTATGACAATTAAAATTTGACCAAATTAAGACTCCAGTTTGACTTAAAAAATTTGCCGTTGCATCATGAATTTAATTTTCTCTCGATAATTTTTGAAGGACTTCATAGAAAGAAACCAGATTTAGCATGGGACTTAGTATTAAGATGCGTGAGGTTTTATTTGCACTTTATTCCACAAAAACTTTGAGAGAAGAATTGCTCCTGTTTGAATGGAAGTCTGTCCTTGCATCTTGAATCAAGATTTCTGCATTTATACCAAATTCTGTTTCTTCTTGACACATTTCTAGTTTTATGTTCCTTTGTGACATGAGTAGCATGATTGCTTCTCCATTATGATAGTAGTGTGTGTTTGTTTACTGTAGAATTGTCTTCATTTTATAGGATGGATTCTTTGATGGTGAATTGATCAGTGGAAGGAGGGGCCTGGTTCCATCAAATTTCATTGAAAAAGTTGCAGGTAAGATTTTAACCAAGAAAAAATAATAATATGCAAATTAGATACTGCAGTTTAAAAGTAACATGTTTTTGAATTAATACAAAAATATTTGGAAAATAAATGAAGATGATTTGATGGTATCACTGTATGTGTTAAGCCATGCACATGCTCATTAGCATAGGAAGGTCTTCCCTAATTGAACAAAAATTGTAAAACTTGTTATGTTTATTGCTGTAACATGGAGTAACTTAACGTTAAAATTTCAGCTAAATTAAGAAATGACATTTTTTTGACTTAGCAAAGCTCATAGTTACTATATCTATTCTTATCATTTTAGAACATGTGTGGAGCATTGTCAGTTCTTGTCCCACAAGCTGACCTTTTATGTAATATTAATATCACCTGCGTCTAGTAACTATGGAAACATGTCAGTTCTTGTCCCACAAGCTGACCTGTTATGTAATATTAATATCACTTGTGCCATGTAACTATTAAAACATATCAGGTCTTGTCCCACAAGCTTACCTGTGTTAAGTAATATTAATATCACTTGTGCCAGGTAACTATGGAAACATGTCAGTTCTAGTTCACAAGCTGACCTGTTTTATAATATGACTCATGCCAGCTGACTATGGAACCATGTCAGTTCTAGTCCTACAAGCTGACCTTTGTTACATAATAATGTTATGTATGCCAGCTAACTATGGAGACATGCCAGTTCTTGCCCCACAAGTTGACCTGTGTTATGGAATACTGATATAATTCATTTTTATAACTAGTGAACCTTGTCAGCTCTTGTCCCACTAGCTGACTTGTGCTATGTAATACTAATATCACTTAATGCCTGGTAACTTTGGAACCATGTCAGTTTTTGTCTTGCAAGCTGACATGTGTTATGTAATACTGATGTCACTCATGCCATGTAACCATGGAGCCTTGTCAGTTTTAGTCCCACAAGCTGATCTGTGTTACGGAATAATAATATCACTTAATGTTGGGTAACTTTGGAACCTTGTCTGAGTAGATATGCAATTGGTCCTAGGTCATAAGATAAGGAGATACTGAGTATGTTTGACTGGCAGTTATGTCTGTTTTCCATCTTTCTCTCTGTAGATGAACTGGTTTCTACTGGAAAATTTGAGTTTGCTATTTTTTTATATTTTGTTTGTGTGTGTGTGTGTGTAATGAAACTTTGTAGGTGCCTTGCTTGTGGACAGTCCTTTGGTAGAAGAAGTACCCTTCATCCGTCAGTCTGTTAAAATTTTGTTTGTGCATGATAAATGGAGTTCTCCACCATCTACAGTTACGAAACTTTGTGGATGGTTTGCACTTGGGGCGAGGCAGAAACCAATCAATGTTGTGGTCAAAGGTCAAGGTCACTGTGACTGAAGGAAGAAAAATGGTATCCACACAATAACATTAGTTCTATATTGCATACAAGGACCAAGCTTTGTGGATAGTTTACATTTGTGGTAAGTAATAAGCCTGTTGACTTGGAGGTCAAGGTCACTGACTGAAAGAAGAAAAATGTTTTTCTGAGCAAAAATTTCAGTTATTGACCATGTACCTTCACCAACTTTTGTAGAGACTTACACATTGGACACAGAAAGAAGCATATCGATTTTGGGGTAAAAGGTTCAAGTTCAGGGTCAATGTGACTGAAAGAAGAAAAATGGAGTTTGCATAATAATTAGACTTCATACCTTGATCAGAGTTTGTGGAAGGCTTGCACTTGAGGTGTATAAGACGCCTTTTGTATTCGGGTTCCAATGGTCAAGGTCACTGTTGCAACAACACCAACAAAAGTTTTGCAGAATAATTTTACTCTAGAGTAATTTACTTGACCAAACTTGGTGGATGACTTGCACTAAGCATAATAAAAAACCTTTAGGTTCTGGGGTCTAAAGGTCAGAGGACATGGTCATGGTAAGATTAATAAGAAAATAATGGTTTCTGCACATTAAGTTTTGTTCAAGACTGCATACCTTGACCAAAGGTCGAGGTCATTGAGAGGTACTGGTCAGTTATTTCCAGAATCAGCCATGCCTTTCTAGTCCCAACATAGACCACAATTAAACATGGGATGGGTGTATGATGTGCTAGCTGTTAATTGTTCTATTGTCTATTAAAATGCTTGCAATTCATTCATATCACTGAATGGCACCATAATACAATGCTTGCTTTGTACTTCTGAAGTCCTGAATAAAGTTTCTGGTTCTGACAAATATAAGAGAAGTTATGGCCCATCCATGGTTTTTTGTCTTCTCTATGTTCTTCCTTTTCATTTACCTTGTAGACCTCACTTCACCAACACAGAATCACTGAGAATACTTAATGCAGAAAACTTATTCAACATTCAAAGTGATATGAACAGAGTTCAAATTTTAAGTCCAATCTGCTGGAATGTATCTTTATATTTGTTGAGATACATCATTGTTTGCATTTGTTTCAGATGAAGATATTTCAGAGTTTCATGCTGCTGTGGCAGGTGCTGGTCACCATGATGATGACAGCACAACAGCAAATAGTATTCAGCAGGACCTGGATTTTGACAGCAGTGAAGAGACAGATAAAGTGGCTGACATTCCAGGTAAAAAAAAAACAAACAAAAAAAACCCCCAGTGGTCCCAAATTGCTTTGTTTCTTTTTTTCATGAAACCCAGAATTGATACATTTATAAGATATGCAATCAAACTTTTCTGAAGCAGCCATTTCAGAGAGGAAGGTAAAGTAGTCTCTTAAGATGAGTGACTGTTTAAATGCAGTCTGTTTCATCTAAAATTTGTGTTATTTTGTTGAGAATGTGGTTGTTTGCATAATAGAAGTGACCTCTCAGTCAGGTTTGAATTTATATGATTGAGAAGTTTATATGCAGAATGGGGGTCATGCTTGCTATATACAGTCCTACCCACTTAAATCGACAAACAGCCTATGTTGACAAAAAAGCAAACTCCCAGTCCCCTGGTCTATTGTTACTACCAAATTTGTCATGCTTATGTCGATGTCGAGATAAAAAAAAGAAATGTATATGTCAACGGGAGCTCTATAGGTCCCAGTTAGAATAAATCCTTTGTTTTCTGATCATTTATGTCCACAAGCTGCCAGTTCCGACCCATACTTTGTTCTAAAAATATTTGATGTTGCTGCGGGGCTTTAATGTTGCCATCGGATTAACAAACAGGCATTTGTTTGGTCCTCCAAAGTTGGCCTTTCACGGCAACTTTAATAATGCATGGACCCTTCATCAAAGCAAGCCGGCTACAATCTTCAGTAAAAACAATGCACACTTCATCATCAAACTTGAATAAAAGCAATGGAATCTGATCAGTTGTTGCATTTTTCAAAGTGATCGGTAATTGAAACACATTTATTGTGCCGTGAAAGTTTCCTTTTCTGCAGGAAGAAAAGTAACTTTATTTATGATTACGATTGCTACCAACATAGCCATAAAATTCAAATTCTACTTGTGCTGAAGTGAGATTTTTTAAAAGAAATGTCATTGAAAGTTTTGCGATCGGAGAGAATTCATAACTTGTTGACAGGTTTTCATTTCCCTATGAATAGCCTCATCCCCTTGGTAGCCTCAGTAAGATGGTTACATTTGTTGCCTTCAGTTGACCAAAATCTAGGCCAATTTAAATACAAGTAGCATGTAAATAACAAATATACAGCCACGTGCAATTGGCAAGAATAAATACCATAGTGAATTGTTTAGTCACACGTGTTTGTTGACAATGGGATATAGATCAGACTAGGACTACCATTTTTTTATTCATGTGTTTTCTAGCAGGATGTGACCGATACATGAATTTTCTAACATGTGACCTATACTAGAATTCATGGATTTTTCATATACATGTACTTAACGCATTATGGATTTTATTGCACAAAGGTAATAAAAATGGAAGTTGTCAATATACAAGTGTATTTCAACTGG
Organism: Margaritifera margaritifera; assembly: GCA_029931535.1. Taxonomy (NCBI): domain Eukaryota; kingdom Metazoa; phylum Mollusca; class Bivalvia; order Unionida; family Margaritiferidae; genus Margaritifera; species Margaritifera margaritifera. The sequence goes on from JAQPZY010001591.1 coordinate 697,896, forward strand.
TTTTATCTTCATTTACTCAAAATTTCCATTGTTTATTTTCTCAAAGTGTAAATCCTACTCCCTGACAACCGGTCATTTCTCTCAGACGAATTTCACTGGTATGCGGGTCAAAGAAAAATTTGATTTTTTTCAGCCCCTTCCCCAACATTTGTCTCGACATCTGCTAATGTCAACAATATTGCCTCGGGCCTGAGGATGTCGACATAAACAGGTGGGACTGTATATGCCCCAGCTTTCTGCTCATAGAGAGTGTACTATAAAATATCGATAATATATGCATTTGTTAAAATAAGCAAATGTGGAAAATAAAAGCACTGGGGTACTTCTGGTATATTTTGCAGAATAAATAAGAGCATATATATTGTTTGTAAAAAGGACAACAAAGTCTAAAACAAAATTTGTTTTAAATGATCTGATTTGCAGGACTATTTATCTGTTTACTCTTTCTTGATTCTTACCTTTCCTTCTCATAATCTTTCCATTTTTTAGTACCATATATACTCGATTATAAGTCGACCCCCCCCCCCTTTTTAGGGCTGCAAAAAGTGAATTTCTCTTTGACCCTCCTATAAGTCGGGGTGTATTTTGGAAGTCTGATCCGTCTGAAGGTGTGACTTCTTAGCGAGTCAGAAATGCACTTTGGAAATATAAACAAGTCAAACTGGATAGATAGATACGAAAAATAAAGACAAAGCCAGTGTAAAATACAATTATATTATTGAGTGAAATATGTCACAAATAAATTGACAACTTACAATTTGTCCATCTTTGTGTAATAAAGTCCATTGAAATCCATAATGCTTGACTTTTTAAATCCATTTATATGATAAATCCACGAATTCAATTATAGGTCACATACCAGTATAAATGTAGAAGCTCGGAATGAACCGATTCACAATATCCCGTAATCTGTTAATTCCACACGTCATACAAATAAACAATGAAAGTTAAGTCCACTTTTTTGTGATTCATGGTTTCCTATCAATGTCACTATCTAATGTCATCTGGTACAAAGTCCAAGAATTAATACTCATTGTCTGATAAAGTTCTGAAATCCTGCATCGTCGTCTAGTCATTGTAAATCGTCGTCATCTAGTCATCGTAAATCTCGTCCGACTCCGATTCCTCGGCTTGCCTTGAAAATTTGTTGAATTTAGTAAAAGTTGGGTTTTTTTGCCCTGCAATGTTATTGAATTTGTTGATAATATCCTTGAATTTTATCTGGGGGAATACAGAACATTGAAACTGAATGAAATAAATCACTTTTTAAATTCAGAATTTGTTATTTGCATATTTAAAAAAATAACAAATAAAATTGGGTGGATCAAAAGACCCACTACACTGGTAGTTACCAGATGGAGTAGCATCCCTTTGCTGTACTGGCACATTTATTTGCTTTTCTATTACTTTTGTACTTTTTTTATGCAGTGTAAGATACAGAAAAAGTGTATTTTTTGTCAGAAAAATACTCTTTGAAAACTTCTAAAAGTGTTTTGAAAAGTCCTTGAAAATTAACTCTCCTGGGCTTTACAAACCATGCTTTGGTCATTCATCTGTGCCTCAGTAATTTAGCATGTATGGTATGCATTCCATAGATCCTGTACAATAACTCTTGAAAGAAACAGTTGATTGGAATCAAATTTTGTGCACAGATTGATTTTCATTTTCAGTTTCATTCCTCAGTACATTACAGAATTGTTGCCCTTATTAAACTTTTTCCTTTTCTCTTGCAGATTTTATTTTATTATTTCCTGTCAGTTACTGCAGAAAAAAATGAGAGATTTAATTTCTTTTCCTTCAAAATGCATTTTTTATCTACAGTCAATAACTTCAAAACAACTGAATTGATTGAAATCAAATTTGAGATAGATTAATATTAATTATATTTAGGTTTGCATATGATTCTCAACAGGAGTACATGGCATGAGTTGTTTGTACTGACCACATGATACAAAAATGTTTCAGATTGCTAGAAATTAAAAAAATAAAAAATAATTTAAAAAACATTATGTTCTTTATAATTTGCTATCTTCAGATGATAGATTGAAGAAATCAGCAAACCAGTCAAGTGATACAGAGGATGTTGAAGATGATATTGGTAAGCCTACAAATTTAATTACAAAAACAAACAGGTTCTTGGGTAGGGTTTATATCATATCAGGTTCTGTTAGAACAAGTACTGTATTTACTCAAACTGTTGGTTGCCTAGTCACATTGGTATTAAGGGTAATGAAAGGGCAAATAAAGCAGCCAAAGCTACCCTGCAGTCACCCATTTCCAAATAGAATGTTCCATATACTGACTTATGATGTATAAATCAGTATGTTCTATTTTCTTACTGAAATATGTGGAATGAAAACTACACACAAACAAGCCTTAGAACATCGCACCAATTATTGGAGAGTTGCATCCCTCGTATAGAACAAACCATAGATGAGGTGGTATTTAGCTGATTGCTTATAAGACATGCCTTCGATGACTCAAGCATACCTACTGAAGGGCGAACATCAACCAGAGTGCATAACTTTTTTTTCATGTGAACTCAATTAGGAAACTTGATGATTATGTACAGTACCACAAGAGAAAGTTTCAGACTTTTTGAGGGAATGCAGTTTATATATATATATAAAAGTTCACTTTATTTTAAAAATTTTATATTTTCTACCTTTTATTTCATACATCTTTAAATGAATTTTACATCTTTACCATTTATCTTTTATCTTATAGTACTTCATGTTTATGTTTATTTGGAAGGATTTATCTTCCTAAAGTTGTTTTTGCAATTCTTTATATTTACATTTTTAGAACTCTACCTTTAACTGGCACCATATAGCCAGTATTGACATGCTGTTGAACCTTAATACATAAATACATAGATCCAGATCTGCCATTACATAATATGACTGCAGATCAGGGTGTGTTCTGCACCCTTTGAAATCACAGCAGGAGGAACAGTGTACTCTAAAAAATTTTAAATTAAGGCTACCTCGAAAAAAAGATGTCAGATTTCTGTTGTTTTGCACCCGAAGATAAGCCATCTAAACAATAAGCCACATAATAATTACATTTCAGGCATATCTTATATGCATGAAATATAATGCATACAGAAATTTACATCTTCGTAGAAATAACACATATTAAAAATTGTGTCAAAATCTAGTGCTAAAATTATGCATGAATTAAAATAAAATATTAATATGTTGACACTGCAGTGAACAGTATGGATTTAAAAATTCTTGTAAATTCACATTCTTATAATATATATTAGTAAATTTAGATATGCATATTTTCCTATCATCTAATGATAGTTTCAACCGAAAAAGACAAAAGATTTAACCCCATGTCAACATACATGATAAAGATTTGTACGATGTATTCTTGCTCATTTCCTATTTATTTAACACTGGGTATGATATTTAAAATTTTTCTGTATCACAGCATTATTAAAAATAGTACGACATTATTCACTCGTTCTTAATGTCATCATATTGCTATTCGATCCATCACTCCAGCATAAGAGTAAATGGGAAACTTAAAAAATTAATATTTTAACATGGTAGTACTTTTTACTTTATTATCATTGACTAATGCACATTTGATAGCTTATAAAGAAAACATCTTGGGTCAGGATCAAACACCAAGAGTCGAGATAAGTCACTGATCTGGCCTATGGGTAATTAAATAATTGGTGTTTTCTGATATTTCAGGTGCTTCATTTCCAAGACACCTCCACCTGGATCGTCAGTTATCTAACAGTATTTTAATAAGCTGGAAATCCCCTGACAACCTCATTCCTGCAGATATTCAGTCCTACCAAGTTTATGTTAACCGAGAGTTTAAGATGTCTGTAAAGGGGGGTGATAGAACAAAGGCCTTATTGGAGGGTATTGATTCCAAACAGGTCAGTTTTTGTATCTCTGTCTGTCTGCCTGATTCTCCTTCTATGAATTTCAAATGATGTATTCCTCACTCTATCAAATTTTGTTTTATATGGCCATCTCAAGTCGGGTGTATTTTGACATTTGTCTCGCCCATAACTTTGAGAGATTTTCATGAAACTTTGCCCTAGTATATATCATGACTAAAGAGTCTGTTGCATATGATAGCGATGCCCCATGAAACAAGGGCAAGGTTACAGCAAGGGAAAATGTAATTATGCGATTTGTATTGTCTGGAGTGTAACATTTGAACCACTGATATTATTCTGATGAATCTTTAGCTTCATGGTCAAGGGTCATAGCAAGGGAAAATGTAACTCTGACTTGTATCTTTGTCTGGAGTATAACTTTTGAACCACTGAAGATATTTTAATGAAACTTTATTCAGTTATTTATCATGACTAGACAGTGTCCACATACCATGGTCAAGGTCATAGTAAAGGAAAATATAATTTAATATCAGTAATACCATATCTGTTGCTATTGCATAGCTAGTACTTTTCTGGAACGAAAATACCCCGACCGAATGACAAAAATTTCGTCCTCCCATTACGGTGAACCAGAAGCTTCCAGAACACTGAATCACCCCTGCAGAAGAACCCCAAATATATTGGACATGCATGCTGGCGCTCTTCATTTTTTTCGGTCACCACGTTGTAATGTTCAGCATTGCTTACTAAAAAAAGATTAGCCACTGCGTTGTGGGTCAGTGAGTGAATTATTAATCGTCTTGTGTGCCATATTCTTCTTAAACATTAGGATTATACCCTGATCGACTTTTATCGTTTATTTAAGCTCTCTTCATAGTTTTTTTTAGACATTTGTTCCGTTCACATGGTGTATGTCTTGGCATTTTAATTGGTCCTTTTTACCCCTTCTCAGGGCATTAGTGTTTTAAATTTGGTTGTTTATTATTCTAGCAAAGGGTAGGTAATTTATTTTAATTTCCCTTTGCAGTCTACGAACTTGCCTGCCAATCAGTTAATTCACCTTACCTATATCGTGAATTGTGACAATTTTATACATGGTAAGCAGGTCGCACACCACTTTTTCAGTTCATCTATCGTGCTTGGTTATTGAACATGGGTTCTTTTTAATTTTTAATTGCAGATTCCTTAAAACTTTTCCTTATTATTAGCAATTGTAACCTACTGTTTTTTTTTACTAATTTAGTAGTCCCTTGGTGTATTTAAGCCTGGTTGACTTGTTTTATTGTTTTTTCTGTCTTGAAGTTTAGCATTCCTTCCTTTTTAACATTTAGTCTTATTGAAACACCCATGTAAGGTGTCTTTTCACTGAATAAATTACATTAGTGTAGACTTAGCCCATGCAGTACCTGGTGTATACAAACTTAGAAGTTTTTTGTATAACAAATCTTTTGAGCATCTTTATTTCAGGAACAGTATCTAAGCAAGGTGTGGGTCAGTGTGGCTACAGGAAATCCCCCTGGGACACACCCCTCACTTGTTTATCCTGCTGTAAGAGGACAGACGGCTATCCCTTTTGTAGCCTTTGGTCTGATGAGATATGGGATCTCGCGGAAAGTTGATGAACCTACCAAGCGAGGAAGAAGGTATCCTCGTTGTCTTCAGAATTTTCCAGGTTCTCTTTCTCCGAGTCCCTTGGGTCTCAGAGAAGGATTACTCAAGTCTCCCCTGAGACTATTAGAGTTAGAGGGCACCCTCCCAAGACAGGTTATAAACAGGTGGAGAGCGAGTTGTGCTCTCTGGAGAGGGAGGAGCAGCACTGTCTCTTTACCACTAGGACAGAGCAAGTCGCACCCTCACCTCGGGGAGGAGCAGCACCCTCTCGCATCCCAAAAGGCAGAGAGCAAGTCGCCTCCCCCCCCCCAGGGGGAGCAGCACCCTCTACTGACCCACAGCTCAGTAAGTGCTGATTGATTGTGAGTCATGCACCCTTTCAATGCCCAGTCCTGTTGTTGGCTACATGATCGAACCCCCTGACAACAGGAGTGCTCAGATCCAAGTCTATCAGATCTGGGGATGGATCTTCCTACAGATCTGAGTTGCATGTCAAGTCCTTGCCCGGTGACCGGGTACCAGGTGCCAGGCATGGGTCTTTGGTGCGGGGGACTGGGAATTGGCTTACAGATGCCTGATTAGGGGCAGGTGATAGGATCAGCATACCCCTGCCATTGCTGCCACATGGGCTTATCTATGGTCTCGGGAAGAATCTACCTTCACATCAACAATTTGGAAATGAGGGCAGTGTTCTTAAGCCTTCAGCGGTGTGTCCACCAAATAAGAGGTTGCTGTGTGATGGTCTCCTCCAACAACACGTCGGTGGTAGCATGCCTCAAGAGACAATGAGGAACACATGCACCTTCTCTCTGTGTGGAGGTTTGGAACCTCCTTTGCTGGACAGCTTCAGAAGGAATATTCCTCTGAGTTTGCCACTTTCCCAGCAGGAAGAACATTTTGGTGGACAGTCTGTCTAGGAGAGGGAAGATAGTTCTTACGGAATGGTTGCTTCACCAATCCATAGTAGACTCACTTCCAACTTTGAGGAACTACCTTGGTGGACTTCTTTGCCACCAAGTTGAACAACAAGCTCCCCTTTTATGTTTCCCCAATTCCCGACCAGAGGGCCTGGGCAGTGGACACTTTCAGCCTGAAATGGATCATCTGTTCGCTTATGCCTTCCCACCCTTCATGATGATCCCAGAGGTCCTACACAAAGTCAGGCACTCCACGGCTCAGCACATTCTGATTCCCCCTCTGTGGCCCCAGAGATCGTGCTTCATTGATCTTCTCTATCTGCTTGTGGACCATCCCAGGACCTTAATGCAGAGGAGGGACCTCCTGTCACAACACAGGGGCTCTCTCCTACACAACAGCCAACAGATTCTCCACCTTCACGCTTGGCTTATCTCGAACGATCTATCCGCAACGAAAATTTTGCGATCCAGGTGGCCAAGTGCATCATTCAGTCCAGGAGAAGATTGACATCTAAGGTGTATGATGCCAAATGGAGAATCTTTTGTGATTGGTGTAGTAGAAAATGTGTCAACCCTAGCTGTCCCTCTGTGAGCGCAGTGGGCCGATTTTCTTCTCTTACTTTTCGAAGAGAAACAATGCTCGGTTTCTACTATTAAGGGCTATCGAGAAGCCCTTTCCAACACTCTCAAATATTCAGAAGGTCCTGCTATCAGGATGGATTCTCCTTTAGCTGACCTGATCAGGTATTTCGAATTGCAAAAACCGGTGTCTTGCTCTCTAATGCCCAACTGGAATCTCTCATGTCTTGTGGTCTCTAAATAAACCTATGAGCCTTTGGGTGAAGCTTCCTTTGAGAACCTTACGCTCAAGACAGTTTTCTTGCTTGCCTTAGCTTCATCCCCTATCCAAAGAGCAGGGCTGTATCAGGTTCAGTGGGAATTATGAGTCAGTTTCTCTCCTTTGCCAATCAGGTTTTTTGGCAAAAAAACCCAGCTTCCTTTGGCTGCTCCACTCCCGATTGAGATCCCCAGGATTCAGCCGTATCTGTGCTGGGGATGACTAAGATAGAATTTTATGTCCAGTTAGGGCTCTGTGTTTTTACTTGGCAGCCTCTAAAGAGAAAAGGAAGGGTAGGAAGCGTCTTTTCATCCCCATTAAAGATTCAGCTGATATTTCAGCTTCCACCATTTCTAGGTGGATTGCATTAACTATCAAGAGAGCTTACCAGTCCCTTACTGATAGGGACCTGTCTTTCATGAAAATTAAAGCCCATGAGGTTCGAGCCATTGCTGCCACATGGGCTTATCTAACTCATTCATCTTTGGAGGATGTGATGAAAGCTGCGTTTTGGCGCTCTCGCACTACTTTCTCCTTTTACTTTCACTCATTAGCCCACCAAAGCAAAGGCATTTTCTCACTGGGCCCAATCGTTGTCGCTCGGAAAGTGGCCCATGTGGATTCCATCCCCCTGTAGTCTCCTGCTCTTCTGTGAGGGTGAGTATTCCTTATGTTTGTTTTTTATTTGCCAGTTGTAGGATCATCAGCCTCCCACCAAACTGACAAATTCAGCTATGCAATAGCAACAGGTATGGTATTATTGATATTAAAATGTTGTTTGGGGGTGGGGTAAAACTAATAATGATGTAATACTTACCTGTTGCTATTGCCAGATACCCTTCCGCACTAATATCCCACTAAGTTAGGCTGCTCCCTCAAAATAATGAAGAGCGCCAGCACACATGCCCAATATGTGTTGGGTTCTCCTGCAGGGGTGATCCAGTTTTCTGGAAGCCTCTGGTTCACCCTAAGGGGAGGACAGCATTTTTGTCATTCAGTCGGGGTATTTTCCTCCCAGAAAAGTACTAGCTATGCAATAGCAACAGGTAAGTGTTACATCATTAAAATTAGTTTTATCCCCCCCAAAACTACATATCAGTGACCTCTGTCCATGTATGGGTATAACTTTTGAACCAATGAAGATATATCAATGAACTTTATCCTGCTATACATCTTGACTTGACAGTGTCTCATGTATTCAGTCATACTCCTGACCTCATGGTCAAGGTCACAACAGTGGATTATGTAAGTTGGTGGTCTGTTTTCTTATCCATACAGTAGACAAGAGTCCATCTCAAAGGTCAAGGTCATTAATAGGGAAATGGTCACAAGACAGGCGTAATATGTACTATTTATGGCACTCATTTCTTAATGATGTGTTTGTCTTCCTGGGCTTGTGTTCTTTTTCATATCTGGATTAGTATGTCAAGACTTTGGCAGGCTTTGTTATCATAAGAAACCATTGAACATTCATTGTGTGATTGATCAGTTTATAGAAGTGAATAGCAGATGATTTCTTTGTTTTTTTTCTTCCAGTTTTCACTTAGTCATTTGTTTTTTTTCTTCCAGTTTTCACTTAGTCATAAGAGTCACATACATTTGCCCTAAATTGCTGCTACAACAGAGCCTTGTACACTCCTTTTCAAATTGTTAGTATTCATCTGTTTATTATCTGATAATTAAATCTTTGGATGTGTTCATGTATTCATTGATAGAGGAATATATTTAATCTGCTTTGACTGAATCACCATGTAACAGTACAGTATATATTCAACAGGTACATAGAGTGAGTGTGCGATGTGTCAGTTCAAAGGGCACATCAGATGAACGTAGCTGTACCCTAAAAGTGGGAAAAGGTGAGTGGACCAATTCCTTCTTTCCCCAAGTGATTAATCTAAAGGTGTCTCAACACATTCTGCAGCATTCTCCGTTGCGATAAGATCTGCATCCCAAAGCAGGTCTAAGGAGGTCTTTCCTACAGTTGCTATAGGATCTGCATCTCAAAGCAGGTCTAAGGAGGTCTTTCCTACAGTTGCTATAAGATCTGCATACCAAAGCAGGTCTAAGGAGGTCTTTCCTACAGTTGCTATAGGATCTGCATCTCAAAGCAGGTCTAAGGAGGTCTTTCCTACAGTTGCTATAAGATCTGCATACCAAAGCAGGTCTAAGAAGGTCTTTCCTACAACAGATTACATATTATTTCTTATTCTCGTTTGATTTAAAGGATTCAAGAAATTAATTTCTTATATTTGGTAAATGTACCAGTTTTATGCATTCAAGAATAATATCTGCCAAGTTGCACCATGTCACACAAAAAATGGATTTTAAGCTGCCAAACAAGCTGATATGATCATGATTTGCCAAACATGAATTCCTAAATATGCATCCATGACAAATGGAGAGGTTGTGGGGGTGATTATCAAGCACCACAAAAAATACAATCTTCTTCGAAAGAATATCCTAATTTGGGAAAGTGTTTGAAGCTTATTTATGCTTTGAGCAAGCTATCAACCAGTAATTAACAGGTTTTTTGTTGCAAATTGTTTCCAGTAGAATGCACAGTAGCTACCTTTGAAAAGACATACAATCTGGAAACAGGGGGAAGTAACTGTATTATAGTTTAAAACAGTTGGAATTGCTGAACTTGAAAAAAGGAACATCACAGGAGAAATTCTGAATTGATCTCTGGTGCTGTACTTGGGGTATATTCTTTAAAGACTTAAATAAAAAAAAACGAATGATATAAAAAAGCATAAGGCATTATGGCATTGTTGATAAAGTAATAGTCAATGTATAAGATAAAATAAAAATAGATATTACCATATTTTCTGTATGTCTTCGTACACAATTATTTGCGAATATAATTCTTTAATGCCTTGTAGTTTTTGGATGATGTTTTACAAATTTTATTTCCCTGATTTAGTGTTTTTGGACATGATCTAAAGAGACCCGATGTTGCATTTTCAAGTAAAAGTTGCAGTGTGTGTGCCAGTAATTAAACAGAGATGAAGCTTTCCTCATTCATCTGTGAATAGGTGCCTAATTATAATAGAAAATCCTTGTGCTTACTTAGCAAAAGTATTTAATGAGATCGTGAACTTACTAATAACTAAAATAATTTTAAATCCTTTGTGTCACTTGTCATGAAAAATTTGCTTCATTGTCTTTTTAATATGGCCGCCATTTTGTGCAGACAGCCACTCAACAGTGTCTGCCTAAAAGTAAGGCCTTTCATGGAAAAGTACTAATCAAATTGATGACAGAAAATCATCCCTTGATATTAATTCGTTTTCATAAAAATTTTAACATTTCAAAATTATTCAGTTTCAATTTAGTATTAAACAATTTAAATTTTTGTCTTTTTATAAACCATTGATGGAATATATACAAAGGTATAAATATCAAAGGGATTGATACATTATATACATAAATACCTAATTTCTGATGTAAATTTCTTATTTATTAAAAATGTTTAATTATTTTAAAGGGAGCATATGGCATCACATAATGATGCATTGTGGGTAACATCTGAGACTCAAGAATTTAGTAGCAGACAACAAAACCACAATTTTTAATCACCCAAAACATCTTTATTTTTATTGGAATTTTTCAATTCTGTTTTCAGTTTTGTAAATCACTGACCAAAGTCTGTCTGTAACAATATGTATATTACTTTCCTGACTCCTTTTATATATGGCTTTCTATATTGAGGACTTACCAACCATGTGAGTCAGATATAAGACAAAATCTATTTGTTAAGTACTACAATGAATTTAGCTGAGTTTTAGAATTTTCTTGGGGTATGATTCATGGATTTGTATCGTCAATTTATATACCCTACAAATTCATAGTAAATATTTTGTTAAAAACATGGTATAAATATGCAGTTTTATTTTTGTTTTGAATCGAGATGAATAATATCTTAATGCTGCAATGTAAACTACCTAAACAAGACTGCCATAACACCTGCATGAAATAGATCTGATTTTCTTCCCTCCTCTGTAAAGGTACTTGGTGTCCCATATTAACCTCTGCTCTTCTTTGGACATTGATCACAAAAGACAAAAATTAGAAGTGTAATGATTCATCGATAATCACATAATCACGACAATTTGGCCATGATATATTTGTCCCATTTCACATTACTTAACACTTATAGCTTGTCAGCATTAAAACCAAATGCATAAGGAAGAGTTTTCATTGGCTGATGAAGACATGTACTAAAATCCAACTTGTGTTCCAGCACCCAGGGGCAAATTCAAAGGTCAGCACGCACTGTTATGTAAATAAATTGGAATCTTTGTAAACAAAACTAATGCAATGCAAATTCATTATAGAATGAAAACCAATGAATGAAAGCAGCATTGGTTTTATGCGTGAAGCAGATATTGTTATGTCAGAAAGAACAAACAAATATATAGATTGTATGTTAACTTACAGTACAGCAAAATAGTATGATAAGAATCACATTGTGACCTGTGTATCGTGATACATATCATATTGTGACTCTGCTGTATCATTTCACATCAAACATTCATGTATCATTTTCTTTGAAAACATTAAGTGTAACAACCAAACATTGATGCAAACAGGAGAACAGCAGCCATTTTATACATATAATTTAAACTTATTTTGGACTGGAATAAATAGGTCATCTGTTTGATCCATATTGAATATTGCACCATGTTAACCTTAAAACATCTTTCATTACCAGTGTCATCATGATTTATTAGATAAACATTATCTGATGCATAATTTGAGCATTTTGCACGATTTGGTTGCAGGCACTGCATACTTGGCCAAAATAACCTACACTGCTTTACACAAAGCCCTAATGCCATAGTAACATATATCCTTAGTTTTCACTTCAGGGACCCACTGCCGCTTGTACCACTATCTATATCTGACTAAATAAAAGCACAATATTGCTAAAATTTGTATGAAAATTATTTAATTCTTTCAAATATTTTGCTTTTTTAAACCAGTCTTCAGCATCTCACTTTAAACACTATCATATCCATTTCCATTCCAAGTGAATGGCTTGTGTAATATTAATCCCATGCCATGAATTTGGATCCTAAAATGCCTCTTGGTAATCTTGACCAGCTTCATCAAAATGCATGTTGGGATGCTGGATGAGTATATTTTGAGAAGGGGTGAATACTGTATGAATAACCCATTTTGCAAAGCCATCACTTAGAAAAGTATCCGAACAGTATGAAACAGCTCAATCCTTCAAGCACAAACTGATTCATTCACCTAAAAATGAATCAAGAAACATCCAAGTGGACCTGGACTAAGATGTTGTGGGATTAACATTAACCAAACCATGCACTTGGAATGGAAATGGATACAATAGTGTTTGCATGGAGAAGCAGAAGGATGGTTTAAAAACTCTAAATATTTTAAAGAAATGATTCATTTCCATGCAGATGTTAGCAATATTGTACTTTAATTTAGTCAGATATAGATAGTGGTACAAGCCATGGATGGTCCATCAGAAAAAAACTATAGTGGTATATATCATACGCAACAGTGTTCATATCATAGGCAACAGTGTTCATATCATATGCAACAGTGTTCAGATCTTCAAATTTGTACGTACCACAATTCCAAATTTTAAAATGTTTTATGAATAAGCCTTAAAAAAAACCCCAGCAAAATATTTTTTTCACAGTATTGTAAAAACTATTTTGAACATTTTTTATTTCAAATAAAGGAGATTTAATAATTATATTTAACTCAAACTTCACTGTCTGATCTCAGATTTAAATTCATAGAATTAGTTTTGGTAAAAAAAAAAATTATAATTAGTAGTTTTTGACATTTCTTAGATTTTGTTATCATATTAAAATACAATTTTAGAAATGTTTGTTTGTTTGTTTGGTGATTTATGGCACAGCAACAAAAATAGGATATTTAGTGCCAAGGCAATTGGAGTAAAGTGCCTTGCCCAAGGACACACCACGGTAGCTGACCCAGGATTCGAACACGCACCCTTTCGGTCGTGAGGCCGGCACGCTAACCACTGAGCCACTGTGGCTCCATTTTAGAAATGAACGATGTCTTAGCAAATTCAGTATCACAGCCATATTTGCTTAAGTCCTCTTTTGTTTATTATTTCCTGTTTGACTATTTCAAAAGGTCAGTAGATTTAAGGATATGAACCTTCTAGATATCTTATTTACCATTTTTTTTGTCAGACTTAGTATGCTCATTATAGTGCCTCTCATTATAATGCGATTCCAGATATTACACAGTACCACTATGGACCCTCTGATCAAAATTAAACAATTTTACTGGAATTAGTCTATCAAATGTATGAGAATATGTGTTGGAAGAAAACAAGATGAAGCTTATTATTATATCAAAATTTCCTTTTTAAAACATTATTAGTTGACAAAATTAAATGCACAAGTACCATGAAGAGGAAAAATATTTAATTTACAAAAAGTAAAATAAAGTAAAATTACTTCTGTATATTTGATTGACATTTTTTGTTTATTACTCACCTTCCCCCCACCCACCCACCCTCCTTCCTCTGTCACACACATAATCATCAAATTTTTTTATCATTCTTGCTATAGTGTGGTTCAGTACATAACATGGTCAACAGTTCTGGACCCCAATTACCATATTATTACTATGTGTCTGTCTGGCATTTTGTTTCATTTCCTTCTGTTCTGCCACCCCCACCCCTCCGATACACACACATATACACAATCATTGAATTTTTGATCACTTTCACAATAGCATGGTTCAATACATAACTCGGTCGGCAGTTACAGATCCCATCTACCGTGTTGCAATGGGATGAGTTGTATAATGCTTACTAAGTGATTTTCTGGTACGTTTTTTTTTTTTTTTTAAGATTACTCTATTAATGCTTTGTTTTCCATATATGTCAGCTAACCGTCTTTGGCCTAAGTCTTCAGACACCCTTAATTTTTCTTCCAAACAATTTTTACATGCACCCTAATTTTTCAGAGAGTCATAATCAGTAATTTAATTTTTTAGCCTAATTTTCAGACGCACTAAATAAGATCAGTGACAGTTTTTATTAAGGATAGAAAGGTAATTTAATTTAATATAGCACTACTATTTGATAAATGAAAACAACAACTGCACACTGCCCCTAAAAGACCATCAATAGTTGCCATTTTCAAATTATTAAGCATAGTTTAACATAAATATCTTGTGGAAATTTCTCTGAAAATCAAGATTTCATCAGTTTTACATTATATATCGTATATACTTGCTTAAAGTCCAACTGCAAACAACACAGACCCAGATTTGCTGTCACATAATGTGCCAGCAGCTCAGGGTATATGCTGTTTCTTGTATGATTACTCCTAACAAACTGCATAGACCCAGATCGGCCATGCATTATGCAACAGCAGATCTGGGTCTGTGCAGTTTGCAGTTGGACTTGACGTTTAAGTGAGCATATATGGTACATAGCTATTCTTTGCAATTTGACGTTGATTTGTAGGCATGATAAAAGAGAGGTCCATATCATTTGCGGCAAGAAGTTCTGTTTTGAAATTAAGTGTTTTCCTAGAGGAAAAGCACAATATTTGCCAACAAGAAAGGATAAACTTTAATTCCTAATACCATTTAAATAAATTTTGAAAATGATTTGAATCTGTTCTTTATAAGCCATGTTGCAATTCATTAAGGTGGTTGGTTCCTTGTTAAGCCACATTATTTATACTCTATCTTTAATCATAAAATGTCTTATTTAAAAAATGGAATTTATTTATCTATTAATCTAACAAATATTGTGAATCGGTGAAAGAAAATATCTTGGTTTAGTAGATTTCAAAATTCGCACAACATTTACCTTTACATACACCTGCCATTCAGAATTTTTTAACCACATTCAAATTGGTAAAATTAAAGAATATTTCTCTGTGTAGGTCATTGAAAGTAGTCATATATATTTTGTAATTGAAAGCTGTTTATTCTTTAAAATTCAGGAGAGAAAGAGTTTCTGACCACAATGCTCAAATATGATTAATATTCACCATGCTGAATACGAACTATTTCACATATCAGCATCAAGATCAGAAATGTATTAATAACACAAGTTAATAATGCTTGCACCTCGTGTTCACACCACACCATTTTATTTTTATTTTTTTACCCATGGTCCAGCACAAGCACTGATTGGCTATTTGTTCAGTCTGTATGAAATGTCAGCACACATCAAAGTGGTCCATACTAGGGATTATAACTGAGGAAATGTCAATAAAGGAAGCAATAGTTCTCTGATTTTTGTATCATGTATGCTTCAGTAGTCTTTGACAGTCTCTGTTTAATCTACTATTTACACTGAATGCTTAAGTAGTCCTTGACTGTCTCTGTTCAATCTACTGATTACACTGAGTGCTTAAGTAGTCTTTGACTGTCTCTTTTAATCTACTGATTACACGAATACTTAAGTAGTCTTTGACAGTCTCTGTTCAGTCTACTGATTACACAATGCTTAAGTAGTCTTTGACTGTCTCTGTTCAATCTACTGATTACACGAATACTTAAGTAGTCTTTGACAGTCTCTGTTCAATCTACTGATTACATGAATGCTTAAGTAGTCTTTCACAGTCTCTGTTCAATCTACTGATTACACTGAATACTTAAGTAGTCTTTGACAGTCTCTGTTCAATCTACTGATTACACGAATACTTAAGTAGTCTTTGACAGTCTCTGTTCAATCTACTGATTACATGAATGCTTAAGTAGTCTTTGACAGTCTCTGTTCAATCTACTGATTACACTGAATACTTAAGTAGTCTTTGACAGTCTCTGTTCAATCTACTGATTACATGAATGCTTAAGTAGTCTTTCACAGTCTCTGTTCAATCTACTGATTACACTGAATACTTAAGTAGTCTTTGACAGTCTCTGTTCAATCTACTGATTACACTGAATACTTAAGTAGTCTTTGACTGTCTCTGTTCAATCTACTGATTACATGAATGCTTAAGTAGTCCAGTCTCTGTTCAATTTACTGATTACACTGAATGCTTATGTAGTCTTTGACAGTCTCTGTTCAATCTACTGTTTACACGAATGCTTCAGTAGTCTCTGGCTCTCTCTATGTTCAATCTTCTGATTACACTGAATGCTTAAGTAGTCTTTGACAGTATCTGTTCACTCTACTGATTACACTGAATGCTTAAGTAGTCTTTGACAGTCTCTGTTCAATTTACTGATTACACTGAATGCTTAAGTAGTTTTTGACAGTATCTGTTCAATCTACTGATTACACTGAATACTTAAATAGTCTTTGACAGTCTCTGTTCAATCTACTGATTACACTGAATGCTTAAGTAGTCTTTTACAGTCTCTGTTCAATCTACTGAAACAGTTTAATCTTATTCATAGTCGGATGATCATGTGTAGCAGTTCTGACAACCTCACTGTTGTTTTCAAACTGTTGTTTCAATTTAGGTACTTTCTAGTTTGGAAACAATAGCATTTACATAAATGATCACAAAAGCAGTGTATACATAGACCACAAAGATTTGGAATTCATGGTATTTGCATCGCAACACAACTCAAGCAACTCCAGAAATGAAAATGGTGGTAAATCTTTCTGCAACCCCACACCAACCTTAAGTTTTTGAACAGTTTCATTGGGATTTTTTTCTTTGTCCCTAAGTTTTGGGACATCCAAAAAGATAATAATTTTGGCATCTGAAAACATAGGGTAAAAGACGGCAAATTGCATATTTCATCACAGTGTAGGCAAGTCACAAACTAACCCTACTTTCCTTTCCTTTCCTCGTGTAACAGATGCTGTCCTTGCACCTTGTGAGCTCAGTGTAAGTGAAATCACTGCAAACTCGGCTATGATTTGTTGGTGGCCTGGCAACAGCAACTATCATCACGTGGTTGTGGTAAATGGTCGGGAAGTGCGTGTTGTCAGACCAGGCTGCTTTATGCACAAGCTTACAGGTATATGTTCTGCGTTTACACTGCTTATCAATACTGACTGCCATTACAACTAATGTTTTTCACGCATTAAAGACCTTCCAGAGTCAGAGCTCATTTGGGTTCAAACTATCATCTCAATTCAGAAGTGAATTTTGTGCATATACATCCTGAGTTAATGAAGAATATTTGTGTCCTGGTTGCAAATTTAACGTACATATATATATATAAAGTAAAACCATTAACTCTTTCAGGCTGAATCCTGCCTGAAGGCGTGATATTTTCCAGTAAGTAAACACTGAATCCCACCTACGGTCATATTTCAAATCTGCCTTCATTTGTAGAATACAGTCGGCAGTTGGACCTTTATCCTTATGAAGAAAAAAAAATTTCATTGACTGAATTTTTTCAAGATACCCATGTAGTTAATATAACCACCAATCAGAACACTTCTTAAAGGTATCATCCATACTTTTGAAGACATCTGATTGGTTGTTATATTTAAAATGCCCTCAATGAAAGGTGGATCATTTATTTTTTAGTTTGTGTTAGAAAATGGTAGCTGAAGGTGGTGAGGATAGGATATCGATGGATTCTTGGAATCTGATATTATTGTAGAAGTTGAGCAAAGATTGCTTCCAAAGCAGAATTATCATGACTCGGATCTTATTCTTTCAGATAATGATGATGATGAATTTGAATTGCATGATGATATTCTATTAGCTAGAATTCATAATGTGGATGCAGATTCAGATAGCATTGATGAAGATATTTGGAAGGTTACAGACACGTGTAAGCAGAAATATCTTCAAGAGTTTACAGGAAATCCAGGACCTGCCATATTTTAAGTCCTGGGAATCAAAATGAATTAGACTTGTTCAGTCAAGTATTTCCCCCTGAATTGTTTCAAGACTGTTTGTAAAAGAAGAAAATATACCATAAAGGGACAGGTACAGACAATTAGCCCTTAATCACAGACAGTTACAGCCACAAATATGAGAGCATTTTGGGGTTTGACCTGATGCTTAATGATTGATACAGGCTACCAAGCATAGACTGGTGTGAAGATACTTGTAGAATAAGTGAAAGAATAGCAAGAGACCACTATGATAAAATATCAGTATTTTCACGTGACTGATAACTCTCACAATCCTGCAGGAAGTAACCCATGTCATGAAAAACGTCCTCACATGCGGCCTTTATTAGAGGTCATTGGATGAAAACTGATAGAAAATTATAGTCCACGTAAATAATGCAGAGATTGGTTGCAAAAAGAGACCTAGATCCAAACAATATATGCCACAGAAACCGATGAAGCAAGGAGTCAAAGTTTCGGTTTGGGCACACACCCCACAATGACTTTATAAATCATTTTGAAGGCTACAAGGAGAAACAACGTCAGAATGGGAATCCAGAGTCACATTATCTTGTAAGCAAGAAGGCTAAAAAAAAAATTTTTGTGTCAAATCAGACTAAATTTGATATTTAGATACCTTTACACATTTTTGAACTTTTTGGGCTTTTACATTTCGAAAAGAATCATTGTAAGCATGAGCAATCAAAAATCACTTGAGGAGGCAAATTAAATTTGGTTTGCTTATTTGTGTTAATATATAGATGACCTGATTATATTTCGGGGCCATTTTAGCAATTTTACCATTTTTTACCAATTTTAATTTTTGGGACTTTTTGGACAAAAAACCTGCTCAGCAAGATTAAGCAAAAATCATTTGATGTAGACAAATGAAATTGTGTAGGCTCATTTCTATTATTATGTAGATAAGCTGTTGGTTTTTTTTATACAGATTTTTAAACTTTTTGGATTTTTACTTTTCCTTACAAAAATGTTGTTGGCATGATTTAGCAAAAAGCATTTGAGATAGACAAATGAAATTTGAGATAGACAAATGAATTTTGTTGTGCGTGTTTTTTGGCATGTGTGGATGACTTACTTAGATTTTCATGCCATTATAGCAATTTTTTAAAGTTCTTGTATGCTACATAAATTTATTGAACTGTTTTGATCTTTTGGGAAGAAGACTAAAACTCTGGGCCTTAAAAATCAGATACTTTCTATAAATCGGGGACTTTCTATGTTCCACTCCTAACCAAATTTAATTTAATTTTCCGTACTAGAGTTTCCTTTCCTTCTGTCAATGTCAAGTAATAATGTCATAGAATGGCATTAATTATCGGGGGGGGGGGGGGGTAGGAGGGGAGAGAGACATTTGTTCTTGCTTGCCAGAAACAAATCCCTTCTAGCATGATAACTACTTTACCTTTGTGGCAATATTTGAGGATCTTCTGCAGAATGGGATGTACACATGTTGGACAGTTCACTCACATCAGATAGGTCTCCCAAATGAGATGAAGTATCACACTCCTCAAAACTCATACTCTTTCAGAATATATTGCTGCCTGAAGGCTGTTTGAACCCAGGGTTGTCAAAACCTTAGTACACCATCTTTGCATGTTAATACACAAGTACATAGACTGGATCCTATCTTGTATCCATTATCACATTTTGAAATCTAATCAAAAATGAGGTATAAACAACCAGACTATGTAAGGCGGTTTAGATGTGCTTCATTGTGATGTTATCGGTATATTGTGATGTCTGTCACATGCTACCTTGTAACATTGTCAGCACAGTGCTCCATCTCTGCAGTAAAGAATTCCCTGACATTTTTCTCCTACAGTACACGCATCGTGTTTTTATGATTCACCACGCAAATTGCGTGGGCGTGGAGAAAGGGCAGGGGATTAAGTGCCCACTATGAGTAGTTTAAGTCCACGCAGTCTGGTGGATTTTCACACTAATTTAGTGAAAATCCACTTGGTCTAGTGGAAGTGCGTGACGGATTTTATTGCAGTCGTCGTGAGTCATAGTGGGTTTTATGGCACCCCTCACTGATTCTATTGTATTCGCTCCGCGAGTCGACACACTAAACAAACAGATGGGAGAAACTCCGACACAGTAAACTGAACATGGCATGTATCAATTTCATGCCTTTACCTGTACAGTGGTAACATTTCCTGTGTATTTATCAGTAGCCTGGCTGAGGATACATACAGACGAACGTGCGTAATGTAGAACAAATGAGATTTTATATTTCTTGGATATCTTTCCACCCCTGTCCATGACAAAGTGTACATCAGAAATAATTGCTTAGCTACAACATACATCCCTGCTGATTTAATACATGTATATGTACCTGTTAGCAATTACAGATGCGGAAATTGACATTGTTCTGCATCAAGTGGTAACTTCGAGGTTCTTTCTCAATAAATGATATTTCATAAAAGTGTGTTGCGTACTGGTTAATAATTTGTCAGTTACCCTTTAATTTCCATATCATTTCCAAGACCCACCTTGAAGGAACCATTGAAAGCAGTAATACATATAGAACTCGAAAAGAGATTACAAACGAATGCCGTAATATTTATATCGAACATGTACGATCATGAACACTGGCACATTATGACATGTATGTCATAATTCTTGCCAAAGTATTTTAAAATAAAAAAGATACAGGAGCTATACTACGGAAAGGTTCTTCTGTACTGTTACCCTTTAACTTTTAAAATAACATTGTTTATGAGACAGTACGGCAATTTTTAAATGCACGGAATTGTGTACACTGTATTGACTGTTGCGCTCTATCAGTGGCCATTCATATCATAAACAAGCGAGTTCAATGAGAAAAAAGGTTATTTCCTGTCCACACTTTTTTCACGAATCTACATTGCATCACCAGGAACTGGCTGAGGAGTATCATTCTTACTTTGAAGCCGGCCGCTATGTCTGTTGCTGTAGCTTCCTGCCTCGAGTCAGCAACAGTCCGTCATGACAGTTTCTACATGTCATCAGCTAATGTTCAATGTCGCGCTTCGATGTTTCAAAATGTACAGTACAATAACTGTTTAATGAAAATATCACAAAACCACACACCTTAAAACTAAAAAGATGTTAGTTTGTGAAAAACAAATGTGGACTGAGAAACGCATTTGATGTTAAGTTCTCATATTATCGTGTAAAACATTTAACTTAAATTTGGGGGGGGGGAGTGTACTGGCCTTGATGCACGTCTAAACTATCTAAAAATCAGAAGAAGTGTAGTTGTTTCAAGCTATATCCCATCTCCTCCATCTCTCCCAGCCTACAACCCCCCTCCCCACTCCATTGCGTAATAAGCAAATAGAGTTGAAGTCTTAAATGACTTAAATTAGAACAATTCCTAGCAGCTACTGGTCAGTGTCACGCTTCTATGTTTAAAAAAAAAAAACCACTGTTGAATAAAAATGTTTCTTGTTATCGCAAAATCAAACGCTTTAAAACTAAGAAGATGTTAGTTTGTGAAGAGCGAATTTAGACAGAGAAAGTCTCAGAAACACATAGCCGTTAAATGTTTATATTATAGCGTAAAACTGGTTTCTAGCGGTATATAAAGCAAACTATATATAGTATTGTTATTTTCCCGATAAGGAAACAAACATTTAAATGTAACAAGCTGCAATGGTCCTGAGTCACATAAAATTATTAATATTTTATTTTCTAAAAATCACAAGTGTAATTTTGTTAAAGGTAAATCCTATCACACCCACACTCCCAGTAGCACATAGAGTAGAAGTTAAATAACTTAAATCAGAATACAAGTATGTCATGGGAATATTGTTATGAAAACACCAAGGATTTCTGTTTAATAAAGCCAGTTCAGCTGACATAACATCCTGTAATGCAAGCGCTAGAAAGACGTGAATGAAACAGCGTTAGATAAACAAGTAGCGCGTCAACCCTGCCTCTGGGCATAAGCAGTAACTTCAGTGTGTTTTCTCAATAAATGATATTTCATAACAGAACTTCTAGTACTAGTTATTAACTTGTCATAGTTTTTCTTTCATGTCTACACAGTTTCCAAAACCTTCTTTAAAGAAATTATTGAAAGCAGGATACAAATACCTTTATCTGTAGACTTAGAAAAATGACTGATTATTTCAGAGTATGATAATTTTTAAATGAGCCGAATTCATCTACACGGTATTGAAGGTTGCTCTCTTTCAGTGGCTGTTCATGCCATAAACGAAGTGATTTTTATGAAAAAGGTTACTTTCTTCGTCACTTTCTTCGTGAATCTATCATCAAGCACCAGCCGAGGAGTGACATTTTTACTTTGACGTTAGCCGCTACGCTTGTTAACCATGGCCATTCATGAAGTGTTGAGCTTCTATCTTATTTTTTGTATGCTTCTATCTTATTTTTTTTAGCCCCGATGTTTCAAAAGAAGCATGAACTTCTGAATGAAACTATTTGTGTTGCGTGTGGAACAACGAATTTTGGACTTGTAATATGGAGTGAGTGGTCAAGTTGTGATATTTTTGCGTAAAACTAGTTTCAAGCGGTATATAAAATAAACCATACACAATTTTTATTCTCCCAATTAATCTTGCAACGCAGCGCATATAATACAAGTCTATCGCAGCAACACAAAGCTATTACATGTTTAAGAAAGCTACAAGCTTTGTTTTGTTTTTTTTTAAATCTTTTTTATAATAAAATGTGTTTATCACATGCAAACATGAGAGAGAGAGAGAGAGAGAGATTATGCACCATAACTTTCGATCGATGTTAGCCGTAGCTTTTATCGCAAACTTGGAAACAGGCATTGCTAATTAGAGAGTATGCATTTTAGAAATGTGCCTCGTTCATCTTCATTTTGGAATTCGTCTACTGACAAAATTTAGAAATACAATTTTGATTCCACTCTTTATATAAGTAAGCTAATATGTAAATCGCTGCTTGGCAATTCATTTTGTATTTAACAAGAATTTATATAATTCATTGGGTTATTCACCTGCTATTAGTGTCCTTTGTCTTTTTTTCTTATTATCTATTGTCGAATCTAGTCATAATTAACCATGTACGAACTTAATGCTTCAGAAATTTAATAGACTGAAAGTCCAATGAGAGAGCAGTAATGCAATAATCAAGGTGGACCTGACAATATTCGCGACCACCTTAGAATTGATATGAACGGTTCAAAATTAACAGGAAATAATTGGAATTTACAACCTCTGAAGCCAAAACTTTTCCACCTCCAGGTCGGAGTAGTTAATGAAAAATAAGAAGCCATGTGTTTACAGCAATCAGTGCAATAATAGAGATAGATTTTATAGTCTTGGCAAACACGTGGCGTAGCAATTTCGGGTGATGTACAGGGCATTATTGATAGATATGATATGTTCAGCTTGTGTGTGTAATACAGTACAAGTTAAACAAGGGGAGAAAGAAGTAATTCCAAAGCACAAAATAAATCTTACTGAACGATACATTAATTAAAACACCAGAAATTTTAAAAGTTTCGCCAATTGAAGCAAATTAATTGTGATTACACACTTTTTAGCGCTTTCACCTGTCCATTTGGTAATATTAAACTCGTCAGATGACCAAACAAGCAATCTTAAGTATATTTCTTAAAGCTGTTGGTCATAGAATGCAGCATCACGTGCTTCGTCTAGTCGAGGTAAAAACAGTAGGTCTACGGTAAAAGTAAACATGTGTCTAGTTCATGAGAAAATGTGTTGCATGGACATGTATATTTGAGTCGCAAGTACTAAACAGGCTGGAATAGTAGAGGTTGTATATTGCATAGCGCCATGTATATTTCATTGTGTGGGAACATTTTAAGCAAACCATTTAAAAGTGACTGGGGCAATTAAAAAAACAAATCTCAACATTTCTCGCCTTCTTTTATTTTAATAACGGAATGAAACCTGCTAATACATGTATTTACGTGTGATTTATTTTACCCTTTGTTTGTTTAAAACAGAATCTCCTCCCCCCCCCCCATTAAAATTAAGATAATTAAACTTTGTATAATTTGTGAAGCATCATTCGTGACTCTTTTCTCCGCAATTTATCTTTCATCTCTTTCAATACACGTATGTGAATGCGTTTTAGTGAGCGAGTCTTTGAATATTAAATGGCATTGGGTACAAATTAAAAAGAGCATTCTGCACTATGTGCTGTAGCTGAGCCGATCGGTAAGTTCCACGCGTGGTAGTGGGCGTCCACTATTACATAATTATATTGCTGCGACTTTCAAATGGGCAATAAAACTTAATCCATCCACTACGAGCCACAACGTGGACAATCCACAATGACCACGATACCCTGTCCACGATGACACAGCGTGAAAAGGATTAAGCTCCACGCCCACGACGTGTTTTTTCATAAAAACACGATGCGTGTACTGTACATATTAGGTAACATCTTCACATTCTGCACTAAAGCCATTGTATAGAAAAGATCACAGAAAATGCAATATAAATATGAGTAATGCATTTGTAACCAAAATGGATGGTTTCTCCAGGTGACATAGTACCACCAAATTTAAATCATTGTGGTGGTGGTGTTTAATGAAGTATCAGAAGTGGAAAAATAAACCAGATGCATTTATGATGCAGAAGTGACATCTGGCAGCGGCATTATGCAGAGGTAAAAAGATTGTTGCCTTGCTGTCCATCAATGTTGACCCTACACAGAGCACCATTGTTCAATGGAAACAAAAGGATGATCAATCAGTGACATATTTTGCCCAGAAGTGGTAAAGATATACCGTATGTACTTGTGTATAAGCCGATACCAACTGCAAACTGCATAGACCCAGATCTGCCGTCGCATAATGCGCTGGCGCAGTTTGTAAGGACTAATCAGTAGAACAAACAACATAGACCCTGATCTGTTGGCGCAATATGCGACGGCAGATCAGGGTCTATGTTGTTTGCATTTGGACCCGGTTTATACACGAGTATATATGGTACAATCTGCATATTAGTCGGGTCGACCATGCAGACCAGTTGAAGGTGATGTACTCATTGGAAAGTTCGGCTGCAAAGTGGTGGAAAGACCTCTTCAACTTCCTTGTGAATATTGGAGTTGTTGCTGCATTGATGCTCATGAAGAAATCCTCTAACCACCAATAAGCCACCAGATGAGGAAAAACTAAATCCGTGATGCAGCTAGAATATCAGAGAAACCTTGCCCAACTGATGCTAAGCAACTATTGGCAAAGAGGGAAGTGTAAGGCCCATGAGGAAAATTCGGCAGGCTATTCTTGTTGGATTACAGACATTGGGAAGAAGAGAATTTGCAAATAGTAGGCTAAACAAGGGATTCATTAGGAGCCATGCTGTGGTTGTGAGTCCTGCAGTGTTAGTTTTTGCAGGGAATATTTAAAGCCATACCATTTGGTGAAGTTCCCCAAATGTTACACCCCTTAATATGTTGTGATAGAGGACCTAATTTGATAACATTGCGTTTAAAGACTGTGTAACATTAGCACACAAGAAACGAAAACCAAAAATGGACAGAACTGTCTTTATTCAAACCCCTTTTATTATATTATTGTGTCATTCCTTATGGATTTTACTGATCAAGATTATGTGAGTATGCATTCTGGACAAATGTTGAAACTATCTTTATTACTTATCAAGTTATCAATAAATTTATTGATGACTATAGTTTATCAGTGCATGACTAGAATTGGAAAATTTACTAGTAAGGGCTGTATACTTTAGCCAGTAGGGCAGTGGTAGGGGTTGACTGTAGGTGAGCTTGTAGACCTAAAAGAATAATTTCATGTCTATTTCATACATTTGTGATTTTCTGTCATTGATCATTTATTTTAGCCACCTATATTTTTATTCCCAGTGACTTCTGACCCATGGTATAGAACTGTAACTCGTATAACTATGTGTTTGGAAAATGCGATGAGCTATCAGTTAATACACTGCCTTGGCAGATTTTGAATGCTTTTGAATTACTAAACAAAACAAAAAATACCAACAAAAAACTGCCAATGGTTTCTCAATGTAAACATTTATTTTAATCAATATTAACTGTAGCATTTTAGCACGATCAATCATGCCTTTACATTCTTATTTTAAAGACATATAATTGATGAAATATGTTCTTTTAACCAAGTGAATTGTCTCGCTGTTGAAAGCATAACCTGGGGCAGCAGTAGATAGTTCATTTAGTCTGTGCAATAGTATTGATTGCACCATAAAACATCAATTATTTGTACACCATTTATTTAGAATTTTCACTCATCCAAACCAACTGAATGTCCTTTGGACCTTTGATTGGATTTTTTATATGCCCACTGTAAGGCAGAGCATATTATGTTATGATGTTGGTCTGTCCATCTGTTACCAATTTCCTTTTTGCACAAGAACTCCACCATCTACAGTTACCAAACTTTGTAAATGGCTTGCACTTGGGTTAATGAAGAAGCCTATCAATTTGCTGGTTGAAAGGTCAAAGGTCAAGGTCACTGTAAAAGAAGAAAAATGGTTTCAGCACAATAATATTCATTCTATATCACAGACCTGGACCAAACCTTGTGGATAGCTTGCACTTGGAGCAAGGAAGAAGTCTATTAATTTTGGAGTAAAAGGTCAAGGTCACTGTTACTGAGACAAGAAAAATGGTTTCTGCACATATTTAATTTATCATCCATGTACCTTCACCATAGTTTGTGGATGACATACACATTGGGTAAAGAAAAAGCCTTGATTTTGGGGTCAAAAAGCCAAAGGTTAAGATCACTGACTGAAAGAAGAAAAATGGTTTTTGCATAATAACTTTACTTCTAGACCACAAACCTTGACCAAAGTTTGTGGAGGGCTTGTACTTATGTTACAGAGAGTCCTATTAATTTTTGGGTCATAGGTT
The DNA here is from genome assembly GCA_029931535.1 of Margaritifera margaritifera. Taxonomy (NCBI): domain Eukaryota; kingdom Metazoa; phylum Mollusca; class Bivalvia; order Unionida; family Margaritiferidae; genus Margaritifera; species Margaritifera margaritifera. The sequence continues at coordinate 724,802 of JAQPZY010001591.1, forward strand.
AGCGTCAAGGTCAATGTGACTTAAAAGAAAAATGGTTTTACAAAATATATTTTGTTCTATTTGATTGTTGATTTGCTGTTCTATGGCACAGCAACACGGGTTATTTAGTGCCAAGGCAATTGGAGTAAAGTGCCTTGTCCAAGGACACACGACCAAACTTTGTGGATGGCTTGTACTTAGGGTAATAAAGAAATCTATAGATTCTGGGAGCTAAAGGTCAGAGATCACGGTCAAGGTAAGTTAATTAAGAAAATAATGGTTCGTGCACAGTAAGTTCAGTTCAAGACCACATACCAATCATTGAGACCCATTGGTCAATAATCTCCAGACTCAACCATGCCCTACTGGTTCCTACATAGAGGACTATTAAACACAGGGTTAGCGTATAAGGTGTTATTCATGGTACTCTTGTTATATTATGATTTATCTGTATAATTTATCTTGACAAAAATCTTTGTCTCCCTAGAAGTCTGCATAATTGCTGTTTGACTGACTATCAGAAAAGTGACTTCCATTTCTAGCTTTCATAGTCAGGACAAAAACTGGTTATCAGTCACAAGAAATTTATTCAGAGTATTATCATACACATTTAAGTTACTACAGTTTGCCCTTAGTCTTTTGCCACTGATTAGTCTCCCTTTTTCACTATAATGCTAGCAAATTGCACGATGCCTATTTCACTGCACTGTAACTCCCTCATTATACTGCCACTCACCAAATGCCTGTAGCCAGCTTAAATTTTGGACACAACATCCACCTTTCAGCAGTAATTATTATCTTTATATGGCCAATTTTTTCCCATTGGAGCTAAGATTGTTAGAGCAGGGATTGTTTTTTCAGGGTGGTTGGGAGTATTGACTGGGCCTACCATTTTTTGTGGTGGGTGGTGGAAAAACATTATTTGGAAATTACATTCTCTGGGATAAATTGTCAAAATTGCAAATTCTGCATGATTTTTAAATACTTCACATTTGGATTGAGGCCTATTTTTGGCACCAGATGACCACTAAAAATATCTCTGATAAAGCTGCTGTCATTTTCAAAATTTCAATGAATTTTAGGTTGATTACAAATTGCTGTCTTGCATTTTGGCGATATTGAACAGTCTTTAAACCTCAAATCCGGCTCATTCTTATTCAAAACTCTTATGATGATATATATAACAGTTATTCGTATTACTTATCTTTTATTTCTAAATAAATTAATACATACAGCAATTACATAAAAAATTTCTTGATTGGCTGTAAATTTGTGCTTCAAGTATGAATTCTAAGATTGAATATTTTTGCTGCAGGGTCATTCGGTTCAGGCATACACAAACTGCTGCTATCACAGTAGGGAATAAATTAACAGCAAAAAAGAAACTTTTAATCTCAAACCAGAGAAAACCAAACTTGTTACCCAATTGGTGCTTTAAGTGTGAATTCTAAGATTAAAAAGAAGCAGATATTGTTGCTGCAGGGTGATTCAGTTCAGACACACACTAGGGGTGCTCTTATCACTGTAGGAAACTAATAAAAAAAAAACAAAAGTTGTAATCTCAAAACACAGACAACCAAAATTTGAACCCAATTTTAAATAGAAACACTTATGGAGAAGAGTTAATTTAGCAAGAATTGATTTATATTACCATGTTGTATCAGACAGTGTAGCAGCATGGAAACTGAACTCTTGAATATAGTAGTATAAATGTGATGACTTTGGATTCAAAATGTTTGCATTATAAAGCCAATACATTTTCAGTCGGTGTCTACCTCCATGTATCATACACATTGTTAGTAAATCAAAAGTCTTACAATCATTATAGACGTCTGCAGATGAATCATGTTCAAGGTTTTGAAATCGGAGTTAAACAGAGAAGGAGCATACACATTAAACATAACATGCACAGATGGACTGGATCATACTGAAGCCATATTTTTATCCCCATGTTTCAGCAGTAGAGAAAATGTATGCCCTGCCTACCCATCCATCCGTAAAATTGTCTTCTAATCTGGGTGGTGGAAATTCACCAAACTTTGTACTCGAGTTGACCAAGAGGGTTATCATTTTCAACTCACTTGGGGTCCCTGGGAGGAGTAAAAGGTCATGTGTACACAAACCAAAGTGACATTTTCATTTTTTATTAATATTTTTGATCACATGGAGTCGTAGCATGAAGATAAATATATGTAATGGATATATAATGAATTTTAGGTTATAATTCCAGGGTCACAGTCCAGGGTGGGGGTGGTATGTTATATGTATTAGAAATTTGGGGGATTTACCATGGCAAGTCATAGAATTAACTCTAGTTGTTTATATTTAGCTCTACTGGTCATAGACTTATGTGATGGCCTGTTGTTTGTCGTCCGTTGTCCAACATCTGTCCAACAGTTAGCACAAGTTTGGTATCGCTACTCCTCCTAAACAACTTGGAGGATTGCCATGAAACTTTAAGCACACATTTATCCCAAGGTTTAGTTGGTGCTAAATAAAAATGGTGCTGTTCAGACATCCAATATGTCTGCCACAGTGGCCATTGTGAATTGCTTCTTATTGCTACTACTCCTGAACAGAATGTCATATTGACACGGGGATTTCACCAGAAGACTTCTTATGATGTCTAATTGGTCCTAAATGAAAATGGTTCCACTCAGACATCCAATATGAATACCACAGCAGCCATTTTGAAAATCTTGTTATTGCTACTCCACCCAAGTAAATGGTAATATCAACATGGGGTTTTCATTAAAAGACTTTGTATGATGTTTACTTGGTCTTAAATGAAAATGTACTGATCTGACATCCAATATAGCTACAACAGCAACCATCTTGAAAATATTGCTATTGCTACTCCTCTGGAACAGAAAGTCAAACCAGCATCGAGTTTTCCCCCAGAAGACTTATTACGGTGTCTTGTTGATATTAAATAAAAATTGTGCTGATCTGATATCCAATATGGTCACCAGAGTGGCCATCTTGAAATTTTATTGCTACTCCTCCTAGATGGAAAGTCATATCAGCATTGGTTTTTCACCAGAAGACTTCTTATGATGTCTAGTTGGTACTAAATGAAAATAGTGATATTCTAATGTCTAATGTGGCCACTATGGCAGCAATCTTGAAAATCTTGTTATCCTTTTATTATGACTCCCCCTAAATGTGAAGTCATATCGACCTGGGGTTTTCACCAGAAGTCTAATTATGATATCCTAAATGAAAATATTGCCAATCTGACCTCAAATATGGCTGCCACAATGAACATATTAAAATTCTGATCTCTAATTCTCCTGAGTGGATGGTCATATCAACATGAGATTTTCACCAAAAGTCTTGTAATGGTGTCTAGTTTGTCCTAAATGAAAATGGCGCTGATCTTTCATCCAATACAGCTGCCACAGTCGTATTTTGAAAATCTCATTGCTCAAGAATATCGGCAGTTAAAAAGAGGAAATGGTCTTTTATTGAATTCCTGGAAATTATTTTCGAACAGTAGAGTGTCAGTTCCTTCGAGACCGCTTGTTCAGAGAAGCATTTTTTTGGGGCAATGAAGTCAAGAATGGGTGAAGTATATTGTTGCTACAAATTTTCAGGTCTATCTTCAACAACTTCCCATACAGTGAGGGTGAAAGCCAAGAATATAGAAAGCCTTCAGGAAGATGGTGCTCTACACCGTGACCTTTTGTCAAGCCCAGTAGATTTCAAAACATCTGCTGGAGGTAGGTTTTCAGTAGGCATGAAACTTTTCTATGTTATCGTTTCCTTTCAACTAAGAGTCTTCTTTGCTATCCTTTCCTACAACAGTTTCTGCTTTGTTATGCAATAAAATATTGTTTGAACTGCTTCTTGCTTCAGAAAGTCAATGGTCAAGGTCATTGTGGCTCAAAGAAAAATTGGGTTTTACAGAAAAACTTTTTTTCTAAAATAACTTTGTGGATAGCTTGAACTTAGGGTAATGAAGAAACATTGATTCTGGGGTCCGAAAGTCAGAGGCCATGGTCTAAAAAAAAAAAATGGTTCTGCTCTTCAAGTTTAGTTGAAGACTTCATACATGGACTAAATGTTAAGGTCATTGAGACCCAGTGGTCAGTAATTTCCACAGTCAACCATACCCTACTGGTACCTATACATAGAGGACTATTAATCAGCTGATATGTGTATTATGTGCCATTCATGGTACTCTCATTGTAGTTTTCTTTGGTTCTTGATATGTATAGCTATTACACAGTCATAGATTGGGTCATCCAAAGGGTGTTCTTGATATGTATAGCTATTACACAGTCAGGGATTGGATCATCCTAAGGGTGTTCTTGATATGTATAGCTATTACACAGTCAGAGATTGGGTCATCCTAAGGGTGTTCTTGATATGTATAGCTATTACACTGTCAGGGATTAGGTCATCCTAAGGGTGTTCTTGATATGTATAGCTATTACACAGTCAAGGATTGGGTCATCCTAAGGGTGTTCTTGATATGTATAGCTATTACACAGTCAAGGATTGGGTCATCCTAAGGGTGTTCTTGATATGTATAGCTATTACACAGTCAGGCATTGGGTCATCCTAAAGGTGTTCTTGATATGTATAGTCATTACACAGTCAGGGATTGGGTCATCCTAAGGGTGTTCTTGATATGTATATAGCTATTACACAGTCAGGGATTGGGTCATCCTAAGGGTGTTCTTGATATGTATAGCTATTACACAGTCAGGGATTGGGTCATCCTAAGGGTGTTCTTGTTTCACTATGTTATGTCATGTTTTGTTTTCACTATGTATAGATTACTGGCACTTGTTGTGCCGATTTCACATCAGAATATAAATACTTTTTTTTAAAACAAACAATCTGGAGGTTAAATTTATTGGATATCATATATCAGCTCAGTTTAATTTTGTCCTGTAACTGTCCATATTTTGTGCAGTGTAAATAAATTTTTAAAAAAGTGCAGGTGTATTGGTGACTTTTGACTTAATCATAACAGGGGTTTGATTCATGTTGAGTTCTTAAATATGAAGGAGTATTGATTCCTGCCCATCATTATTATACATTACAGTGGTCAATCGACTGGTTTACCTTGCCATATTTACTTTCTTAAAGCAAGTACATCACTCATAATAAGGTTCTTTATTAAAGCATGGTAACCATTCCTGTTATAAGGCAAGTATGGTCATGGATCCTATTTCATATTTCAGTAGTAAAATTATATGTATCATGTACTTCATTATAAGGTGGTCCCACTACAAGGCAGTATACTTAATGGCTCCCATAGACAGTGTTATAATGAGGGAGTACTGTATCATGTACTTAATTATAAGGTGGTCTCATGATAAGGTGGTATACTCTGTGGCTCCCATGGACAGTGTTATAAAGAGTACTGTATCAAGCACTTCATTATAAGGTGGTCTCACTACAAGGATATATAATCTGGCTCCCATGGACACTGTTATAATGATGGAGTACTGTATCATGTATTTCATTATAAGGTGGTGTACTCTATGGCTCCCATGGACAACGTTATCAAGAGTACTGTATTAAGCACTTGAATATTTGGTGGTTTCATTATAAGGCAATATACCCAGGCTTTCATGGACAGAGTTATAATAGGGGAGTACTGTAATGCGTTAGTGTGATTCCTTTATTTTTCAGTTGTCATAAAAACATTTCTCTTATTCCTTGAGATCTTTCCACAGGATTGCCAGAGCCGCCTCTGAACGTGCAGGTGGAGCCAGGACCACAAGAGGGCAACCTTCTCCTCACATGGCTTCCTGTTACCATAGATACATCTGGATTTTCCAATGGTGCTCTTGTTATAGGATATGTGGTATTTGCTGATGGGAGAAGAACTAAAGAAGCAAAAGGTGCAACAAGTGAGTAGACTGCTTCTGTCCCTGTATTGTGAATTGATAAATTGTTGTCCATCACCATAGTTCTCCAATGATTCACCATTGCTTGATGATGTTTGAAAATGTGTCAATTTCTGCTTAACCTTTTGACAGCGGGATACGACTCCAGTCGTACTTTACCTTTGCCAGCGAGATACGACTCCGGTCGTATGTTCACTAAATTTTTTTACCAACATTTGCAGACACATGTTTAACTGTATAAAACGTCATCAGTTTACGTGTACTCTTTTGAAAAGAAGGAAATAAAGGTAGAAAGTACACATTGCGATATCAGATTGTGTTTAAAAGACCCCAAAACTGGTAAAAATTTGATTTCAAAATCGAGTTTTAACGTGCCGAGATAAAATATGGCGGTGATATTCTGAAGAGGGAATTGAAGAGAGTTATGTGCTTGCTGAATTAGTTGAAAATAAAGACCATTTCACGTGGAAAATTGACATTCTAGCCAGTGGGGATCGCTATCTTTACTTGTTCAAAATGAACGGCGCTGATGATAACTGGTTATTTGAAAATTTGATTTCAAACACGACTTTTAATGTGTGGAGATCAACATGGCAGACAGCGCTGAAACAGCAATTTACGGCAGTGATGTGGATGCCGATTTTGATGAAAATATAGACAATTTTGTGGAGAAACTTTATGTTTTAAGCAATGCATATCATGAGCTTCACTTCGACGAAATGAACGGAGATGATGAGAACTGGTTAGTAGAAAATTTGATTTCAAAACTGAATTTTAACGTGTGTAATTCAAAATGGTGGACAGTACTGAAGCGGTCGTGATGCTGATACCGATTTTGATGAAAATTTAGACAATTTTGTGGGGGAAATATATATTTTAGGCAGTGGGGATCGTTATCTTGGTTGCATTGAATGAACTGAGCTGATGATAAATAGTTAATTGGTATTTTTGACTCGGATATTGACGATGATGAAGACGTGGATGCTTTTCAAGCTAACTGGACATTTTGAGAACTTCACTTCTCATAAAGTTCGCACATATACCGATGTTGAGTGTGTGCATAATATTATGAAAATTTCCTGCATCCCTGGAAATGGACCAAAATACACCCAATATAACTCTTGTATTATTACATTAAAATTTATTGTGGAATAAAAACACTGAACCAAAATGAAAAGCTTTGTAGACTTACCAGTAAGGATTATTCTGTTTTTTGTTCTCCAATTCTCATGCGAGTAAATTTAATAAAATTGTAATAACTTTAAATATTCTTGATGGATTTTTACTATTTTGTCACCTTCTTAAATTGTATAAAATTCCCCCCATTTCATACAATTACATAGAGGAGGTAAAATGAATATTGCAGATAGGAAAATTGCATTGAAAGTAAGTTATTTAAAAAAAATGTAAAGCATTTATTTTTGTTTACATAACTTTACTTTCAACTGAAGTTTTACGTCTGAAACTTTTCAGTAAAGAAATATATGACCTTAAGGAAAATTTTATGCTTTTTAAAATGGTATACAGCATTGAAAAATAATTTCAAAAAATTGTTGTCCTGTAAAGCCAGATTGACCAATGTCACTGCATTCTCTCATGCTGCATAAACAACTGACTGAAAAATTTCCAGTTCTATACAACTGCCTGTCTGAATGGGCTTCAGTATGAAAAGGGTTAAGAGAGCTTTTTCCAATGATTGACCATTGCATGATGATGAACTCTTTTTCCCTGTTTGAAAATTGGTCAATTAAATGATAGACCTAAATCATCCCTTTTTAAAAAATTGATATAAGAGGTCCCCCCTTGACTTATCATAGGAAAGTACTGAATGAGGATATTTGTTTGTCATTCCTTGTTTCCAGATATTCATTCTCATCATCACATTATTAAGATAAGTTATGAGAAAATAGGTAAAGATAAATTGCACAACTTTTCCTTGTCAGGTGAAATTTTGTTAATAAAAACCTTTGATTCAATTGCTACAGCACATAGTTGGTTAGAAATATAATTATGTGAAGGAGAGGTCTAAGATAACAAAATCCCAGTCTATGGGTTACATTTTTAATCTCATGTGTCAGGTAACCCTTTAACTTTCCTCATCTTATTGCCAATTCCAACATAAGTTGATCAAAAGATAGCATGAAACCAGTCCTTTTTGCTTACTTCAAAACCAAAAACATTGAGACATAAGAGAGAGAGAGATCATCTTCCAAAATGGATCTTTTTGATAGGTAAAGTATTTTTTTTTTAAAAAAATTCTTTCTTTTTTTTCAGATGACCATATTGTCCTTAGTGCCAATGATTTTCAGGGCTTTATTCCCAAAGTTTTGATGGTGCGTACTTTGACCTCTGATGGCAAAGAGTCAGTGGATTCGGAAGCTGTCAAACTGCCACACAGTTTAATCAAAGAAATTACTGCTGGTGCTGCTAAAAACATTGCCACTGAAGTCTCCCATAAAGTCAGAAAGGTATTAGAGTGTATATCCAACAGGGTTTAAATAGGTTCCTTTAAAAAAGAATGTCATTGTCAAGGTCAGTAAAAATATTTCCAAAAATACTTTAATTCGTTATAGCAGTTTGTTTAGTTTATTAATGAATTGGGACTGGAAAAAAATTCACCTGCAGTCCAAGATATGTTTAACAATTTTGCTGAGCAAGTGCAATTTTATGTCACTTTGCAAGCGATTTGTATGAGGGGAAAATACTTGGACTTTTGCACATTTCCATGACTTTCGCTGCTTGGTAAGTATGACATTTTCAGATTTGTTTTGCTCTGTAAGATCTAACAAGATTTCTAGAACCACACATCATGATGAAGTAATGCTGTAAATTGGTTGAACTTTTTACAATCAGTGATCATAACTGATCAAGCATCCATTTTAATTAGTTGGAGATATTTTCTGTATTTTTAATAGAAAATGTCATTTTCACACTCTAGGAAACATTGATTTATGTCCCTAAATTCATAGAATTATCGCTGTTGCCAGGTTATCTTGCAAAAACTCCAGTCGGTTTATACTGGTGATCAATGACCAGTAAGATTATTGGTTGGTTATTGATCTTCAAATTGTGTTGCATAACAGTGCACTGAAAACTTTAAAATTAAAGTGTAAAAAACACAAACAAAACATCAATTGTTATTATGCACTTATTAAAAATCGATTGTCTGGTCATTGGCTCTTCTCACCAATCTTTGATTTTATTTATTAATAGTCATATCACTATGATGAATATTTAGTCAAAATGCTTTTCAACTAAATATATCCATGAGATTGACGAAAAAAACACAAATATGTGAAGACCTTTGAGTTATGTTACGTCAGGGAGATGTAAAAGATGTTCTTATACAAATATTATTTCCTTTACTTAAGTGAGTTATGCTGCCCATTTTTATCAGACCAATTACCATATATACTCGCGTATAAGCTGATACCAACTGCAAGCTGCATAGACCCAGATCTGTTGTCGCATAATGCACCAGCAGATCTCAGTCTATGCAGTTTGTAAGGACTAATCAGTAGAACAAATAACATAGACCCTGATCTGCTTGTGCATTATGCGACAGCAGATCAGGGTTAATTTTGTTTGCATTTGGACCTAGATTATACGCGAGTATATACGGTAACCCTTACTTGAGCAGATGGGTTCATTCAAAATTAAGAAATTGACCCAGGCCCTTGGCAGAGACAGTCAGCTATTGCATAATACAGCTAACCAATTTGATTACCAGCACCCAATGAATTGTTACATAATTGTGTGGCTGGAGACAAAACTTTGCCCAACCATGTAAAGGAGATAGAAAGAATATACTATAAGACCTGTACAAATTCACCTCTTTGTAACTTAGATATTTTTTTTTTGGCCAGATCTCATAAAATGTTCACACTATGCAATTTGGGTCTTGTTTGAATCACTAAGAAATTTTTCAAAGTGAAAAATGCTGACTTAGAAGTCAGATATGTCAGTGAGCAGACAGAGGTCAATTACAGGACATTAAACAGAATGTCCTAATTTTAACAGGACAGGGGTTTACTTGTTTGAACTTTATTGTACTTACGTTGTGATGTACAACTTTGTACACACACACACTTTATGACTTAGATACTTATTTGTGACCGCTGATGTTAAATAAGTCAGGGATCAAGCCACCAGGCGAAGTGGGCGACTAAGTCACCGAAAAAATGTAAACTTCGCCTTCTTTTATTAGGAAAGCGAAAACGACTTCGCCCTGTCATTTTTTTTTTAGAGCTACACCGAGTGCCTGTAGTTTATGGGTTTTGAGATGCTCCCTCAACCCAGCCAACTAGTGTTAAGCCCCAGGCGAAATGGATTGCGCATTGCCTTATCATTTGTTCATATCAATAACGTCAACAAAACATACTCTTGCACATTCACAGACATGTGTTTTAATAGCTGACTTGCCAATTAACTCTTTGGCCCCGCAACTTGCGGCGCAAGACATTGCTGCCCGATTTCCGCAAGTTATCATTTGATGCTGAAACCTTAATTTGTGTTTCGAAACTAAATCATCTATATGTAAATAACAATTTGTGTTTTAAGAATAGAATCGGTGAAAGGACTTTCTAAATATATCGTTTGACGGTTTTAACTGATGTGCTTCCAATATTTTCTTTATAAAATCAGTTTGAAACTGTAAGTGAACCTGCTAAGGGGTAATAATGGCGGACATCGCTGTGTCTTGGAAGTACGTCTTCATTAGACTGTCTGTTTTCGTAATTCATTAGGCACAAACATTAAGGAAATTATACAATTCGTAGAAAGCAAAGTGTAACTATTATGTGATAAAAGATTTAGCCTAGAAATACAAATTCGTTGGTCAGACACGTATTGGACAATTCTGTGTTATCGAATTGATAAGCACTGTAACTTAAGGTCAAGGTTGTTAGCTTTCATCACACATTTTTATGCAAATACGAGAAAAAGTAGCAAAGAAAAAAATATCCAACCAGTACACGACACTATTACGAGTACGTAGACAAATATTAAAAGCATACATTTTAAATCCTATCTAGGGATTGTTGCAACAAAGCTAGAAAGTGAGTGGTCATATTAAGAAATTCCCTGTTTCTAAAAATAGATGAATCTACTTTTAAAAACAATAACAAAAATGACAGTCAAAAGATTCACATTTAATTTAGAATCAACTCCCTCAAAATGCAGTTGTAAAGATGAGATTACTCGTCAGTGATCACTGTGGTTTGAATGAATGAACACTATGATGTTGAAGACACATGTACATGTGCTCTCATGTGCATGTTATAGCCTAATATAGGGGTTGTTTCAAACAAATTTCGTAATGTTTTCGACTGCCATTTTCTAGTGAAGTAACTAACAAAATTTTTTTTATTTGTTCTTTAAGTGGCAGTTGCTTAAGTATTTTTGCCTATTTTTAATTACAATACTGTAATCTAGGCACTCCTGTCAGTTAAAATTAATTACAATATGTTTCTGCTATGCTTTTTTGAAGTCATATGGCCAAAATGCATTGCATATTTCTCTCCATCTAAACATATGCACTTTTAAGTATGAATACACTATATATGAGTATGATACATTCATACACTTACAAAATATGTTTATAATATACATACAACATAGAGAATTTTCAGCTTGAAGATAAAATATTGCTTAAAACAAATGTTAAATGCAAATATGCATAATGAGAAATACAGGACACAGTTCAAATAAGAGAACCATAGCACACCCACACCTACATATATATATATGATGATGATTTTGTGCCTGAAGAAGCATATAGTAAATGCGAAACTAGTGGCACAAATTTATCGGCGTTTGTGTTGTTTCTTTATTTCAAATCTATATATATATATACATATATTGCGTTTCTTGCATCGCTGCCACTTCTCCCTGTTCTGCTCTGACTTCTCCCTATTCTGTCCAAAAGGAGAAGTCACTTCTCCCTAAAATTCAAGTCTAGCTTGACCCCTGTAAGTATTCCTTTGTTACCCCCATCCCACCATGTAATATATTGGGTTATATAGCTACTGCTGCATCTGTCTATCCCTCTGTCATTGAACATTTTAATTTCCAAAGCATAACTCTCAAACCGTTTAAGGTCTTAGTACACATCATGCATTAAAGTTGCATAAAGGTGCCTTTTGATTCTTAATATTTTCTGCGTTCAGTCTTTTTATGTTACCTAGGAAACAAAGTATTGGATCGGTCGTATATAAATTAAGAGTACTGGAGCATAGGGTCTAGTATAAGTAGTATATAAATAGAGAGTGAGTGACCATACAATACTTCCAGTTCGAGTCTTTACATAAGCTGGGGACTGGGGCAGGGGGTTATGTCATTCCTAGTTGACACTTTTTATCCAATTGTACATGCCAGGATCATGGATTTTGGCCTGGGACTGAAGAGGTACAAAATTTGTGTATCACCATTTTGGTATGGATGCCTTTATTTATTGTTGTTTGCAGATTAAGTAAGGTTGACAACTTTCAAAACTGGCACAAATCAGTGTCTACAAAAGTTACGATTGAAATAATCTTACAGACTTAAGTTTCTTGCCATTTTCAACATTTTACACATTACTGTTGCAGAAATCGCCAATACCTGTGGATGGTCGGGACTCTGATGATGAAATAGACACAGCATTTAGAGAAATCACACAGTATGCACAAGTAAGTCAGAAAATCACTGGAATGTTATTTCCCCCACTCCGACAACTCTTTGACATTTGACCTAGGCCCAGCCCCCAAGCCTTATTCCCTGATTCTTGCACAACATTATCACCTGGCTTATTCTAATTTTTCTGTGTTACAAGTGAGTTGACAATGAAATCGTCCGACATTTTATTGAAAAATTGCATGTTGAGATGTTCTTTGTTGTTTTTCAGCATGTGCAAAACCAGTTGATTAATTCAAGCGAAGATTTACGATTAATGTTAACCAAGCTTTCTAAATGAAGTTTTATCTTTCAAAGAATTATTGGTCTATTTGGTTGACATTTTATTTCCAATCAATTGAAAGGTTTATTTTGCATAAATTTAAAAATTAATGTATCATTTCAGTAAGTAAAGCTATTAGCATTTGTATATACAGTATTATTGAAATATTTATCTTAATTATTACAGTAACTCTTGGATAAAAAATAATTAAACTCGACAAAAAGTTTGAAAAACTAATAAATGCATATTACAGTGAAATCAGTTGTTTGTTTTTTTTAAGATATTTATTACCTTCCTGCATGAAACTTAAGTTTCCAGCGATTCAAATAAAATCAATAATGAAATCAGTTCATAAGTATTTTCGTAATAAATTGTGTGTGTCTTGTATTTGATATCAATGTCTCATAACAATTATCATAACACCAAGCATCATAACCTGTTCAAAATAGAGCACAATTTCCGTTTCTTTTTTTAAAAACTGTTTAAACAACAGTTTTGGAATGAAGTTTATCTAACCCTGACTAAGTAACTATTGCATATGTGAAGCCATATTTTCATGGCATCTGGAGGAGAAAAACACTGTACTCTATTCTTGTAGCTTTTATGAATTATTAAAGTATTTTAATTAAGATATTTTCCATTTATTACTTGGAAATTGAGCTCAATTTTGCAAAGTTAGTGTTCTTTATTAATGCTCCACTTGCTGTGTAATGCTTGCCAAGCTTTGCTTCCTTTAGTTTAATCATATCTCTATTAATGCAATTCTAATTTTTATATATTCATCTATAATTTAAGTGTGGAATGTGTAACAGTTTATTTTTATTACACATTTTGTCAGTGCATATATTGACCAAAATCAATAACACAGTCTACCAGTCAGACTGGTACAGTATTTTTGTGTTTTATGTTTAATGTTTGTCATTTATTTCACAGTTCCAGCCTGGTATTAGCACTCAGTATCAGGACATGTTTATAGATAGTAGCAGCTGCTCCGAGTTGTCGGATATTCCAGAGGAGGTTGAAGAAGTTATCTCTTCTGAAGGCGAAGAAAACTCACGAAAATCATTCAATGGCAGGAGTACTCAAAGTTCATTGGAGTTAGGGAGAAAATCACGCCACTCTAATGAAAGTCCTATTCTTTCAAAACAACAGGTCAGGTTTTTTGATGCAAGTTTGATTCCCTCTACAGTTGTTTTTCTTGGTGTGGTTTCGGAACTTGAGTGGAAAGTCAAGAGCATGGCTTCAATTGCATCAAAATTTGGTGGTGGCATATTTTTAAAATTTGGGAAATATGCTTTTTCTACTGGATATGTTGTATATTTCAGTCATATCCTCTGTGCTTTGATTCATCCATAAACCAGAAGAAAAGAAAACGATTTCTATCACCCTCACCCTTTCTTGCTACTACCCTCATAATGCATAATACTGTTTCTTGGATATGCTTGAGGTATTCGTGGATTTTTTTTTAAATTTTAGTTTTCATTATTTTCAAGTATGACAATTATTAATATGCTTTCCTCTGCATGGTAATGAAATGACCGCTAATGTTGCCCAATTTGAGATTAATGTTGAGGCTTTGCATTTAAATCAAAAACCCACATAACTTACTTAAAAAATGTAACTTTCATGAAATATTAGTATAATTTATTGAAACAATATAAAAATTCTACATGGACATGACTATTATAAATAATATTTTAAAAAATGAGACTCATTGATTTAAAAAAATCATAAAAATAACTCAGAATAAAATGAAGGATTTTCTGTGTCATTGTCGTGTTTTCCACGCACAGAAACATCAATGAAAGAGTCATTTACAGTTTTAACAAAATTTTTAATTTTGTAATCCTGAATCAACAGTTTCATTAATGTATGGAACAAAGAACAAAATTACACAATTTCTTTGTAGATCAACCTTTTTGTGTAATTATTTCACCTTTTCTGAAGATATAAAAAGCAATAATGTGTTTATTTATTTCTTTTGCAAGTACCAATAATACTGAACATTGTATAAATATATTTTTGCATATTTTTCATGGATTACTTTTTTGTTTGTAATCTGATAGAAATGTGTCATTGACAGAGTTGTTCAGCAGAAATGTGTCATTGACAAGAGATGTTCATTAGAAATGTGTCATTGACAGAGTTGTTCATTAGAAATGTGTCTTTGACAGACTTCAGTAGAAATTTGCCATTGACAGAGTTTTTCGGTAGAAATGTGCCATTGACAGAGTTGTTCAGGGTGACTATCATCAACTTCTCAAAAAGGTCCTATCTTAATAGAACATAAACTTGCAGCACTGATCAGATTTTTAAAAATGCATATTTTGAAATTTTCACTGAAAAACAAGTCTCTCAACCATGTGACAAAACCTACGTTATATGAAATAAATTATTATATACGATATATGCTTGTGTATAAGCAGATACCAACTGCATAGACCCAGAATTGCCGTCGCATAATGCGCTGGCTGATCTGGGTCTATGGAGTTTGTAAGGAGAAATCAGTAGAATAAACAACATAGACCCTGATCTGCCAGCGCATTATGCGATGGCAGATCAGGGTCTGAGTTGTTTGCTTTTTGACTGGGATTATATGCGAGTATATACGGTAGTGCCTTCACAATTGAATTACATTACTCGTGACAAGATTACATGTGAGAACATTATCATAACAAAGAAAGGGTGAGGCTTTACCTGCTTGAATATCAGGACATGCTGTTAATCAGTAGGGTGTTATTAAAGAATACAGTTTGTTCAAGAAATAAAAACAACAAAAGCTTTTCTTCTCATCACAGTGTTTGCAGATTTTTGAATTGTGTATTTAATTACTATTATGTAATAGAATTCAGACATATGTCTCAGACTGAAGTGGATTTGCTGTACTAAACACAAAGTCAGTTAAAAACAAAAGAGTTCCCTTTATGGCCCCAATGGATGAATAATGAACAAGTAATATATCCATGCATACGGTTGTGAAGGTGAATTATGGGTAATTTGTATTCATTTATTCAACACTATAGGAATTGGGGGTGGTTACAGACTTAATTACATGCGAAAATGTCAAAATGTGCAAAACTTACCTGATCAGCGATGCAAGTTTTTTTTCTATTAAGGTGAGACTTTCTGGAGAAGTTGGCGATAGCTGTCCTGAACAAACTTTGTTTCTAGCACATTTCTATCTTTCAGATTACAAATACAAAAGACGTCTCCCAAAAAATGTAAAAAAATGTATTTGGACAGTTTATAATCTATGCTTCATAAATATGTTAAGTCATGTTACATAAATATGGTAGGTCATGTTACATAAATATGGTAGGTCATGTTACATAAATATGGTAGATCATGTTACATAAATATAGTAGGTCATCATTTGAAAAAGGTTACTTTCACACAGAGAAAAATGATTGTGCAGCTTTCACTTGAGTTTCCATTCATCATTCATCACTTGGATACTCCATCCAGAGAACTCAATTGATGCACCCCTTGTTTTTCACCTTCCATACGATTTTGTTTGACCAGTAGTTTGCACCAATTCACCAGTGTGTTCTAGATGTGCTCATCATTTTACAAACTTCACAGTGTAAGAATGTACTATTTGAATCACTATTGCACTTCTACAGTTTTCTTATTTAAAGCACTTTGTTCAAGTCCATATTAGTTCTTTATGATCACTTTTGAATTAATAGTAGGTCACAATGACTTAAGGTATAAATGTACAAAAGTATATAGTGTGACGAAGCAAGGGTTTATTCACAAATATTTAGGACTGAGCTTAGATTAGACTGGTATTCACAAATATTTAGGACTGAGCTTAGATTAGACTGGTATTCACAAATATTTAGGATTTCGCTTCAATTAGACTGGTATTCAAACCATATTTTGTAGTGAGGTTCTGAAAGTTAATTTCAAACACTGGTTGGGATGTTTCTTTTTATATATTCAAGAAAGTAAAGAATTATAGCTCTGACATTAGTACGAGGTTAAGAACCTTTGACCAGTATTCAGACTTAAGTCTTTCAGCTTGATGATACAAACTTTGTTTAGTAGAGCACGATGGAACAGATAGGGCAGTTTATGAGTTCATTCAGTTTAAAACTTAAAATCTGAACAATCGATTTAATTGACCTCTCAAAACATTGGAGTATCTTCTGTCCACTACTGTATTTTGATACCGGTATGTATAACATGCAATTTTTATACTATTCCGATTTTCAGAAGGGGATGCATGTTTTATGGTAGACAATAAAAGTTTTTTTTCTCGGTTGATCTAACGAGAGGATCATGGCACTAAAGCTGCCTACACACGTCACATCCTTGTGAAACAGTGAATTTGTTGCATTGTAGGGGTGAAATGATACACTTGTGCCACGTATTGATACGTATCACAATACACAGCCTATGCTAGGATACATTATTGATACACATCAACTTGAAGGCCTTGTCATCTCTAGAAGAATTGTCAGTGGTAGGGTGGTGCTGTTTCATGTATGTCGACATATTGGTAATATTTCCAGTATGCAGATTACAGAGAGACATAGTCTTGTTGTCTGTTCATATGCCATTCTCATCCTTGACAAGATAACAAAGATACTTCCAAACAAGCTACCTGCTAATCATCAGTGATTCTAATTCAACCTTTTCGGACATTTCAGGCTGTTCCATTTCATCAGATGCAGGACTCATCTTGGTCACCATGCCCTTTGTTATGCATTGCATGAAAGTTTTAAAAACATTTTATTACCAATTTCATATCTTCACTTAAATCTTGAGGGCATTACTGGTATTATGCCAAAAACAGAAGAAATAGTGCAGTTTCCTCATGCAAAGAAAATCCTATCTAGAACAGGTCTGGGTGTGGGAGCAGAGATGACTAACATCTGAATTCCACACACTGTACTTCCTGCAGATGCAAAACAATTGCCATGATCACAGGCTCTCATTTCTGTCAGTTAAAAAGGAAAACTATTGACAACATTCACTCCTTTTCTGGAAATTAACACAAGTTGACTAACTCATGCTAATTTGCTTGTCCCATCAGCATATTCAGTCACTGATTACATATATTAACATAAAGGAGACATTCCAAACTTGTTGCCCATGTACGATATAAGTACTTTACTGGTCATTTAATAGCCACTTTTACGCGAAGTTTCTCTGGTGCTTTGTATCTGCTTGGATCGAGTTTGAATGCTTATACTTCTGGTGTGTCATGTAGTGAATAAGCTACATTCAGTTCTGATTGCTAGTTATTGTTTACCCTCAACTGAAACAGAAAATAACCACCAGTCAGAATTGAAATGTAGCATATTCACTGCGTGACGCTCCAGAAGTGTAGACCTCCAAATTCGATTCAAGTAGACAAGATCCTAAACAACAGAGAAACTTCACATAAAAGTGGCTATTAAATGATCAGTAAAGTACATCAATCATAAATGGGGAACAAGTTTGGAATGCCTCCTTTATGTTGATATTTTATGTTGTCAGTGGCTGAACATGCTGACAGGATAAAAAAATTTGCACGTAATCAGTGAAAGGGGGTGGGTTGAACTGCTCGAGTTAGTCAACTTGTGTTAATTTATAGAAGTGGAGTGGGTTTTTTCGATAGTTTTTCTTTTTTACTGATTGAAATGTGTGCCTGTGTCTGTACAGCTCTCTCAGATGGATTCTCAATTTAAAGAATAAAAGGCAAATGACTAATAATTATTCATGACTGTTGAAGATTAAAGTAACTTGTATAGGGTAAGTATCGTTTTATATCGATTCTATCACCTCTTGTATTGATATGTGTATCAATATGGCAATATATTGATGAATCATTTCACTCCTATTGCATTGTAACTACATTGTTACTATCCTTATTTAAGAGTTAACTAATGTTTACAGACCTCGATAGTCCTGTTCTTTGATTGCTTATGTTTATAAACTAATTTCGTTTCACATCATTGTGTAGTTTTTGTTCTGTGGATCAACCAGAAATGCACACAAAAGACTGCTAACTTGTTCATCTACTCTGTCTTGAATACTTTCATGTTGTTAAAAAATTTACATAGTGTGAAACTGAAGACAAAGTTATGTATCAGATTTGGAATTTATTAACTTTTCAGTGGAAAATAATCTTGATTCTTTGTTCAATTTCTCATCTTAAATTACAGTATTTGATACTTCTTTGTGACTATACAATGATCAATGCTTCATTGACTCAGCATGGTTTGTCAGGGTCATGAGTGCCAGCTAAATCTTTGATGCACTAAGCACAAGTCCAATGCATTGTCTAGGTAAATTTTCAATTTATTTACTTTTCTTTGGAAAATAAACTTGGTTCTTTGTTTTATTTCTCGTCATAAATCATATTGACCCAGCATAGTGTTTCAGGGTCAAGAGTGCCAGCTAAACCTTTGATACGTTAGGCATAAGTACAATGCATTGTCTAGGTAAACTTGCAATTTATTTACAGTGGTCTCCGTTTTAAACAGCCCGCCTGACCAGCGGCCACTCGCTTTATACGGCCAGAATCCCATGGCACTGACAAGTTTGTGTTCAAATGTACCCCTCAAGGATGGACACCATTCTAATGTGGCCAGCATTTTAGTTCAAAATCTGTCAAATTTACCCATCGTGAGCAGCTAAAAAATGGTTGTTTACAGATAGAAATCTTGTAATATTTGTTGATTTCTCAACTTAACACATTGACATTTGTTCCAACATGCCGATAAAGTAACTTTAATCCATAGAGGTATGTAATCCGATTATTTGTACTCTGTTCCTTAGATGTTAGGTTTTGTCACTCTGATAATTACTGGCTATTATTACCACCGATAATTATCAAGATGAGAAAAGCTAATCACTGAGAAGCATAATATTGTTCAGCTCAAGTCATTGTGACATCCAGTCACCAGATAGTACAATGATGTTAGACTCTGTGGCTTTCCTCTCATAGATTACGAAATGTACATAACTGGGTACCAGACTGGAAAGAAAAAAAAAAGTTGATCATGTGACCAACTTACTTCCTTTGTAAACACTGAACATCTCGTGTGATGACTACAAATTGCCAATGAAGGAATAAGTTCTTGTAAAAAGTGCAAAATGTCATCAGACTATTTCAGTTTAGAACGAAAAGTGAAAGCAATTTGACTAAATGAAAAGAGGGCGAGTCCTTAGATGACTACCGAGAAATTTGAGGTCAGACAGATTCAAATAAACATCGTCAATATACATTCAACCGCAGTGAGTGGGAAAACGGAATCGACAGAAGCACAGGGATAGTTACACCCAGTTGTTTTTGCCCAGATTTTACTGACAAGGTGGTTTTGCACCATGATTGATGATTATTCATAATTTTAAAAAAAATAACATTGGTATTAGTTTTATCACATTAAGTCCATAACCTGATAATATTCCTGTGATTTTTAAATGAAAATATTAAATATATAACAGTTAGTTACGCCTTTCATACTTTATATGTAGTGATTACTCACATCTGTGTGGCCCCCCTCTAGAAAGGCCACCCCTCTTATAAGGCCACTTTCCTGCTGCAGAAGGGGTGGCCTTATAAGAGAGGGATCACTGTACTTTTCCTTAGAAAAAAAACAATTGGTTCTTCATTTTACTTCTCATCTAAAATCACAGTATTTGATACTTTGTGACTGTACAGTGATCAATCCTTCATTGACTTGGCATGGTTTATTGAGGTAATGAGGGCCAGCTAAAAGCTTTGATGCACTAAACATAAGTACAATGTATTGCGTAGACAAATTTGCCATTTATTTATTTGGTTGTTTTATTCCTCGTCTTAAATCACAATATTTATGACCATACAGTAGTAAATGCTTCTTTGACTCAGCGTGGTGTTTTCAAAAGTAATCTGCACTGCCTAAATCTTCAATGTACCAAGGAAAATTATGATGATTTTTTGGGGTAAATTCTAGCTTGGGCATTGAGATATATTTCAGAGGTATCATTCTAGTCCAAATAAGTAAAAAATACTGGACCTGAACTTTCACAAAACATCTTGTGTTTGATCTTAAATCTGAATGAATATAGTAGGACAAAATATCAACTTGGGCCACATAAGAAACTCCTACACTGAGAGAGACAAACTAACTATCATGGGCACATACAAGTATTAAAGACTGATAGAAAAGAACAGAGAAACAGTCGAGTACTGTTTTATTGTAAACTAATCAAACATAACAAATAACGATCAGTACACTATCCAAAATGGCGGAATGTTTCATGATGAAAACAGCAAAATCAAGATTTTAAAATGTAGGATATTACGTGTGTTATACGTCAGAACTAAGTTTTCACTTCATGCTGGGTTGAAAATCAGTGTGTGTGTTATACACAGCAAAATACAGTAATTAATATCACTATTCTTTACAATTTGCATTTTTCTTCTTGCAAAAAAAATAGTTGTGAAAGACAGATGTCCGATATGTATGTGGTGAAATTTGAATAAAAATTGGATGAGAAATATAAGTTATAAAGTTTTGAAATTGTGCATGTTGGTTAAAGCTACATATTAGATGCCTCACTGGATTCTGATCTGACCACTTGTTCACTTAAACAATGAGTCCAGATGCAGTTATATAAGAATTAACACCAATCTTCATAATTGGATTAGTCAGTGGTTCACTGAATTGACAGCTGCTGTGTTGATTCGAGAGGTCAGTTTGAGGTTTTTGAATGGAATGGTTCGAGTTAAGACTAACAAGACTTGGATATAACATTATAATCTGCCTACTTGAATGGACAATTTAAACTGTAATACCCCACGACTTTTGTTGGTAGGTTATAATAAATTTAATGTGATTTTATAATTCAGAGGTATTAGAACACCTATGTGATTTAATTCACATCAAGTGCCCTAGGCTTGCTATTTGTAAAATGTATGTATTGTTGCCTCCCCACCCCCACCCCCCAGCCCCAGCTTCTAAAGAATTTAAATAAAGAGACATGGGCATGTCATGTTTAAATTAACAAAGTATATTTTAAAAAAACTTCCTTTAATTTTCAAAGGTAAAAATCACATTTAGTCGTTTAAATTTCTGTCATAAATATGCAAGGAATATCACTAAAATATGGTCTCCACCCTTCTAGTTGCAGTGAATGATGCTGTACTTGGGGTTGCACTTGTTTCCATTTAATATTATCTTGTTTGATTCAAGTTTCTTGTACCTTTTTGACTGCAGGTTGCAGAAGTGCAAATATTCGATTTTACAATGTACAAGCGTTTGTTATTTTAATGTTTGGGTCAAGGTCTTTTGGTGCTGTGTAATATTTGCTTCAGTTTTGCATCATGCTGTTGTTATAACTGATATTTGCATTTATGTTTATCATGTTGCATGCTGTTTGTTCTGTGTGGGAATGTTATGTCCTCATTGTAACATATAATATCTGTAATGTAAAATCTCCAACTATTTAACATGAATTTCCTTCACCTCAGTCATGAATCTGTGCCTAGTTATTACACTTTCAGCCCCTTTCTACCTATTAATCAAAGATGTTGATACTGTAGCTCAAATGTTAAGGCCATTGACAAGTTTATTTTAATCACTCCCTCGTGTTTTGTGTAATGTTCTTGTGCTTTTATTTTCAAAGTACAGGACATTATTTAATTTAAATGAATTTACATCCCACAGAATGGTTCCATTTTACTTTATCTTCGTTACACTTTTCGAACTTTACCTTTACTTGGTACCATATAGTCACTATTGTGATCAGGCGATGTAAAACACTACTACATACATACATTCACTAACTTGGGTCCAATTTCAGGAACTGTTCATGCCAGAAGTATCAAATTAGATGATTGTATGCATTTCTGTTAGTACCACGCCCTCACAAGAAAAGGTCATTGTGACCTACATTTCACATTTTACTGGCTTATGTTAAGTTTTTTGCATTTAGCTTATAAGTATATTGGTTTTTTTATCTACTGTATAACACTGTTATACCTGGAATCATGAAACTTGGTGAGAGGATTCAGCTTGATGAGTACTATGTCATCAGTCATCATGTTAAAAATAGGTCACTGTGACCCATATTTCACACTTCACTGACTCGGGTTCAGTTTGATGTTTTTGCTGTTCATGCTATAATCATTAAACTAGATTATTGTTTACATCTCTTAGTACTACACCCATACCAAAAAGGGTCACTCTGACCTATATTTCATATTTTTACTGGCTTTAGGTTAATTTTTTGCATTTAGCTTATGACTACATTGGATTTTGGCATGCTATGTATATACAGTCCTATCTAGAATCATGAAAATTGGGGATGCATCTTGATGAGCACTACTCCCTCAATTCAGTAGTAGGTCATTATGGCCCAAATTCTACACTTCACCAACTTGGCTTAAATGTTGCATTTGATGTGCATTTCTCAGGCACTGTTCATGCTCTAAGAATCATGAAATTGATGATGTTATTAATGCATCTGTTTCTACCACACCCTTACAACAAAAGAGGCTCATTGTGACCTATATTTCATCTTTTATTGGCTTTGGTTAGGTTTATCCATTTAACTCATGACAACATAATTTTTTGGCATGTTATATGCATACAATCAAGCCTAGAATAATGGAACTTGGCAAGTGGATGCACCTTGATAAGTTCTTCATCCTTTTTGCAAAAGAGGTATTTGTGAGCTATATTTAAATCTTCAATGACTTTGTTGCAATTTTGTGTTAAAAGTTCATTTAGTGGGTGCTGTATATGTTCCAGTCATGAAACTTGATAATTGGATGCATCTCTTACTACTATATCCTTTAAAGCACAGAAACTCACTGCGACCTACATTTTATGCTTTACTAACATTGGTTAAGTATTTGTGTTATTATGATCACTTGGATTAATCCATGCTATACCTATATATATATCATAGCCTCCTGAGAAGGCCCTTTTCTGCCCAGTGCAATTGGAAGTAGGAATAAATATGTTTATTCATTGGTAAACATTCCATATTAATGACTATATATTTAAGAACATTTCTAATGCAACCCATTTATTTACATTTGTGTCATAGTTTGAAATAAAATCACAGAGCATTTTCAAATGAAATTCATATGATCCATAAAAGATAATCTTCTCATTATCTTTTGAAGCATATCCAGCTCAAATTGAAAAAAAACAAAACAAGGCTGTGTCAGTGCAACAGTGTAAAAACAAAGTGACAATGTTCTTAAAGTAGATGGATACAGTGTTACAGTTTACAGTGTTACAGTTTACAGTGTTACAGTTTACAGTGTTACAGTTTACAGTGTTACAGTTTACAGTGTTACAGTTTGTTAGTAGAAAATGTCAAAACTGGCTGCCACTGAGAACATTAAAATGCTCTGTGACTCGCTCTCGGAAGATTCTTCCTTCACACAGACATACCATATTATTAAGTTCATAGTAAACATCATCAAGTTTTTCTTCATATGTAAGTTTGTTTTCCTCTATGCTGATGCTAACATTTCTTCTCAATCCTGTGATTCAAATTTGCTTTTGCGAGTTCAAAGTTGTGTCAATATTTTGTCAACAGCTTGAATCTGTTAAAGTTCATTTACTCTACTGTCTCTAAAAAATTGATTTAAGTTACATCTCAAAAGTAACATGTCTTGTTCAGCTGTGTAAAACTTGACTTTATCAGCCTTTTGATCAGTCTTGATGTATTTGATTTCATGGAGTGATACCTATTGTCAGACAGATAATACTCTTTATTGTTGAACCATCATTACTTCTTCATGTGCCTCCTTTTAAAAACAATGTTACATCTGTATTTTGGGTTTGATCTGACGAAGTTGCAACTTAAGATTCTTTCAAAGTGGATGATTTATTGTCTGAATTCATTGTCTCAAAGTGGGGAATTTTTGCAAGATCACATGGTTTAGTAATCAACTAGTCTGAGCAGTTTTGTATGCTAGTCAGGCTCACATGAGTGGAAATAACCAATCAGAACATTCCTTTCTATGCTAATTAGAGTAACATGGGTGGAAACTGACCAATCACATCCATTCTTTTCAATTTGTAACAACTTTAAATGGTCTACAGGAGGACAGAACCAGCAGTAAATCTCCAAGATCAGGGGTGTCCAGAAAAAAAGAAGAAAGCAGCAGTGGAACTGTCGACAGCATAAAAAACTTCCAGAGAACAGAGGTTGGTGATTCTAAAAGGTCTCAACTTGCTTTGGAGAAAGCACCTAGCCATACAACAGTGCCATCTATTGGTAAGTTCATTTTCATTCACAAACACACACACACACACATATATATATGTGTGTGTGTGTGTGTGTGTGTGTGTGTGTCGGTGATCCTTTTGACGGACTTCACATACACACATGAATCAGCTGTTTGTAATATATATTCATTAAAAAAAATGTTTCAACCCCTCCATAAGTCACATCAGGTGGTAGCAGCAAAATATAAGTTTATCCCTATGATTTGCTTTGGATTTCTGTTAAAAAAAAAAATCTTTTATCGAAACGTATTTACACTGTATTCCTGTCACTGATCATAATGTTGCCACATTTGTTCTATGATAAATCCACTCAAAGTTTATCAGTTTGATGAAAACATTCTCTTTGTTTTGTTGATACAGATATCTGTTTCAATTTCCTTCCACTTTCTGACTACTGGCATCAGATCCAAGTCTTCTATATCAACACCAACAAGATTTATTCTCGATAGTTCGTCAAGAGTGTTAACACTCAGCCTGCAC
Organism: Margaritifera margaritifera; assembly: GCA_029931535.1. NCBI lineage: Eukaryota > Metazoa > Mollusca > Bivalvia > Unionida > Margaritiferidae > Margaritifera > Margaritifera margaritifera. The sequence continues at coordinate 750,292 of JAQPZY010001591.1, forward strand.
TGCTGGGGGCAAAAATCCACCCTCACACTCCACGTTTGACAACAGAAGTACCTGTGAAATTTCTATGAAACAAATCACATTTGGGTACTGTCTTTTAATTGGAACTAGTTTTGTCAGTAATTCAGCTCCTGACAGTCCTCTATAATTGTTTTTACACAATGTACTTGAGAATCCTCCACTCATTACTTTCTCAAAACTGATGACTGCGCCACTGTTCTCTCTTGGTTGACCGCAATGAGTGAACAAAGAGTCTATGTGATCATAACCTAGCTGTGGCATGTCACTGATATTTGCAGGAAAAGTGTTTGGCTCAAACACAGTGAATGCATTCAAAATTGCATGGTCCAGGAATGTATCATGTATGTTTGCATGAATAATCTGTATTTGCTGTACTGCTTTTGCTGGGAAGTCATTGTCTAAGTTTAATCCCTTTGAAGTGACCACTGTTGCACGTGACTGTTAGAAATTCATTGCAGAGGAGCCCCAAATGGGATGTAACTATGAGGTACACCGCTTCCGGTGATGTAAAAAATCCATCAGCATGTTGCTTCATGGTATTGTATGGCAAATCTCTTGTCTGCAAACACCGGCTAAGGGTTACAGTTTTCATCGTTATTATGCTAACGCTTTGACATGGTGAGTAGTGCTCTCTCAAGCAGTAAAACTGATACTTATTATTGTCTCATCTAGGCAAAAACCTTTAGAATAACAAACACACATCTTGACTGAGAAGCTGATCTTTCAAATTTACTGCACTATTGTTCACTAAAGAATTAAGGTGCCCTTCTCTACCCCTATTTAACCAGCTAACTGTGAGCAGTATAGCCTTCAGGCAGTTGAGTGGTAATAAGCTTAGTTGGTGACACCTCTATTGATTGCCTGAGAAAGAAAGAACATGTAAAATAGACATAGTTACCTTAGTCAGTGACACCTCTATTGATTGCCTGAGAAAGAAAGAACATGTAAAATAGACATAGTTACCTTTGAATTCAGTTTAGTTGGTGACACCTTTATTGATTGTCTGACAAAGAAACAATCTGTAAACTAGACTTAGTGATCTTTGAATTTTACTTTGTTAAGGTGTTGATTTGACAGTTTATTGTATAAGCAAATCAAAGGCAGTTTGATATAATGATATTTGGAATATCCTGTAGCCGATGTCCGGTTGCTCAGAGTATGTGCTGATCAAAACCTTTGAACTGGTGTGTATATATATATATATATATATATATATATATATATATATATATATAGGTGTGTTTGAGAGACAGAGAGGCAACAAATGTCACATGTGTAAAATGTGAGAAATCTAATAGATTCATCCATATATTTTGGAAAAGAAAAAAAAAAATCTTACCCTGTCAGATTATGTTTGTGCCAGGAAATTTTTTTTAAATTCTTGTCACAGATTAAATTCACTAAGGATATGAAATTACAAAAGCAGAAGAAGTTCTTTTATGTGCCCTGAATGCAGATATTTTTTTCCCTAAGTGTTCAAACAGGATCAGATTTAGATGGACTTTTGTTACAGGACAGGATTCATTGTGACAAAAGTTAGTTAACTTGTAGGTATACTTAAAGTATGTATGTATGTATGCATGTATGTATGTATGTATGTATGTATGTATGTATGTATGTATGTATGTATGTATGTATGTATGTATGTATGTATGTATGTATGTATGTATGTATGTATGTATGAATGTATGTATGTATCTATGTATGTATGTATCTATGTATCTATGTATGTATGTATGTATGTATGTATGCATGTATCTATGTATCTATCTATGTATGTATGTATGTATGTATGTATGTATGTATGTATGCATGTATGCATGTATCTATGTATGTATGTATAGGGCTGAATGGCACATCAGTGCAATCTGAATGTATTGTGTCATGCAAAAGCTCGGTAGCAAAAATGGTGAAGGCCAAACTTGCCAAAATCCCCAGGAAGACAAAACCCTCCAACCAAAAGTATATATGCAGCATGAAACAAAAGATAAAATGTAAAGGTGTTGCAGATATTCCCAAAAAGTAAATAAAACAAAGATAAAGGCAAAAAAAAAGGGTATAAAATCAATCGAACAGCATCACGAGTCACATCCCACGGCAAAGAGGTTGCTGACACTAATCATTGCTTATAACGGGGAGGGGGAGGGGGCACACAGGGCATATTCTTCATCCCCAAGTCAGCAGGGGGAATACATGTAAAGAGACATTACACATAAGAAAATTTGAAAAAAATCTGTTAGACTTGGGCAGATTTGAAAGAAAAAAATCTGTTATTCCATGGAATTCTTGTTTTGATATTTGATGTCAGTTGTGTTTTGCCTATATAAGAAATTTTCTATTTCAGAGATTACAAGAGACAGTAGTTTTGAGCAGGACGGTTCATTTGAAGTTATTGATAGTGTGGAAATTGATTCATTGAACCTTACACACAGTTCTAGTAGGGATTCTACCACAAAACCCACAGATCAGAATAGACAGGACTCATCAACTTCAAAGTACAGCTCAGATATGGACAAAAGGGATGGCTATCGGGAAAATATCAAGGAACCCAAACAATACGTTGAATCTCAAATTTATGATCATAGTGTTAGAATTAGGGATAGTGCAAGTCCGAGGAGTAGCTTTAGCCCACAAGACAACTCAAGTCCAAGGGATCAAATTAACGCTAGGTTACATGGTAGTCCTAGGGAAAGTAGTCCACAAGACAGAAGTGGTAGACTTGATAGAGAGGTATTAAATGAAAGTCCAAATTCTGTTCAAAATTCGAGTTCAAGAACTAGTCCTGGACCACTACATGAAGTTCATAGGCAACATAATAGTTTAAGTGGAGATGGTGTTGTCAGTGCTTTCCAAAGCTTCCAGCCTTATGGAAATAGCCAGAAGCACCAAGACAGAAATGCAAATGTGTTGACTTCTAATGATTTGATCACACCATATAAAATACGTGAAGACATTCCTGAGTCAGAACTAATTGATTATGAGGATAATGGAGATGTGGATTCAATAAGTGGGGAAATAAATCCTCCTATTCATGACAATCATGTTCGATTGTTTGTGGCTTTGTTTGACTATGATCCAGTACATATGTCACCTAATTTGGACTCCCTGGATGAAGAGCTACCATTCCGTGAAGGGCAGATTCTCAAGGTAAAGCCTTGAATTTAGCTTTTTATCCATTTTAGGAAAACAATGAATTAAGTGTGCCATCATTTATCTTTTCCAGATTTATATCAAGAAGAACTTGAGGTTCAAGGAACCAAAATCAAGTAAACTTTTCATGATTGTATACATGTTATTTTATGTTATTTTTCTCATTAAATCATCTAGTTAAGCGGTAATAACTTTTAAATTAATCATATTGGAAGAAAGAATTAACTTTATTTCAGGTAGTTACTTGTTGGTTGATACATGATTTGTTAATATAGTTTCCTGCATCTATAATACTACAGTCAAACCTGTCTGAAACAGACACCTGTAAGATAACGAAGTGAAAAATTAACCCTTAAAAACAGGTGATCACTTAATAGAGGTTAATTTCTGTATCAATAATAGTCAAGGCCTCTTGAAAATGTGACTTTTTAAGATGAGTCATTGCTTACTATAGGTGATCTTCTTAAGCAGGTTTGACTGTTTAAGATGAGTCGTTGCTTACTATAGGTGATCTTCTTAAGCAGGTTTGACTGTTTAAGATGAGTCATTGCTTACTATAGAAGTAGATTTCTTAAGCAGGTTTGACTGTATTTTTCCTGAAAATTTCATATATATATACCTTATTAACCTACCTTTAACTCTGTAGTACAGTATAACATCACTTATCTGGACTCATTGGAAGATCTGGACCTTATTAACATATTCCAGATAATTGGTTGTCCAGATCAATGATCATAAGATAAAAAAACAAACAGTAGGTCTGGGAGACATATACTGTATTAGTTCATATGAGTGAAGAGTCTGGATGATTACGTGGTGTACAGATAATTGATGTTTTACTATAGTGAAGCACTCTTGCTGCTAGAAGTAGATTTCAGCTTGCCATCTTATAATAAATCCTCAACTTATTATTTGTCTCTTTTTACAGTATTTATCCCATAATAAAACCAATAGGAAAACCTAATAATTTTTTTAAAGTAGAGGGTGGGCTTGTTATCAGACGGAGATATGCTTCATGCAAAAGTTTGTAAAAGTGAGGGATGGACTTGTCTACATAAAGGATACATTTCTGTTGACATTGAAATGTTTTTATCAAGATAAATATGGTCCACATAAAGGATACATTTCTGTTGAAATTTTTGAAGTGTTTTCATCAATATAAATATGGTACACAAATGATACATTTCTGTTGAGATTGAAGCATTTTCATCAAGAGAAATATGGAACACATAAAGATACATTTTTGTTGAAATTTTTGAAGTTTTCATCAAGGTAATATGGTACACAAAAAGGATACATTTTTGTTGAACTTTTTGAAGTGTTTTCATCAAGATAATATGGTACACATAAAGAATACATTTCTGAGATTGAAGCATTATCATCAAGACAAATATGGTACACAGGATACATTTCTGTTGACATTGAAATGTTTTCATCAAAATAAATATGGTACACAATAAAGGATACATTTTTGTCGAGATTGAAAATAAATATGGTACACCTGAAGGATACATTTCTGTTGAGATTGAAGCATTTTCATCAAGATAAATATGGTACACATAAAGGATACATTTCTGTTCGGATTGAAGCATTTTCATCCAGAGCAAGCAGGTGGCAGAATTTATTGTCACCTTTCCGGTTTCCCCACCTACTTTTTAAGTTACCTAAACAATAAATGTTAGTTTTACTGGTCCAAGACCAGAAGAGGTTATGTAATGGCCTGTCGTCAATCACATCTCGGTACAAAGTTATCACTGCTCCTCCTAAACTACTGTGAGGGCTGTCATGAAATTTTGCACACACATTTATTCCAATGTCTGGTTGGGCCCAAATGAAAATGATTCCACTCCGAGAGCTTGAAAATCTTGTTATTGCTACTCCTCCTGAAAGGATGGTTGTATCAATATGGAGTTTTCACTACAAGGCTTCTTATGATGTTTCTAGTCGATCCTGAATGAAAATGGTACCCCATTGACATCCAATATGGCCACCATGGCTGCCATCTTGAAAATCTTGTCATTGTTATTACTCCTGAATGGATGGTCATATCGAGTTAGGGTTAGGGTTTTCACCTGGAAAAAAAAACTCCTGAGTATGTCCCACCTGCACTGACATGAGACAGTAATTTAATGTTGCGCCAGTATGTCAGTGTGTCACTTCAGCCAATCAGGTGTCCTTTCTTACATGGACTTTGGGGACAAATACTGCTAAATGACTGAAATATCTTCCTAAATTAATATACTCTGCTCCTTGCTAAGTTTTGTTAAATGAATTAAAAAAAAAATGTTTTTTTAGTTATTGAACTGGATCTGTCAAGGTATTCTTCAGATGTATCAACAAACAAACTCCAATAATGTTTGTGTTGTCATGCTCACAAGCCAGCAGAGGTGGGCGGTATTACCAGATACCAGTTTTTCTGGTGGTATATACCATAGCACTTTTTCATTTTATTGGTACTTCAGTAGTTTCCATCAATAAGGAATGTATGGAAATTCAAGAGTAATCTTGTTACAAATTTAATGATATTGAAGGCATGTTTTCATTTTTCATTACAAAATAATTCCAGAAATTAATAATGTTTTTACAAAATAGTTGTACATGTATTTTTCACAAATTAATTTAAATATTATACATGTTTGACACGTGTCACGTATGCCAACATGCTGGCCAAATGAGATGCTGTGAAAGATATTTGGACAGAATCCAATCTTTGGAAAAATGTTGGATTCAAAAAAGGAAACAAATGTCATTTTTTTTTTAGCTATTTACGAGCGTACGTTAATGTGTTAAGTACATGCGTTCCTTTGCAAGATCAAGAATCACACTAAGATTTTCAGGAGAGCAGCAGTTTTCTATTTGAATTTTACGTAATTTCTCTAGTCCACTAAATATTTTCTCGTTTGTTGAGTCAGGGTGCTTTATGTTTACTGGCCCTCTCTGGTAAATATCTTGCCCAGGTGTTGACATCCTAAGTTTCCCTGCCTGTTATATCAATAGCGTAGCTAGTCAATTGTAGGCTTCAGTGTCTTCACTTCCCATTTTTATCAAAAAGCTCTCAGATGTCAACACAATGTCTTTTACAGGATGTTGGCTACAGTGTAAGCCTAATCATCCTACTTTAGTTACAATTTTTAGATGACAACTTGTACATTATTTAACGTACACAGAGCAAATTCATCTACTATAAAGGGCTGTTATTTTCTTTCGAGCTGAGATATTTTCTTTTCTTTTATTTCGAGATAAATTTTTTTCTTCAAATAAATATAATGGATATGATGTGGTGTTATTTTGCTATAAATCAAAGCAAGATTTTTTTTCAAGCTATTTGAGAGCCGGAAATTTTAAATAAAAATAATCCCAGATCCCTGCCCCATAAAATTAAATTGTTGGTCCCTAATATAATTACAGTATACTGTGGTACGTATCACAGTATGTTCAGAAATACCACGGTACAGAATTTGTTGTGGTACCCAACTCTACAAGCCAGCATAGCTAAAAGCTAGAGTCAAGAATTTTGACCTCAAAATCAATGTCAGAGTGCTATCAACTTGTTTATTGGGATACAATACAAAATCTAGTCCAAATTCATTTGTATATGTACAAGCCACTGTGTTCATAAGCTCGGTGAAGTACAAAAAATGCAAGCAGTGACCTATCACATGACCCCAAGGTTAGGTCTGGTTTTCAGATTCCTTTACAAAAGTGTGGAATCTTGGTGGTCAGATTTGTACAGTTTTCATTCGTCACCAATTCCATATCGCAATGAGTGTTTTAGTAAAACCAATGTCATTGCCAACAAGCTTTTTGAGATGGTCACTATAATTATCATAATGTAAGTCTTATGAGCACCATTTTTATTCAGTAGTGTTTTAGTAAATACCCCCTGTTGATCAGATCATCAATTCAGGAAAAGTAGCCATATAAAGATTTTCGGGATGGCTGTTAAAGCAGCCATTTTGGAGATTGTATCAAAAAGAAGAGTTTCATAAAAAATAAAAAAGGAGACTATCCATTCAGAAGAAGTAGCTGTAACAAGATTTTTCACATTTTGGGAGGTCACATCAGCATACTTATTTTCATTGAGGACCAACGACATATGGTGAGTGTGGGGGTCCTACCCTCGTTACAAGGTGTCCGCTTTATTTGGTTGGTTATCGTTACCTAGAGGATGATCGACCTCAGTGTTATTGCCCGGATCGAGTAAATAATAATATAAATTATGAGATTTATAGATGGAATAAATAGAGATCTGAGCAGATATATAGAACAGAATAACGCGAGCCCCCGTACATGAAATATAACAATTTAATCAATTACATAAACAAACTGGGAAAATACATTACATTAGGAAGATACACTTCTTTTTGAAATAAATCATTTACCGAATTTCAAAACACAAATATACTTATGCAAATAGCCGATCGGTTTTAAACGATAGAATTAGTTCATCATAGAATCAAGTGTACAATCGAAGTCATTGCCCCTGCATGACAGCATAACCTGGTTAACGCTGGACCCTCCAAATTCACCGTTGCTGTTCTCTTTGTTCTTTCATTTTTTTTTTTCCCCTCCGCACTCTCTCTATCTCGCCTCTGTCGGCCCTCAACTTTGTGTGGGTAGGTGGATATGTAGGTAGGTGGATACGCAGGTACGTGGGTACGTAGGTACGTGGATACGCAGGTACATGGGTACGTAGGTGGAGCTATTTCCCCTTTCAAAAATAAACAGAGAAGCAACCTAAATCTTATGTCAAATATCCTACTGGGAATATAACCTTACTCCACTCTCATTACATCAGATATCGTCCTATCGTAATTCAAACAGATACCAAAGGCTATCTGGTCAGGTCAAATTGGACAGGCCATAAACAAACATAGTTTCAGAAGATTAATGTATTTTCTAATGGCTATTTCCTCCCTAATTCACATTAACATCACACGAGACAAAACAGTTTCAGTTCCCGTCTCAATTATACAAATGAATCAATGAAATTCACTAAAGGGCTTAACTACATTAATTTCAGTGAATACTCAAGTCTTTATCATACATGAAATCATCTAAGACAACTTGTATCAAATAAAGTAATGCATGAAATTCTTAGAATAATCAAGACGACAAATTCAAAAAATTTGTCAAACTCATATAAAGATGATTATTGTACTAATTCAGACAAATTAACTCAAACAAATAGTTATACTCATATCAAGAAAATTGATCTATGAATTTAAATAAATAAATTCATGCAAATATAAACAAATAAATGCAAGCAAATAATTATATTGGTATCAACGAATTACATGAGATTGATGCAAATACCTTGTGCTTTCAAGCCTCGCTTGCTTCTACCGCCAGAATTGTGTCCATCAACTTTCCAGACATCCATCCCTTGAATAATTGTTTTTACGAGAGAACTTCTTCTAAATTCAGTCTCGGAGTCAAATCTATTTCTCTTGCAGAAAAAACTTAGACTGACTAAATTTTGCGATGGGGCATATTAAAAGCCATGAATTTTCTTCTGGGAAACATGCCCCTTATTTAGCCTAGCCAATCAGATTAAACGACCGCCTTTTATAAATATGCGACAATTCGGTCAGCGTAACCTTCTAGATTTTCAAATAACTGATTCTGGAGAATTTCCAAAGATAATACAATTTTACAAACAATCCCTGCATCCTCTCAACGTTGACATTTCCGATGCCTAGACCCAATTTAACCCTTTCCCTCCAATCTGTCTGACCGTTAAATAAACGAATGCTTAATTAAGAATCAATTTCTCCTGCGACAGGAACATTAAAACCATCACAGTCTAGCGATTTCATATGGTACCTTTCCTCATAAATCTAATTAATTGTTCTCTGTCAAAACTAATGTGTGCTCTACAGAAATCGACAGAAATTAGCACCATTACAGTGAGCAATGTTTTAATGAAAACCCCATGTGCTTAAAAAATTAATTTTGGGGATAAAAACTTAAGGCAAATTTTCTTCCTTATAGGTGAGGTGTTTTTCTCCAGCTTTTTAAGAAAAGGGGTGGAGTTTATGGGGTCCTACTCACTTCAAGGGGCATTGCCTATTATTTCATTATTTACTTTAATTCATCGCTTGATCATTACACCACCACAATACAGTAAAACCTGTCTACAAATGACACTCACGGGAAATGACAAATTTGTCCTTTATTGACAGGTGTCCTTTATATGAAAGAAGCTATCTGATGCACTCTGAATTTTTCTTGTGCATTTACCTTTGAATTTATGCCCTGACAAATACCTTATGGCCTTTACAATCAGATTTATTGGTCTTAGGAAATCCTACCGTATATACTCACATATAATCTCATACCAACTGCAAACTGTATAGACCCAGATCTGCTGTCACATAATACACTGGCAGATCTGGGTCTATGCAGTTTGTAAGGACTAATCAGTAGAACAAGCAACATAGACCCTGATCTGCTGGCGCATTATGTGACAGCAGATCCGGGGCTATGTTGTTTGCATTTGGACCTGGCTTATACATGAGTATGTACAGTAATTAAAATTAAGTATCAAAACATGAACAGGTAAAAAAAATTAATTCTTATTTTTGATAATTCATACTCATATTTTATGACCATTTAATTTTCTATGAGGAGAGGGGGGGGGGGGGGCTGGGATTTTCTTTGAACCAGAATATTTTTTCTTTTACCTCAAGATAAATTTTTTTCTTCAATTAATGGATATAATAAGTTCTTTTTAACTCTACTGGTCATAGACCAGAAGAGTTTATAGGATGACCTGACATCCATCAGTCCAATATGGCAACTCGCTCATCCATTTTGACCTTGGAGTCAAAGTCACATTTTACACTAATGCTTTGATCTTGGGCTTGACATGCAGGCCCAGGTCTTGTTCAGGATATGAGCAGTGTGATCATTCTGGGCCATCATTGCCAAATTTCTGTTCATACAGTGCATCTACTCCATCTGGAGGGGTGGTGGTGGAGTTTCTCCCAGAGAAAACAATAAAGAACCAACTATTTTGACCTACATGCAGAATTGCATGTTTTATCTGCCAGTGACTAGTCGCAAGACGCTTTGCTTTATAACTACTGGTGGATAATTTGTTTTACATATTTGAATATATACATTTGTGGTCCAGAATTTTATATGGCCATGGCCAAAATGTCTGCAATGGCCTTGTCATTCCATTTTCTTGTGCATTCTTTATGCTTGATAAGCTTAACTATCACTCCTGATATTGGTATCCTATGCTGAAGCAATGTCTCCACTGAGAAGCATACCAAATGGCCCAAGTGATTAAATATTGACCTTGGGGTCAAGGTCACAATCTTTAAGTCTTTTTCATTTGCTTGTATTTCCTAAACCCCTTGATGGATTTTCTTCATACTTTGGATGAATCATTATTAAGCTAAGACAGTTCATTCTACAACATGCTCTCCCACCCTATTGACCTTGGGGTCAAGGTTACACATTTTACAGCAATGCTTTGATTGTGCTCCATATGCTGGACCTGAGTATGGACCATGACATTTAACTTCATATCTTCACATGCCTTTTTTGGTGTTGCTTGTAACTGGCATAATCCAAGAACCATTCAACGTGTATTCTGATTCAATTTGGTATGAACATTGTCTCATAGCTCTAGATGTGCTTTTTATGGGTTTTGTCTGTCAACTCTATTTTGGAAGGAGTTATGTCCCTTGACAATTAACTTCATACTGAGAACCATTTGACATATTCTGATACAGTTTGGTATGAACATTGTTGTATAGATTAACATTTGCCTTTTATGGGTTAAGTGTCATCCACTCTTTTTTGGACTCGGTTATGCTTCTTGTTGAGCATATTCTTATCTTCAAAAGGAAACATTGAATGTTGCAATCAACATAGCTCAAGAACCATTCAACATATTCTGATTGAATTTGGTGAAAACATTGTCTCTTAAACATTTGACAATGTGTTTTATGGGTTTTGTCTTGTCTGCACTATTTTGGACAGAGTTATGGGCCTTTTCAATCAATTTCATGTTTTTTCATGGAATGTTGCTTGTATTCAGCATAAACTCAGGAACCGTTCAGCATATCCTGATGCAGTTTGACATGAACATTGTTTCGTAGACCTATATGTCTTGTGTGCTCATTTTGGATAGAGTTATGGCCCTTGTTTGTCAATGTCATATTTTTATCTTTACATAGGGTGTTGCTTGTATTGACAAGATCTTGAAGAAGTTGGATTTCAAGCATTCCACATCATCATTTAGAGGATTCGTGGCCTCTGAATGCCCATCTTCTCCTAACTTTGGTTTCTCAACACAAGCTTTTCTATTTAAGGCCCTATGGAGCAGGGCCCTTTGCGATGCACTCCATTTAAGGCCCTATGGGGAAAGGCCCTGAAATTTGTGATGCCCAATGGAGCAGTGCCCTTTGTGATGCATTCTTTGCTAATAGCTCTTGTTGGAAACTGGAACTACTAGTCAATATAATCTAACTTTTTTTTATTACATACCCATTTAATCCCACATGGTTGATCTGTCATTCGATGCAGATGGCCAATCCATATTTCCATATCACAAACCAAGACTGGAGCTATTTAAGTGTTTTCATTGATGTCCATATATTGATAATAGATGAGCATAATCAAATTCTATAAATCCCAAACTGAATTTGTTTAAAATTCCATTCACACTGTAAATCTAATAATATCTAGAAAGTGTAAAAGAGGGGTATGTAATAAATACTACTGTATATACACACATATAAGCCGATACCAACTGCAAACAGCATAGACCCAGATCTGCCATCATATAATGCACCGGCAGATCAGGGTCTATGTTGTTTGTTCTACTGATTAGTCCTTACAAACTGTATAGACCCAGATCTGCTAGTGCATTATGCGATGGCAGATCTGGGTCTATGCAGTTTGCAGTTGGTATCAGATTTTACGCGAGTATATACGGTAAACCTCATTTGTATATTGTCTAGAGTCAAGGCAAAGAACTTGTTTCATATGGTATATGAATATGTCTCAGTCTAATGGCTCTGACATACTCCTGCGCCAGATCATACTCGTTATTTTTCCTTCTCTGACTTGGAGCCAAACGTTGTTTTGTGTATGTATCAAATAGAAGTATCATGATTATATTCCAGGTGTTTGGTGACAAAGATGCCGATGGATTTTACCGGGGTGAGAGTGGGGGACGGGTGGGTTACATTCCCTGTAACATGGTGTCTGAAATCAGAGTAGAGGATTCAGAACTGCAGGAACAACTGCTAAAAGAGACCCAAGAAAATGGAGGCTTTGTGAACTCTTATATGTCAGGTAAATTAAGAACCAAATATTAAATTCTTTGTTTTATTCTTTGATATTTTATCTTGTGTTTAATTCATCCTTCATTTTTATGCAGTCTGCCATTTTCAAAGGGGGGGGGGGCATATAGTTAGCATTCTTCCATCCATGCATCTCTTTTTATCCATCCTATTGATTTTGGGCCCAAAATGTCAAAGATCAAAGTCACTGTGGCTAAAGAATGAAATATGGTTTCTGCACAAAAAGTTTTATTCTAACCATGTACATTTACCAAAGGTTGTGGATTACTTTTATTTGAGTAAGAAGGAAATCTATTGATTTTGGTGTCAAAAGGTCAAAGGTGAAGGTCATTTTGATTCAAAGAAAAATGTATTTTGCACAATAAATTCTGTTCTAAAGCAACTTCTTTGACTAAACTTTGTGGATGGCTTGCACTCAGGGTAAGAAACAAACCTATTATTTTGTGGTCTAATTGTCAAGTCATGGTAAGTCTAATAAGAAAACAAATGGTTTCACATAAAGTTTAGTTCTAGACTACATGCCTTATTGAGACCCTTTGGTCAGTCTCTAGAGTCAGCCGTGCCCTACTAGTGCCTACTTACAGGACTATTAAACATGAGGGGGTGGGGTAAATGTATCATTCACTGTACTCTTGTTTGCTGATGTTTGCCTTAAGTTTGCATCTTTGTTTTATTGGTAACTTTGCAAGGACTTTTTTGCATTGAAAGCACATTTTATGTCAGGCTATGTACAGTTTTATTTTCACCTTTTTCCATCAAATTTGGGATGAGTTATGGACCCTGTTTCACCTAGATGATTGCCCTTGTATATTGAACCATGGTTTCTTCAAGAATACCACATTGGTGGTAACATCTATATCCACTGATCAGAAGCCACCTTGTCTGACACAGAAGTAATATACATTTACCATTTTGTACTCCACGAGAGAAGCCACTAGCTTTCCAGTGCAAAAGAGGTTACCTCATAAAAACATTACTGTATTATTGACAGCACTATAGAGGTCACATGAGGTAGTCTTTGAGGTAAAGGTAACACAAGCAACTGAATTAATTACTAATCACAGATAGGTGACCAATAACCTTGTTATGTAACTAACCTAGGTATGAAACAGAATTGGGGGTTGGGAGGTGGGGGAAAATGTGCTGTGCCATTATCCACAGCTATATCAAAGTCGCATAGCTCATTCATTAATCATTGTGGATTATGACTTAGGATACATAAAGAATGTAAATCAAAGTACCAAGATAACAGATAAGTTACAGTAAACACGGTACAGTATTTTCACATGGCAAGTGAGGGGATTGTGTGTGTGTGTGTGTGCTCATGCTGGGGAATCAGCTCACAACACTGCATTCTAGTTCATGACATATTTATACAGAGACATTGCATAATTATAATAATACATCAACTGTCCACCTTGTGCTGTCCATAATAAATTAAAAATATAGTTTATCTTAATGAACTCATTTTTTATATATATCTCATAATGAGATATTGAAATATATTAGTGGGAGAAAAATGATATTGCCACAGTGGCGATATCACTTTTGGAACTACTTTCTTTTTCCATTTAGGAAGCATATCTACCCTTATGTATGTTATTCAGACCTGTATTTCTATATTTAGGCCTATTTCATTTTTTTCTTCTTTTTCTTCTCTCTCCCTCCATTACTCTATCCCCATCAGGATGAATAGATCTTGAAATTGTGTCATGACTGTAGACCCTCTAGTATACATTCATGTAATCAATGAGAAGGTGCCATAAGGAATGCCTAAAAATGAACCCCAAACAACAAAAATTAGGCTTCAAGTATTTATTTTTTTATAATTAGTTTTCCACATGAATCATGCACATTGTCAGTGACTGAACTTACATGACCTGTTGCTATTCGGTATTCTGTGTCACCCATACAGTATTGTATACCTGTTAAACTTGACAACAAATGGTACACATTTGTAAGAAAAACTCTTGATTACATATAGTAATAAAATAATTTAAGTAATGATTTTAACTGTCATCACAATCATAATCATGTCTGAAAATGATGGAGAAATCAGGCATTGATTAGTGTCGATCGCAAACCAAATTTAAGTGACAATCAAAATTTGCGTGCAGTGTCTGTTACCAAAATAAACTCCAAACTTGCTAACACACAAAAATTAGTGTATGAATTCAGAAATAAACAAAAATAGAAACCAAAATCCTTACAAGTAAACACACAATCATTAAAATCTGTTGTTTAATGATGTTATACTTTGAAGTCTGTTGGACCATTCTGTCATGCTTCTACAGTATCCCCACTCCAGCAAAGTTCAGTGTATAAATCCACACAAGAAAGGTGTTAATGAAAATAAAAATCTCTTCATTTCCGTATGAAAACAGTCATTAATTTGACAAAACACACAAATTGAAGCATTATATGTACAATCTAAATTTGTAAAAAAGTCACTGTCCTAAAATTGTAAAATTTCGGAACTATTTTTTTTATTGATGTAGTAATGCAGCCATTAATCGCATTGACACAGAATGGAGAAATATATCCATGCAAATAGAAGGTTTTGCCTTAAAAATATATAATAAAAAGAAAATCTATGATTTTTTTTTAGCAGATATAAGAAAATATTTCACTTGTGAAGTGGAAACATTTTTTATTGTCACTCATGGCTTCGCAGTTTGTGACAATACAATGTTTCCACTTCACTTGTGAAATATTTCCTTGTATCTACTCAAAAAATGAAGATATCCTGTATATACTGCACAGAATTTCACCATGTCTCTTTCAATATTTTGTAGCTTATTAAAACTCCTTCTTACATGTATCTGTCATAAACTGAACACTATATCTCTAATCCAAACTGAACTCGTTGAGTTGCATAACTAACTGAATAACTGACTTATTAACTGATTAATTAATGAATTAAACTCACTGAATCGCTCATCTCCTATGACTTGGATCTAACTTTATATTCCAAGTTTCATATGGAGTTTCAGTGATTGATAAATTACAGCTTCTGGCTATAATTAAAGCTTCCTATTGGTTAGCTCAAGTTAGGGAAGGAAGAGTTACTGTCCTTCCGAACTAAGAGTTCAGTGTGTGTCCCCTACCATCTGTAGACTCTACAGGTAGCCTGACCACATGGGGACTTAACTTGGCGGGACCATATAATATGTATGTCCCGGCCACTTTCTTTTCTACAGGTTACTTGAAATGTCCAACTTTGTGCCAGGTACAGACCCTTCAGTTTCCACTGGCCTACAGGCTCTTCAGTTTCCACTGGCCTACAGGCCCTTCAGTTTCCACTGGCCTACAGGCTCTTCAGTTCATATGGCACACATGTGATACTTTATCATCTAACACTGCTTCTGTAGTATAGCAGCTATTAACCACATATGGAATTCAGATCTAAGTACTTTGTAAGCGTTAACTACGACTGTAATCAAAATTATCAACTTTTCATTTTTCCACAAAACTTGTATAAAGCATTTAATATTGTAACTTGTCATTTTCTGAATTATTACATAACTAAAATATTTCCCAGAAATCCACACTGATATATGCTTCTCTTCCATTTAAGTTTGTTTCTGCAAACTTGGAACGCAAGAAAACCTTCATTTGTGAATGTTGTTAAAAAATTACATTATGGAAAAGAAGTTTAATTGAAACATATATGTACATGTTAAATATAGTAAGAAAATTGTGAACATGTATAAGAACTAACAAGCAAATAAGCACAAGGTGGACAAAAAATGTCTGTACAAAGACTTGTTTATTTCATGCACAAATTCAAGTCCATGGAAATTGACAGCTAATATCTTTATTTGGAGTTCCACCACATGTTATTTCAATGTAAGTTCCATGCACATTCAAAGCATATAACACACATGTATTCATAATTAATATAGCAATCAGTATGAAAAACAAATGCCTATTTAGATGTATAATTCAATGAACTGGCTGTTATCAATTTCATTCATTATCATTATGTTATAAGCATCCACACACAGACACAAATTCCCTCATTCGCTGTGTATAATGTGTGTGTGCATAGGGGAATTGGGTCACAATACTGCATTCCAGTTCATGATGTATTTATTCACAGACATTGCATAATAATAATAATACATCAACTGTCCACCTCGTGCTGTCCATAACAAATTCAAAATATACTTTCTCGTAGTTAACACATTATACTCCATATAATGTCTTTTTCAACATTTTGTAGTGTATTAAAACTCCTTCATATCCATCATCACTCCACTAAACTGAACACTGTAACTCTAAACCAAACTGAACTCATTGAGTTGAATAAGTAACTGAACAACTGAATAACTGAATAATGAACTAAACTCACTAACTTGCTCATCCCCTATGACTTGGATCTAACTATATATTCCAAGTTTCATATTGACATTCAGTGATTGACAGATTACAACTCTGGCTATAATTAAAGTTCAACTCAGATGAGGGAAGGAGGAGTTACAATGCTTCCTAAGAGTCCCATATGTGTCCATTACCATCTGTACACTCTACAGGTAGTCTGTCCATATGGGGACTTAACTTTGTGTGACCATATGATTTGTATGTCGTGGTCATTTCTCCACTTGAAATGTCCAACTTCCTGCCTGGTAGAAACCCCTACAATTATCACTGGCCTCCAGACTCTTAAGTTAATATGGCACACATGTGACACCTTGTCATCTAGCACTGCTTCTGTAGTATGGCAGATATTTGTACCTGTTTACCCACATGTGGAATAGAGATCTAAGTGCTCTGTAAACCTTAGCTAGAACTATAACATTAATCACATTTAACATATTCAAAATAATCTTCTTTAAGTTGCATCCAGAAAACTTGTATAAAACATTTAATAATGTAACTTGTGTTTTCTGAATTATTACATAACTATAACTTTCCCAAAAGTCTGCTCAGTGATAGTAGTATGGTGAGGTCACATTATTAATAGCATACAAGACACAATTTTACAAGGATGTTATTACAGAAGCTAAGAGGATCTACCGTATATTCTCGCGTATAAGCCGATACCAACTGCAAACTGCATAGACCCAGATCTGCCGTCACATAATGCATTGGCAGATCTGGGTCTATGCAGTTTGTAAGGACTAATCAGTAGAACAAACAACATAGACCCTGATCTGCTAGTGCATTATGCAATGGCAGATCAGAGTCTATGTTGCTTGCATTTGGACCCGGGTTATACCCGAGAATATACGGTATGTCATGCTGCATTGTTGGCATAGTGACACAAAATGGCTTCAAAAGAATAGTATATAATATATTGCTCAATTCAACTAAGTTCCAAATTGCAAAAAAATGGTCTTGTTCATGGGTGAAAAATTGGGAGGATATTGTCAAGGAAAGTTAGACCTGTAGCATACCAATTCATCATGACCAAATGCAGAAAATAAGTAAATCTCCCAATAGGCTTATATACTAACATACACTGAACCTTGTTTGTAGAAGCAACTTTATTCATAATAACATTGGAGGGATAGTTGTAACATTGGTGTGGTATTTGTGAAAAAAATGTTACTGTTATGTAAAGTCTTTTTAAATATTTCAGGGAGATTCCAGTCAGTCAACAGCATCAACAGTAATGGTGTTCATTTGAGCCCAAATCCAGGGCATTTGCTGGGAATCTCAGATGAGCGTCCTGCTCGCAAAATGATTGCACTGTATGACTATGACCCTCAGGAGCTATCACCAAATGTGGATGCAGATGTAAGTTTGTATTTTGTTTTGTGCAGCACTCTGTTTCCATGCCTTTAGTTAGGCTTTGTTATGTTACTTGTTATGGAATTTTCATCTGCTATCCAATCCAATCACAAAATAATGAAGAGTTGGTCCATTGATGTGGATGACTCTTTTGTATGCATTTAGATTTTATCATTTTGAAGTTGATGCATAAAACACATTACTACATAGTTGGTACACTTTACATACAGTATTTGCAGTTTATTATTAGTTCTACTGCTCGTAGATCAGAAGAGCTTATGTGATGTTGTCTGTCGTCTGATATCTGCCTGTCCATTAGCACAAGTTTGTTATTGCTTATTGCTACTTTTCCTAAACTACCTGGAGGATTGCCATGAAACTGTACACACACGTTCATCCCATGGTTTAGTTGATCCTAAATGAAAATGGTGTTGCTCAGACATCCAATATGGCCACAACAGCAGCCATCTTGAAAATCTTGTCATCACTACTGGACCTGAATGGATGGTCATATCAACATGGGGTTTTCACCAGAAGACTTTTTATGATGTTTATTGGTCCTAAATAAAAATGGTGCTGCCCGGACATACAGTGTGACCACCACAGCGGTCATCTTGAAAATCTTTTTCTTGCTACTCCTGAATGGACTTCTTATGCTATTAAAATGGTGCCTATCTGATGTCCAATATGGCCACCATGGCAGACATCTTGAAAATCTTGTTATTGCTCCCCCTTCTGAATAGAAAGTCTTATCGACATGGGATTTTCACATTAACATAATACTTTCAGTGAATTTGATTGATACAGATATGCCCATGAAATTATCATGCAACATTCTCATTATTGATTGGCTGCAATCATGGAATTTTCCTTGGAACAACTTTGTTTTTATAATTCCAATCAAGAATATGGCGGCTATCTTTCCAATCAGTAGCCAAATGGACATTAGGAAAAAATGGGCTACTATCACAAAAACGCACAGCAGTGGTTACATAGGCTGGAATATACACCATTTACCCAACATAGAATTCTCTTAATGCCAAACTGAAACTAGAATACAAGTAAACCTGCTTGACATTTGCTTAGTTAAACAAAATGTGGAAAACTATGAAAATCAATCATGCTGTCCAACATGAACATGCAGAGTCTATGCAGAGAAACGTCCAGCAGCCTATTGTAATGCAGACTCACTTTTACAGTATTGCTACAACGCAGTATGGATCTTGCACCCCATCCCCAGGACAGTCATGCATGGTTTAAATGTCAACCAGTATGACTAAATAAACTCGTCTCTCTTATGAAGAGAATGTCGACAAATGCTGGTCTCTCAACTGGCAAGAAGTTATCCAACCACAGCATTCTTCCAAATCAAATAATGCAGATATCCAGTCACAAAAACATTCAATCTGGGAATATGAATTCCACGAAATCCATATGAAATAAAATCGGCTCTGGCATATATCCTCCATTCTCAGCAACACATCTGGATTTAGTACAATTTCTGCATCCAGTAATCGTCCTTTAGAAACAGCTGGAATGCTATTTCTTCTGCTATGTCTAATACTGCATCTATGGTGAATGTCCATGGTGGAATCAACACACTTTTTTGGGGAAACATTGTAAACAGTCATCAAAATCCAAGCATACGGCACCTCAACTATTCCAGCTGACCTGACCGAGTGAACTATGTGACATCACACAGGAATTTCCATTGGAGATCCAGTGTTGACAAATGATATCTGTGTCAAATGTTCTATTGGTTGGAAGGGCATTTGCTCTTTGAATTGTAGTTTGTACCAAAAAAAATCTACTTTTAAATGCTAATGGTTATCAAATTGTGCAGTATTGCTTCAGCTTTCACTCACAAGAATTGAAAGGTACAGCATCTGAGCTAAAATTAAATGAACTGCTGAAAATCATTTGTTCTTCTTGCTAACTAAACTCTTTCCACTCGAAATAAAAACTGTGTGATCAACAGAATCTCAAATGAGTAATGATTTAATATTGAATTTATGAAACTCATTAAATAATTTCCAACTTTCATAAGTTTAATATTAAATCATTACCCATTTGAGATCCTCTATTAATCCTCAAACTACTGTACATAATTTCCATGTGGTCTTTAATTATTTCCATCCGTTATTATATATAGTTTGTAATAATTTCTATAATGTCTGTAATAATTTCTATAGGGTTCTGTCATTATTTCCATATGGTATTATATAACGGTCTGTACTAATTTCCAGATGGTCTGTAATAATTTCTATGCAGTCTAATTATTTTGATATGGTCTATAATTACTTCCATACAGTCTAATAATTTCCATATGGTCTGTAATTATTTCCATATGGTTTGCAACCATTTCCATACAGTCTGTAATTTTTTCCATGCAGTCTGTAATCATTTCCATATGGTCTGTAATAATTCAAATTTTATTGTTTTGGCATGTGTAGGAATAATTATAGGTAAAAATTTCTTTTTAAAATTTTCATCTCGTTCTTAAGTACAAAAAGTTTATAAATTTTAATACGAACGAAGGAGTGTGCATGAAAAATTGAATTAAAAAAAATAATATAATTTCTCTTGGATTGATGGTGTACCAAATAAAACAACAGATGGTATGAAAAAGTACAAACAACATGATTTTGAACATTTAATTGGTATTTTATAGCCAGGATTGTGCTGATGTGTACCATACACATACATCACTCCCTCACTATAAGGTCCTTAATTATAACTCTCCTGCAGTCACCCATTTCCAAATGAAAGATTCCATATACTAACTTCAAAAATTGTATAAACCAACATGTTCGTCATACTTGGCAAAATATGTGGAATTAAAACTCCACAATTTCAGAACATCAAACACGCTATTAGAGAGTGGCATCCCTTGAACGGAACAAATCAGAGAGAGGTGTTGTGCCGATCGTGTATCACACACATACCTGACTCATGCATACCGAAGGGTGAACCATGATAAGAGTACATACCCTGCCAGTGTCCACTGATAGTGGATCACATTTTTGTCGAGTGTGTTGACTTCCACCCCTTTGAGACAGAAGTGTTTTGACGTGAACTGCACGAAGAAACTGTATGATGATGTACCACCCCAAAAAATATTGATCTTTTTGAGGGAATGCAGTTTATATAAAAAAATGTGATGATATGTTTTAAGGATGTTATATGTTACCTACATCTTTTATGTTATATACATGTTGCACAATTTAAACATTTTTGGGATTTACATTTTATCCTGTTGTACTTGATCTTTACATTTATCTGAAAGGATTTATCTTCATAAATTTTTGTGCAGTTCATTTTTATACATTTTTTGAACTTCATCTTTAGTTGACACCATATACCCACTATTGTGCTGGGGTACCGTAAAACACTACTACATACATTCATACATACATATATTCATTCATACATACATACATACATACATACATACATACATACATACATACCATGGTTCCTGTTGTAAGATGAGTATGGTCAAGGATCCCATTTCATTAAATAGTAGTAAAATTATATTTATAATGTACATAATTATAAGATGGTCTCGCTATGAGGTGGTACAGTCTATGGCTCCCATGGAAGGCATTTTAATGAGGGAGCACTCCATTATGTACATCATTATAAGGTGGTCTCTATAAGGTGATATACTGTATGGCTCCCATATACAGCATTATAATGAGGGGATACTGTATTATGTACTTCAGTATAAGGCAGTCTTATTATAAGGAATTATATTCTGGCTCCCATTGACAGTGTTATAAAGAGGGAGTACTTTATCATGTACTTCATTATAAAGTGGTCTCACTATAAGGTGGTATGATCTGTGGCTCCCATGCACAGCATTATAATGAGGGAGTACTGTACAGCATTCCTTTCCATTTCATAAGCTTTGCAGAAATAGGAAAAAAGCTGAATCTCACCTCTTATATCTGTCAAAATCCGCACATGCCTTTTTATT